>VZRN01003130.1:1256503-1318657 GCA_013397935.1 Dasyornis broadbenti | reverse complement strand
TTTTTTTTTTTTGGTCAGTTTTTGTATTCTTGCAAAAAACAAAGAAAAAAGGGAAAATAAGACCAAGAGGCTTAATAGATCTCTATCTTTGCAGTGGGCTGCTGTATAAACAGGGGTATTAAAAAAAAAAAGAAAGAAAAAAAAAGCAGAAAAGCAGAATTAGGTTTGTTCTCAGAGTCACCAAGGAGAATAAAATGCAAGAGCTCCCTGACACAGCAGGCAGGAGCTCCCAGGCTGCTCCGTGAGGCAATGCTTGATATTCATGGAAACAATGAAATCTCACCAGATTTAGTACAAAAAAAAGAGATGAATAGCCAGTCTGTGATTCTACAAGCAGAAGGAAGGCCACGGATTCCCAGTTTCCCCAAAGCCTTCACAGACTTACTGATTTTGTGACTCTCCTCATTAGAGCACGTGTTTAAGCAAGATTGTGCCATCGCCTCAGGAACAGGGAGTTACCTGAAGGGTCAGCACCTGCTTTACCCTGGAACAGCAGTGGGAGGAGAATTTTATCAAACACCAATATAAACCAGGGGATTTCCTCCCCACCCTCTCCATGCACTTTCCTCAGCAGCTGAGGAGGAGACATCTTTTCTAAAAAGTCCTGTGCCTGAGATTTCCCGTGCCACTGGGAATGCTCACTCCCACACATTCAGTGAGATACCAGGAGAAGGGAGCAGGATCTGACCTGTGATCCAGCATCTGACCTGTGAATCCCTACAGTCCTGTAATTTTTACTCTTCACACGCTAGAAAATTCCAAATTAATATCAACATAGTTAATCATTTTTTTAAAGTGACTGCTAAAGGGAAATGGGAATTTTTCAGACTTGGAGCTTGTGCTGTTGTTTTTGTTTACTGCAGCAAATGTCATCCACCATTGCCTTCCTTTCCTCTTCTGATAGACATGGCCCCATATACATTGAAATGTTCACAGTAATATAACTTATTCCAGTCCAAATCTCAAAATAAGTTACCCTGCTACAAGCAGCAATATTAATAAATGAACACTCTTTTACCTAGCAAAAATGTGAGGTCCAGATCAGTCTTTCTAATATTACTGGCAGTATATTCTTTTCTTCTTTATCAGAAAAAACCCCATGTTTTCCTCTGCACAGATTGGTAAATCATAGATAGAAGTGATGTTCGGAGCTCTCTCAGCCTTTTGTGGAATCCAGCTTGTTGGTATTCCTCACAAATATTTTTTCCTCACAAATAAATCCAGCAGTTTTAGCACTGCAGCAGATATTCTAACTTGTGTGTGTGTGTGTGCATGGTAAATGCTGAGGCAGAACTCCTCAGAGAAAGCCCCAGTTACCTGTTTAATATGAAGAAATTTTCTGGAGCTGTCAGCATTTTTGGTCAAAAACCACCTGGAAGACAAAGCACTTTGCAAGAGACAGCTTTGACAACCTATGGATTTTAATAGTGGAACTGAAAAGACAAGAAAAGAAAACTTGGAGAGAGGAAAGAGAGGGAGAGATGTACTCTTGTAAGAGTACATCTTTACTTTATGACAGGATATCCCATACTCCAAGTAATGCAGTATATTTCCAATTAGGAAAAGTAGTGAGAAATTTACAGTGTTTGCCTCCTTGCAACTCCTTGTCAAGTTAAAGATGTATACAAAATTTATCCAAATATCTGGATCAGTGATTTAGCTACAAATGAAGGTAATGGTATGATGTTCTACTAATAATACTACATGTCTAAGTGAAATAAAGCCTAGAAATAAAAGAAAGGGAATTATTTAGGAACATTCTATGCATAAATAATATGGATTGACTGCAGGCCAAGAATAATAAAACCCAAAGTCTTCCACACGTGCATAAACAGAAAGGAAGAGAAAGTGTAGAGTCACAGGGGTTAAAATTTTATTGACTACCATTGGCAGTCACCACCTGACTACTGCTGAGCTGACAGAGGCTGTTTTTTGATGTTGGTAAAGTTCTGTACACGAAGTAACTGCTGCTTTTGCCAGTCTAGAAATGCCTGAACTCCAAAGATTAATTTTTAAAGTTCATGCATTCATCTAACGAGATTATCTGCGTTTATCCTATTAACTCTGACCAGCAGATCCTGTGGTCTCACATCCCCTAATCCATTCCCAACTGTACACAGGCTTTCAAGGCAGACTGGAACCGTGTCCAGGACACACAAACAGGTGCTAAAAATATTGGTACATCCAAGACTGGGTAACCCCCAGCTAAAAAGCGGTTTTGATCTCTTTGTGAAGCACTATGGGAGATATTCCTGCACCATCCTTCTGTATGAGCTACAGGCAGATTTGTGTCTTAATAAAGCTCATTTTAAGTGATTCTGATTGTGCTAATCCATCACCAGGAAATGGTAGAATCACGGCAGAGGTTTGGTTGTAGCCCAGAAGCAGCACAGGATTCAGACAGGACACTTTTAAGATTTTAACAACAAATGTAAATTACATCTGGCGCATCGTATGGGCTGAGTGTGGTAACCTGGACTTCACCTATGCAGGTATTCGCCAGAACAGTTATTTGCACAGCTGATCCTTAAGTACTTTATGAGAGATAAATCTAATAACCTTTCTGGGAAAACCTCAGCAGGATGCAGACACCGTAATAATCCATATGCAAGCTACCGCGTTGTATTGTGTGCTGTCAGACAACTCAATTATTTTCTTCCAGATCTAACATAAGCTTCTGTTTAGTAAACATGATGAGAGTCAAACTTTTACATATATATATATATATATATATAAAGTGCTTAATTTGCATGCAAAATTGCCATAAGTATGTATGCAAATAGGAAAACTCATGCACAGATGACTAATTAAGTGCATTTATGTGAGAAATTACCCAATGCACGCATGGAATCTCAGTAATTGTACACACAACCCTGTGTGCCATTGCCTTTGCAATTTGGACACGTAACTGATTGAAAAGATTGTTTCTCAGTGCTGTGTTGGAATAACTGATGTGGAGCACACGGCCAGAAGTAGGACAGCTTGAGGGGGCTTTTGGAAGAAATCGCAAAAGCTTGTGAGGAGCTTTACAGTAAGAACATAATTTGCCATCTCTACCATTGCTATTTTTCTATTCACTTACAGCCATCGTGTGCTAATCGGTGGCTTGAAGAGTCGTAGCTGTAAAAAAACAATCAGGGGAAAAAAAAAAATCAGTTTGATGGCACAAGAGATGGTGCCATTAAAATTAAACCTGAAGTCTGCAGCTTGCTATTGCCTGTCTAGTATGTGTTTTGAAAACAAGCAGCAAATTTTACTGTATGTGCCTTGATCAAGCACCCTTTTGTCTCACCCAGGCAGGCTTCGTAGTATGACAGCACAATATCCCTTCGGAAGGCTCACGGAGTTTTGGTGAGGAAAGGGGTATCGCTCTGCCTGTTTTCATTTTCCAGGCATTGATGTTATAATAAGTTCTGTTATCTCTAAAACACTGATTAGTTCTCTTTATATCCCCAAAGTTAGAAAGTTCATGCTAACATTGTTAAAATTCAATACAGAGAAAAAGTTCTTTCAATATGATGTGATAAACATCCCTGCCTTCAATGTCCTGCAGAGAAAAATACCTGTCCAAATTGCTTTGATATGCTCTGGCTCCTGCAAGCTGGGAACATCCTCAGCCTGCTTTGTGATGTTTTCCTATTTTCTGGTCATTGTGTTGATATTGAGCATAACAGGTAGGGGAGCACCTGTTTATTTATCCACAACTCGAGGTCAAACGTTTCAATCAGCCACTGATACAGGCGAAATATCGTTGTGGGCACAGTGAAATCTGAGGAAGAGGCCCAGGGAAGGGGGAGAGGAGAGGCTGGAAAGGGATGTGCTGCCTCAGAGTCAGAGCGATGCTGTGCTGCAGGGACAGGCTCAGCAGCCTGGGGAGGCTCTGAGCGTGAAGACTCAGGCAGGAGGGGAAAAGGGATGCGCTGTTCCGGCTTGGTTTGACTCACAACGAAGTTCCTGAGATTCGATTTCAGAAGGGAGGATTTGAAGTCGACTTCTGCCACTAAGTGGTGCTCTAAACAGCACAGCAGCTTTGTGGTGCCACAATTCACAGGGAGGAACGAACCCCAGCGCTGCCAAGCTGATTAGACTGATGCAGACACTTAACAAGTGTCCATTACGCTGATTTAATCCTTCTGTGCCACTGGATAAATCAGGGGGAAGAACAGGCCAATCCAAAAGATTAAAGAAATCCAAAGATTGATCCCTGGTATACAGTATCTGAAGCAGAGGATTACAGAAAGCAATTCTCATTTTTTAAAAGCCTTGTCTGGCTTCTTTCTGTGCCTTTTTAATTATTAGTATTGTTTTCTTCAAGTTTATGGTTGTCAGAACTTGAAGCACTCACCAAGAAAACTGAAGAAAAAAACCTTAATTAATACCTGTACTTACTCCAGAACTTATTTTAAAAGAGATGTGCTATTTTTTTATCAATTGAAAAAAAATAGAACAAATTCGTTGTGGAATACATATCTACACGTAGATTTCATCCTTCCCACCCTCCAAAGAAGATGCAATTTAAAAATAGGGTGGGAATTTGGAAGGAGAATGCAAGCTTGCAACTTCTGCTCCCCCCAGTCCCAGGAGAAGTGCAAACACAGCAGGCAGAGGAGCTGTTTGCACATTTTGACCCCCATGTTGTTACCCACAACAACATTGCATTCGTTACCTGGTGTGCAACAGGCCAATAATTACACACTTGGGAGAGATTGATTATTTATTTGAGAGTTGTACAAACCTGGATTCTCCATGTATTCCACAACTCAAGCACCACCACTGGGCTTTCCTTGCCTTTATTTATGCACAGAAATTTGGATTTAGTGATTTTCCAAGTACAGCCCCTCTGTTATGGTTGGTTGGTGTTTTCCATACAGGTTACATAACCCCAGCTGACACCTACACATGCGCAGGGGAAGGGTCTGCACCTGGGCAGGGTCTGTAGGTCTGATTTTTAGCATTATTATGAATATATTCAGCTCTAGGATCCATGACCTTAAAAGTGTTGCTAAATTAGCAATGTATACACAGCCATACATCAACATCTTGACTTTAATACATCCTTAAGGCTTGGTAGTTCCTGGATATCCTGACCAGGAGATGCACCTGCTCTGGTTCCACTGTGTAAGTTTGCTTTCTTGCTGATTAGGCCTCAAAGTGTATAAAGATCTGACGTTGCGGAGCAGAAGAACCTTACAAAATGAGGGCCTGGTTGCCCTTGTAAAACCCTTGCTCACTTCTGCTACTTTGGCTAACCAAAGAGCATTCTGGGAATGACTCAGCTGAACCAGAGGTGAAAAACAAGTGACAGAACTGGTAAACAATTGTTAGAACCCATGGGTGCTCACAGCGTGGGGCTGGTGGTTGGTTACACCTGATGCGTGTTCCTATCGTGGTTTACGGGGTTGGTTCAGCACATTTGTTGTGCCTCACAAGTCTGGAAACTCAGAACAAACTCAGTTTAAGAACCCTGGATTTTTGCAATAAAATGTCTTCGCTTATCACCATCTTGTGGAGTCCATGCCACCACAATCTTACATCAAGGAACAACCTGACTTGAGGTAATCTTGACATATTCCACATTTTGCAACACGTCAAGCCCTTGCCCCAAGCAATTCCACATCCATGGTGCCTCTCAGCTGTGGCTGCAGTGGAGAATGCTGGGGAAGGATCAGTGGGCAAAGCTGTGCAATCCCAGGAATGAAGAGGCTCGAGTTCAGGAGTCAGGAAGTTTTTGTCCTGTTTTATAGAAGGAGGAGGAATTCATTTAACCACAGTCCATGAACCATCTCGCTCCTTTTCTCTGCCACGGGTCTGTCCTAGAAAACAAAGAAAGGCTGGAGAGAAAGGGTGGATCAAGGAACACTCAGGTTGCTGGATCCTACATGGTCTGGTGGATTTCTTGGCTCCTGAGGGAGCAAGTTCAGTGCTCTCTGTTTACACACTCATAGAGGTGCTGTGTCTGCAGCCAGGCCCAGACTGGCAGTCAGCACTTTTTAGCAGATCTGAGGACCCTAAAACATTGCCTTGCACTGAAACCCAATGAATATCTGCCTATGTGAGCTGCTTTGCTGAGCAAAATCCTTTAAAAAAAGGAGGTGGAACTTCAGGGGAGAGGATTAGTGCCTTTTGTGAACTGTATTTGTGTGCAGGGTGCTGGTTTATTCACAACATTCCTAGAGAAGTGCTTTAAATCAAGAATCAAAAGCCAAAAGGGTATCAAAGCTGTACAGGAACTGATTACTACTATAAATTTTGCTGAAACAAGCTGATGCTTTGCTGATTCTTTGGTCTTTTTCTGGTAAAAATATGTCAGTGTTAACTCACAGCATTGACTTCTCTGTATTTTTCATTTTTGTTCCATGAGATTATTTTTAGCTGCTGTGCATTAGCTCTGCTTCAGAAAAATATAATGGTAAAGGTTGCAGGTTCTTCCTGAAAAAAAAAAAAAAAATTCTTGACAGAAATGCAACAATACCTCTATATCTATAAAATTACTGTCATGTGTCCCCCTTCCCCCCCCCCCCCTTTTTGAATGGAGTTGAGACAGATGTTAGAGACAGATGTGAATTTCTCAGGAGAGAAAAAATATCATAGGTAAATCAGCTTTATACCAGAAAATCTGATAGAAAAGAGTATAACAGCTGTAAAATAAGTAAACTCTTAACAGAAGAAGGAACCATTTTCTATCTTAGGGGAAGCGGCCAAGGTACCCAAAGCAACTTTGTATGAGTTATTTATATTATAGAATAATTTCTGAGCCCCAAACAATAGTAAGGAACAGTAGCTCTCCAAAATATCCTCTAGAGAGAGCAGCAGAAATGCAAAATTCAAATACCATGAACAGGGTCAGGTGCAAGTCCAGGAACAGTGTGGTTCTTCTGACATTTACATTTTGTCAGCATGCCTTTACATATTTAGAAATAAATTTATAGTGGTCTTCGTTTCTCTGGGAATTTTTGAGTTCAGCAGTTCATTCACCACCAGAAATCCTGGCCCCTCTGCAACCATCCTCAGGTTTTCCAAGATTTGATCAGTGTATATAATCATTAATGTCTTTCTTGTGATGCACGAATTTTACAATTCTTTACAAAATCTCCAAGTGATGGGATCCATTTTCCCAAGGCCAGCTCTGTGTGGTGGCCTCCGTCTGGCTGCTTTGTCTCTCTACCTTTCCCACTGTTCGTGCACTTCCTTCTTTTACTTTAACTCACTTTTTTCAGAATAAATCCAACTGTAAGCAAACTTTCTGAACTCCTGAAATCTTACTGTTGTATCTCCAAGAAAATACCACAAATGCAGCAGCAGTGACCTCATCTCTTCAGCTGAGTTTCAAATTCTCAAGTGACTTTCTGATACCAATTTTCTTTATGCTCTGCCTGTAAATTTGGCCTCAGATCTTGCTATGTACAATTAACTCTGCTTTCTGATATCACCATTTCCAAACATGTGAGATTCAAAGAGTGAAAATGTTCAATTTTCAGCTCCTTTTGTCCTGTTTATGCACAGTCTGGGTCAGACGCTACTCCCACAATTCCAAGAGCAAACATGGAGGTCTTCCAAAATGAGGGTCCCACCTATCCAGCTGCCTCCTACTGGGAAATTAATCTAAATTTTTTCTCCCTTGCTCTTGGTTGGACCAGGAAGGAGGGACAATATGAATGTCTTCATTTAGGATACACGAGGCACACACATTGTGAACCCTGTCATCAACTGTTTTATCTCCAGTGATTATTTGGAAAAAACAAATACAACTACTTACATTTAAAGAAAAACCAAGGAAAAATTCTGAAAATGTGGCTTTGTATTTCTTAGAGACTAAGATTTCTCAGTGTTAGTCGGATTCACTAAAAACCTGTTTAAATATTAGACATAATTCCTACAGTGGTAGAAATGGATAAGGAACTTCAAAACCCCAGTTTAAACCTGCAAGAAGCTTTTTGTTAGGAAAAATAGGGATAATATATTTGGAATATGAATGAAGCGCTGGGTAGGTTTTCCCCCTGTAGAATGTGTGTATCCTGTACATTATTCAGTAAGCTACAGACAAAATATTGATTACAGTTTGAAATAAAATACAAAATGTCATTTGTGCCAAGTATCATAAACAACCCAATATCCTTTCATCTCTCAGAGTCTGTGAAGATTGGAGACAATGGCCTTCCCTCACAGAAACTATAAAGCAGTTAAAGAGTAGGATCAATATCGGAAGAGGAACTTCTCTATGTACATATCCAGCTGAATTCCCAGCAATAGAAAAGGGAAATATTTGTGTTGAACTCCCTGCCTAGGGCTTTAAATTGCTGTATACTATCATGCATTACGGCCTGTATTAATTATCTAATTGAGACATTTATATGGTCATCAGGCAAGTGGGGACCTGGAGAGAAATCCCTAATTAAGACTTTGGAGTTTGATAAGAGGCTGCTACTGCGCGGTGATAAAACACTATTTTTGTCTTATCTTATGAATGTGTCAGGGCAGATTATGTTAAATGCTACCTACATGCATAATCAGATGACATATCTCTGGCAAGGCCCGCAGATAACAGTCTGCAAATGCACATTTATTATTTTACAGTTCAGACTGTTAAAAGGAGAGCAAAACTTGTAGATCCGAAAGTACAGCAAATGCACCTCGGCCGTGCCCGGCGTGTCATGGCACGAGTGTTTTCCTTGGGATTTGGGGACGGAGTGTTTGGGGTGCGATGCCAGGCAGAGCAGCTGGAAGCCAGCACCTGGAACCATTCTGTAGGCTCTGGACTGCTGAGCTCTGCAGGCACTCCCTCCCTGCTCCCTGACGCGCTTTGGATGGGGAGGTGGATTCCAGACATCGGGAACTCAGTTATGCCAGAGGAATCCCTGTCCAAGTGCTCCAGTTAACCTTCATTACCTTCCCGAGGAGAGGGGAGCGGGGCAGGGGTCCGACCATTCCGCCTTCAACATCTCATTTCATTCAGAGTACACTCCGTGTTTCTTGGCATTATCAGTTTGTTGTGAATGCTGAATATGTAATGCAAAAATACCAGCAGTGAAGAATTTTTTTTTTTTTTTTCCTTGACAAGTTTTCTGGGAAAATTCAGAGCTGCTCTATTTTTTGCACACAGCCTCCCCATCCTCATCCACAGGGTTGACTCAAACAATAGCATTCACTCCAGGATCTCTTTCCTCATGAGGTATTCTGAGATCTCCAGGAGGATGGTCAGCTCTACCACCAAAGCGAGAGAAAGCAAATTCAGAGAGCAAAATATACATGACAATTATTTGTATTTTTTTCCTCTTGGCATTACCTAATACTGTTGATATCAGTGGCAAATCTGCCATGTCTTCCATCGTTGGAGCCTCGCTATTACTAGGGAAGGAAATACTTACAAGGGTGATATATAAGCATATATTCATAGAAATAAATATGCAATATGTATATGCATTATACATTTATTCATTCCTACACACACAAACAAAATTTAAAACTGCAGTTATAATTTGGGATTATTCAAAGCCTGCATTTTAAAACTTCCACAATGTTCTACCTGGATAATATCTTTTTTTCATTTTCTGCTATTTACAAGCGTGCATAATACAAACTGACAAGTGCTAGAGCTGCGGAAAAGAGGCGAGAAACAAGGACCAAAGGTCCTTGCTAAGTAGCAGGATGAAAGATGGCTTAGTGTAATTTTGCAGAAGGATTCAGTTTTACAGATTTCCAAACAAGAAATGTGGATATTAATGGGGGTTTGCAAAGAGCAAACTCAATAACAGTCCTACTCAATTAAAAGTACATAAAGTATTAATGTGGTGTACCCTGGTTTGTGTTTAAGGGGCTGTAGAGACTAATGTTTAAATCCAGGAGAAAAAGCCCAATCCTGTGCTCAAACCCCGTATTTGGAGCTGTCATCCGTTACCAAACACTTCATCACCATGCACTTCTTTAATATGCAAAAGGTTTCTACATGTTTCCCCAAACACTGAGTAGGTTCAAGGAAGAGATTTAGCAGAGCTGAGTTTAACCAGCCCCTGTCTCCCAGAAGCTCTGAGATCTCAGCTCTGTCTGCTCAGCTCAGTGTCTCCTTCTCCCTGTGCAAACAGGGGCTGCGGGGCTCCAAGGTGGCGTCAGGATAAATCCATCAGATTCCCAAGGACTGGATGCTGCCATAACGAGGATCACTGAGGACTGGAGCTCCCGCTGTGCTCCAGGTCCACGGCTCTGTCCGGGAGCTTGGGGGAAATGGAAGATTAATTGGAATCACTGAAGAATAACTGTTGAAAAGCAGCAGACTCCTGGTTGAGGTGTAAGCCAGGAGCTTTCCCACAGTGATGGCCCAGGCATGGAAAAGACCTGGCCACGACAGCTGACAATATCTGATTTCCAGCTTGGAAGGAAAAGAAGAAAAACAACCACTTGTGAAAACTTTATAACCCCTCTGCTTCTTGTTTAACCTGATCGCTGCATGTCTAAATAGGGGATGGGATGAACACGACCCAGCAAAGCCTCCCTGGGTTTGATTAATGGAGTGCCCCAAAGTAAAACAGTCATTCTGAAAAGCTGAAGAGAAATGCAAACTTTTAATAACATTTTCAAGTTATTTAATCATACAATCAGGCCTGACCTTGTTCAATATGAAACTTCATTACAGCCTGGAATGTTAATATGGAGATCCGAAAGCATCATAAATTACTGGTTTCTTCAATGATGCATGGGCCTGTCCTGCTGTGGCCAACTGCAATTTTAATATTTTCTTAAGAAATGAAGAAATGAAGAATTAGCAAATAATGGCATGATCCTGAAATTACTGTTCTAGGGATCACAGTTTATTAATTGGCTACAAAGGTTAAAGACATTACTCACTTCCACAGATAAATGATGTAGCCAGTCCTTTTTTGGGGGGGCAGGGGGGGAACCCTAAATGCTTATTTTTGAATAGATCCATTAATAATCAATTCAACTGACCTACCTTTCTGCAACATGACAGGTCTGACAGTGAATGAAGGAATTACAACGTGTAACTGGCAATTTTACCATCAGAAACATTATTTTATCTCCAACTAGTACCTCGTAACAACTTTAAAATGGTATTCACTCTTTGAAAAGGGCAAAACAAAACCACTTGCAATATTGACTGACAGAGATCCTTAGCTGGTGCTTATTATTTAACAACAGAACATGAAAAGTGAGTGGACAATTTAAATAGCTTGAAAAATCAGGGAAACTGAGAGGCCACTGCACTTTTAGCTCAAAAATGGCTTTTGTAGATGACCTACAATAACTGCACTTTGTTTGGAACTATGAAGATTATTGCTAGAACCTTGGTGGTCTTCAGGAGAAGTCCAGTCCAGTTCCCCAGTCTGATGGTTCTGCAGATTTCAATAGGACTGGATTCAAATATAATGTTCTTTGCTTAATCCCTCCTCAAAGCATCGTCAGAAACTGCAGTGGTTGTGCTGTGGGTCAGCCACCGGCCCTTCATCTCTTCATCTCTTCACTCACCTGTCCTTGCTGAGCTCTGAAGGTCCACGTTGTCCAAGGCATTCCAGGGATGAACTCTTTGCTGTCAGCACTGAATAACAACAGCACAGGCCTGGAAATAAAGCTAATCAAACATTCTGCTGCAATTAAAAAATAAAATCGCATTTTGTCATACGATTTTCATATAATGAACAGCATGAAAAGGTGGAGATTCAAGCAGCTCGTATGCTCAATTAATTCAAGTTCAATTATCATTGTGACCAGCACTATGAACCTTTCCACCGTCCCTTTCCCCCACCTAAATCTCTGTTGTAACCTCTTCTGCGTTCTTTTAAATCTGTGCCAGGTTCATTTTAAAAGCATTTAATGTAAATAAAATACACACAAGACAGTTCAGGTTTTTTTCTGTGATACTCATCCAAGGCTTAGCTTTCCAAGAGGCAGAAATACTGAGCAATATTGTGCAGAAATCTGTAATTTACTCTATAATAACCTCAGTTTGCGTAGTTTTCTGATTTTTTTTCAATTTCTTCTGGCCATGAGACAATGTCAGGAGTTTTCATGGGCAACCCATTGCCCAGAACTAATTGGTTGGAAAGCACAGTAAGAGAAGAATTTCATTTATTTTCAACCACAATATTAAACAACTGCTTAGCAAAGGGAGAGAATAATGGAGAATAATTATTAACTGAAGAAAATATTCAGAACACATGGTAAAACAAACAATTAGGCCCAATTGTGGCAGTTCTGTGAATGTTTTATGCTGCCTGTAATGAACTCCCATTTGAAAGCTCAGTTTTACACTGGGCAATGGTTCAAAACCCAGAGACACATCAGTCCCAGGCAGGAGCTCAGAGAGAAGTGCCAGACTGTAACTGACTGACAGCACTTCCCACTGCAATCTGGGGTTGTCTTCAAGAACTTCTATTCAGCTCTGCTTCAAATCAAACTTCATTTAACCAAGGAATTCTAGCAAGGTCACAAAGCAAGAGAGGCTGCCTGCAGACACCAGCGATCCTTTAGTCTGTTGTACAATCACACATGGGAGATTTACAGAACAGAAATGCCAGATACCTTCTGTGGCAACAACCTCAGCAGACAGAGCTGCCACAAAACCCAAAATGTTGAGTTCGCAGCTACTAAGCCACGGCACAGTGAGTTTGTGAAGACCACTGCTCCACAATGTGACTGTGCGCTCCCATTCATCTTGGAGCAAAAATGTAACTGGAAGAGCTAAGAGAAGGGAAAATACAACTGGACGGTGCACTGGCAATTACAGAGCTGAGAATTAAAGCTACACAGAGAAAAAAAATGTGTTTTGGTGATGAAAGTCATCTCTAGAGTTACAATTAAGATGAAATTTATTGCCTCTGCTTAACATCTGTTTTATATTTATTCATTCTGATAAAAAATTATATCCTGGATCCAAAGCTTCAGCTTCCAAAGTTGCAGAATGAATGTTAATTAAATATTTGATATCAAGTCTTTTAAAAACCCACAAAAATTACTCAGTTTACTTAAAATAGGACCCAGCAAAATACAAAGCGTGGTATCAGATCCCATAATGAAGCTTTTCAGTTCCCTTGAACTCCCTGCATTTAATGTGAATTATAAAGGACTAACTTTTATATTTGTTTCCCTCTGGTATAAACAGACTGTGTAATGAGCTGCTGTGTCATAGGAACTGAATGTCACTCAGAAGGCGACACATTCGCAGCTCGCTGGTGGCTTTGCCCCTCTTAATCTTCACCTCATATCTGAGATGTTCTTTCCCTTTTCCGTGGATGCTCATTATGTATCTGTTACTCATTCACTTTGCTGGATTCGAGTACGTATGGACTTCTAGATATGACATAATCTACCAAAAACTACTAGAGGAGTGAATATGATTTGCTGAAAAGCCTCATGCTCCTGAACAGCTTGTCAGTCTGCTCGCTCCTCAGAGGTCTGTTTCCCCATTAGTGCACATTTCCCCAGCTGAAGATTTAAGCTTTTTTTTTTTCCCCACTGTCACAATAAAAAAAGGAGGAAAACGAAGCAGGTGGTGTCTTTCTAAAGTCCAAGTGTTTTTAACGATCGTTCTCTATTTCTTCAAGTGCAGAAATTTCAATTCTGATTAGAATGAAAAAATGACAAGCCATTACAGACAGACCTCCGTTCTCCAAAGGCTCCCCTCTGAATACACAATATGTTTTCCTATATAATGCATACACCGTATTTCAATATTAATTATAGGAAGGTCTCTTTGGGGTCACATGCTAATTATATCTATTTAGAATTTATCATGCTGCTTCCAATATAATGTGCTGTCATTGTGTCCTGTTGTTTTTCCTTGCCTGAGGCAGAAGGAAGCTACAATAAACCTGAAAATCCTGGCAGGAAGTGTTCATTTTAAAACGTGGGGTGAAAGCTGCACTAAGGGCCCGGCCCAGTGCTCATTGAAATCAGCAGGAATCATTATGTTAACCTCAAGGGAAAATGATCTGAACCTGTTAAATGTGCACAGTCCTGTCTGAGGTGCTCTGTGCATCTCTCAGGGTAATGAAATGGTTATGCCACAACCGACTGTAAATAATCAGGGAAGCATCCAGCATCATGCCAGCGAGCATATGCGCCGGGGAATTTGAGCTGTGCTGATTCTGAGGGGGTTAGACTGCTTCTAAATGGCCACAAGATGAAGAAGAATCAAAGCCTCTGTTCCAAATCATCTCGAGTGTGTTTGATATGTTCATCCATAGCATTGTGTGATCGCTGGGTCTGTGCAGGAGGCAATGACAGTGGGGGTTTGTTAACTAAGCACTGTATTACAGCACTGCATTCGAATATGCCACTTTTTAAAAATTGTGCCTCGTTACAGGCACTAAAATATCAGCACATTTGCCAAACTTACTGATTGTGTTCATAATTTCCTCTTCTAATGACTGGCGTAAGTCTGCCTGCATTCACCAACCCATGGCGGCATCTCTGTGTGAGGAATCCTCAAAGTTTCCTGCACAAATCACAACGAAAGTTAAATGCTGCCTCCTTTATGCCACCACCTTATGAACACAGAGCCAAATTTCCAGCAGACAGCCTTGCCACCTCGGTACAATTATTTCAAGAAATAGGTGCCTGCAGGATTAAACGTGGATAACACACAGGAAAAGTCCAGGCACCAAAGATAAACATCTTGGCCTAAATTATGCCGCTCATGTTTCCTAGCCTTCTAAATGGTTAGTGCCACATTACCAGTCAGCAATGACACAAATCAGGCAGTCAGTGGCTCAACAGGCAGGAGATTACCTCATCCAAATTTCCACACATCCTTTTAACCCAATTACTGCCGCTGTTGGTCCTCTTACCTTCTGTGCCTTTCTGGGTCTGCATGAGGAATTTTGACGTTTCTAAGCACACCTCTCAGTATTTTTGTGGTGCCTGTACGTAGCCTGACTCCTGGAGATAAGACTCAAAACATACAAACATGAAATGACATTTACATGTCTGTGTCTCACTGTGGTTACTTTTTTTTTGGTCGTGTATAATGAGATGTTTTCAGACTAAGAAAAATGGTAACATCCAGGCCACTAACTTTTTTTTTTTATTATTATTGATAGGTCTCAGCACAGAACAAACCGATATTCAAGGGGAGAAAATGAATTATCTGGAGCCAAATGTAATTTTATTTTGGTAGGCCAACAATCAATAGAAGAAATGCACAGTCATTTCAGTAATTGCCACAGCTTCATGACAGATACTTCCTAGAAACTCCTGGCTAGGTGATCTCAGCATCCCGTGTTACTGAGGTGTGTCTTTAATGCAGAGCAGCTCAGGTGTTCAAAAACACATGCAAATTATGCAAGCATGTGTGCTATTTAATTTTAATATCCACAGCCATAAGTCAGATTGTCTCATGTTGCCTAAAAACAGAGCGGAAAAAGAAGTTTAAGTGTGAGAATTTCACTTCACTCACCTCCACAAAAGGTAGCAAAGCCCATTAAACTGGTGTGCCAGTCCACAACTGAGCTTCCAGGGATTGGATGGTCCGGGCTGGATCCTGTGGGAGCAGCTCAGGGTGTACAAATGTATTTACATTTCCAGTGTCTGATGAGGTGAGGAAGAATTCAGGCTTGGGAAGGATGGGGGAGAGATGGAATGGCAGCAAGATCCTTCACAGTTCCGAAACGTGAGCCATGAGGCTGATGGAGGATGAACTAATCATGAGTTTTGAGTGGGGGTCACCAGAGCATTTTGGACCCTTTTGGAAGACTGAATACTGTCCTGCTTGTGAAGTTCATGGCATTTTGAGGGTCTTATGGAGCTCAGGGAGACCTGATACTAGTCTATTTTTAAAATGCCTCTAAGGAAACAGAGCAGCATAATCACCAGTTGGGAGGGAGATTACAGAAGCAAAAAAGTAAAAAGCATATTTTTTCAAATGTACATGACTTATTAATCCACTTTCTCCTAATTTTCCACAAGAAATGAAATCTTGTTTTGCTTAAATACTTTGGGATTTTTTCCCAGTGGCCATTTGTGTCAGAGTCTTCAGTTATGCAGAGCACTCGGGAAATGGAGAACATCTTCATTTCCCTTTTTGTTCTGAAACAAGAAATATTCTTTATAGCATCTGAGGGAACCTCCAAAGTATGAGAGAGAATTTAGATTATAATTTCTTCTTTAAAGAAAAGCTATTCTTTTCTATAAAGGGGAAAAAGGAAAACAAAACAAAAAAACATTTAAAGAGTGTTCAATCAAAACAGACTTAGCCTTGAGTGTTGTTGTGAGAACAGAAATTTCTTCTGCCAGAAATCTTTCCTACAGGTAATGCTGTCTTTAGGCATCCTTTTCCAAATGTAACAGAAAGTAAAGAGTAAGGTTCCTACTCACAGCATAATTAACAAATCTGAGAAGAAGAAAGGGAATAAAATATTTTACACTTGTTTTTGCAGGGTAGGAAATAGAAAGGATAAAATAATTCTGATTGAAAAAACCCAGCTCAGTCATAATTGTACATTAAAGAAACATTGTCTTTACCTGCCCATACAGGAACAACGTTGGTCAGACTCAAGGAGAAGACACTGAGTTCATTAATTTGAAATGAGGGTGAGAATGCCTACAAAGGAGCAGATAAAATTGTTTCCAAACCTCCTGCTGTGAAGATGTAAGTTCAGGGTTACAGACAATTCCTAACATCCAGAAAAGGAGGAGTGGTTGTTTCACAGGGACAATGGGTAAGCGCAGCCAGGATGCTCAGGTTTGTTCCTTGTTCACAGTTGTCTCAATCTGTAGTGGTGATTTTAGTTGGCACAGACCCAAAATGTTCGTGGTAAAATCTGACAACACCGCACCTTCACCGAGCGAGCCTGTCTGCTGCATCCAGGACGTGCTGCTCTCATCAACAAAGGGATCCTCTGGAATTCCACCTCACATCCCTGCCTTGCCACAAAACAACCCCGTGTTCCAGCACAGGCATCCTGGTATCGCCTCTGCCGTCTTCCCCACACTGACCTGATCTTCCTCCTAGCTTCCACATTGACTTTTTCCTGCTGCACACACAAAATAAATAATGAAATGCACAAAGAGTCCAAGCAGACTTGTGCCTGCAACTCCGTGGCTGCAATAACTGTGTTTAAGCTGATGCACAGCTCTGTTTGGAAAAGCCTGCAGCTTTATGTTGTTTTCTCAACCCGTTCTTACGTGAGGTTCCTCACTTTACACTGACCACACACCGCGTTTGTTCTCGCTAATTAAACAGCATGACTAAAATGTATATTGCAAATATAATAATCGGACTGTTCTTTCCTGAAAGGGCTGTTCTGTGTACCGAGGGATTTTAAATTAAAATTTAAAAAATAAAATCCAATCTAGCTGTGTTTGGCCACAAGTAGCCACATTAACTCAAAAAAGACCAAATAATGATTGATTAGCACTTATGTAGCCAAAGTTTTTGTGATCTTCCATTTCTCTGCCCCCATGCTACTCAGTTTGAATTGCTTCCCTACAAGCCTGTGCATAGCAAAGTACAACCAAATATTTTCAGAATACATCTCTTACCCTCAGAATCCGCACTTGATTTTGATATAAAATGTTATTAACTTCAGCTCCCAGTACAAAAGGTCTTGATCAATAATTGTTTCTACCTGTCTGTCTTATTTCTGTGTATCTTCTAGGACACTTTTGGACTGCTGCCAATGCATTTTGGTTCGTAAGCACATAACAGTGTATCATGCACCTCAAAATCTATGTGGGTTTATCTTATCTTTTCATTAGCTAGAAGATGGGGTTTTTTATCTACATAGATTAGATTAGTTTAAGGTCACCCTGAGAGAGAAGAGAAGAGAAGAGAAGAGAAGAGAAGAGAAGAGAAGAGAAGAGAAGAGAAGAGAAGAGAAGAGAAGAGAAGAGAAGAGAAGAGAAGAGAAGAGAAGAGAAGAGAAGAGAAGAGAAGAGAAGAGAAGAGAAGAGAAGAGAAGAGAAGAGAAGAGAAGAGAAGAGAAGAGAAGAGAAGAGAAGAGAAGAGAAGAGAAGAGAAGAGAAGAGAAGAGAAGAAGAGAAAACATTAAAAGTTCTTCAGGGTAAAATAAAAATCAAAGGAGTTTTTGGATGTTTGGAAAACAGTACGGAAAAAGAGGAAGTGGTACGGAAGAAAGAGCATCGTGCCTGGGAGTGGCAGGGGGCAACTGTTCTTGTCTCTATTCTGTTAAGGGAAATCTCTCCCTCTCAGTGTTCATTCTCCTCATTTAACATTCGAGGCAACTTTCTGAGACAAAACATTACATGAGTCTTTGAACTCTTCATTGTTGAGAGTCAGTCTCTGACTCACCAGAAAGGGCAAAGAGCTTCCTCATAAAAATGTTGCTACCAAGACGCAAATATCATCATCTGGCTAATTGGGTGGGAGGGGTGAAGGGAGCAGGCTCCCACAGAAACCCTGCAATTAGATTAGACCACGTCTGTTCAGAGGGATGGAATCCACTTCTGAACCAGAGTCATTCACGGCCTGAGGGAATTTTCAACCTGTAACCTCCAGCTCCAGCTTCAATGGATTTAATTGGAACACAGCCCAAAACAATCATCCGGCACTGATATGTTTTTACAACCATATCTAAGGCCCTTATGCTTGACACATTATATTTAAAAGAAGTTCTGGAAAGTGCATGATTTCTATTAGATTTTCCCTTCTCATGATCTACATTGTTTCACAAGATCTGCGCTAAAGATGGAATTTTGGAGGCAGAGCGAGTGGGAGGCGGTGAATAGTTTATTCAAAAAAAAAGTTAATTAGAACTGAAATTATTCACCATTTTGAGTCAAGCTTGGCAAATAACTTGGGCTGATTAAAAAAAAAAAAAAAAAAGAAAGTGGGACGTAGGTGACCATTCACAAAACTGGCAAGTCAGAGATCTCGGAGTCCCTACCTTGTCTCAGGGCCCATGAAATTCACCTCACACAGGGACACGTGGGTTCAAGTTTTCCTTCTGCTTGGTCCACAGCAGCATTTGGGGAATGCAGCCTCCCATGTTCCAGGTGAATGTTGACATCATCAGCAACAAAGATTCATATCTCTTACAAAAAGAAAGAAAAAAATGGGTGATATTTTGAAATAATTAACTGGCTGGTCTGAAACAAATGGAAGATCCCAAATTTGTTTGTTTGTTTGTTTGTTTTCTTTTCAAATGGAACAAATTTGCTCCCTCCTCTCCCTTAAATTTACCTTCCTTTCCAGGGTGAGTCTCCTAATTCCTACAAATGGACTTTTCATTGTGGTCTTGAGGGGGATTCATCTCACCTAACTTCAGATCACTATAACAGACAAAATATCTTTCAATTTAAGCCTCCTGAGATCACTTGTTTACCTAAGCTTTTCCACATATCTGCTGTCCAAAAAGATGAGTCCCATGCGGGTGGTTTCATCTCCCCAGCAGATGGCCAGGGGCGATGAGCAGGGGTGCATTTCCATGTCAGTTTCCTGTATTTGGTGATGTGAATCCCGTCCTTGAAGGAGCCCTTTCTGCCCACCTAAGACTGCTGTTAAAAGCAAGCATAAAGCCCCTTCATGATCCTGTATCTTTGCTCTGATACCAAGATACTTTAGAAAACAGACAAATTGGCAACCAGTTATTCTAGCCGTCCTTTTCATTCCGTAAATGCAAATTAAAAATACTTATCTGCTGTATAAAGACTTGGCATGTTTAAATAACTATTATCCTTTAAATATATTCCAGTGATGTAGGAGTCATTATTCTAACAGATAGAATAGGCATTAAATCCACAGGGGAGTCATTATAAGATGGCTATTTCTCTCTGTTTGACCGAAGCAGCAGTTGTAATGTATTTATTCAGGATTTAGCAAATGGAATTCAATTAGAACTGAAATGGTGTTAAATTGAGTAATTCCTATTGTATTTGTCTGACAGCAGGAGTGGCATGACCTGGAAAGTTAAAAGGAGCAACATTCAGCCAGGATCTCTGTGGGCTGCAGCACTTGTTGACAGAGTGTCACTAAACAGGGATATATCCTGCTTAACTTCTTAATCACCTGCTTCGCACCTCTAGCGAAAAATCAGGACCAACAAACATCTGCGGACACTATGTGCTAAAGTCCCACCTCAATAGAAGTAATCTCATTTATTCATAGTGGCTGAAACAGAGCTTAATATTCATTGTAGTACAGTTGTGTTTGAATCAAGTGTTCTGATATAATTCAATTCTAGGCAACAAGAAAGAGTTCAGTATTATACAGTCTTTTGCTTCTCCGGAACAGTTTTTATTCAGGGGCAGTGTGATTTTAAGGTATGCAGCAAAACATTGTCTTTTTTTAACATAGCATGAAGGCATAAATATTTCACACATTATTTAAGGTGTGCATCTGCACATATAAAATGTGGAAAGCTGCAAGGGCACGTGGGATGAGTATAGATGAAGAAGGTCAAACATGGAATATTCTGTATATAAGGAGATGACATGTGATGGGGTGTTGGTCCATGTCACAAATCAAGGCAGGTATGTGCCCTCCCTATTTTTGCAAAATTTCTTTGACATGCACAGATGGGGCTGGGGTGGCGTTTCCTGTGATTCTCCGTGGGGAATGCAGCCTGATGCCATCGAGCACCAGGCGCTGCTGCTCATCAGTAAAGGTGCATCCGCTGCTGCATTTGCTGGGCTGTCCCCCATGTTGAGCATCTCTCACTCACACACAAAAACCAGGCTGGGGCTCACATCTGGTACATGTTGATCGCAGAGGAAAACAGAGAAAAATTGCATGAGAACAGCCTGATCAATTCAAGAGCCTTGTTAAGGAAATTGCCCTGCTAACAATGCACTCAGGTACTTCAGCCGCTGCCTCAGATCTTCCTCAGTCAGAATGGCATTAAAACAGGGATCAGGGTAAAGGACTTTGCACAGCGTGGATATAAATATCTTTTTTCAATAGTGGCAAGCAAAACAGTCCTCTTATTTCAGTCCTGAAACACAGAATGTGACCTCAGATGATGCAAGGAGTTGTATTTTATTTTTCTTTTATTTCTGTGGCTTAGATCTTTCCAGCTCTAAGCACCTATATGACTTCACCGCCATTAGTATTCCCACCAGTTGCCAAATCTCGAATTCAACAAAATACTAAAGCTCCTGCTTAAAACTGAGCGTGTGCTTTGCTGCTGGTGACTGAAAGGGCCTGGGATGTGAGCTAGACTTAAAGGAAATAAAATGTCAGTCGAATCCTCACCCACACCCGCCGTGATCCTGACGAAAGGGTTCTGCTGTAATTAGCATGCAAGGAACGGATTTTCACAGGAACAGAAGTTGCTCAATCAGGTCAATAGAATTCACAGTTGAATAAAGCTAGATTTTGTTTGTTCTTTTCAAAATGTAGATGTGATTGGTGATACTAAAAGGCATTTCTGAGAGCGTTGTGGTGAGCAATTTGTAGGGGACCAAATCCAAAGCTCCTATTGCAGAAAATGGGTCTGTTGTGTCTAATTTAATATATTTGCAATGACTCTGAACCAAAAATTGCTTCTGATGAGTACACACTAAATATCTATGATTAAATACGGAAGTATGTCATTAAGTATAACATTTCTAAAAAGCATTTTACGACTTCAACCTCAATTTGCTGAAAATACATCCATGTGATTTTGATGTATAAAGAATTCTACTGTTTAGGAGGAAGAATTATGCCTTTAGCTGCTCTCTAAAATATTCAGATGTTCAGAAAAGGAGGCAACCATATGATAAAAATCCCACTGGACACCGCAGTCCCCTTTGGAGCACTGGAAAGCAGATGGTGTCTTTAAAAAACATGACAAGATCGGTCTTACAAAAAACCAGATGCTACCCATTTTCCAGGAAAGATCACTGGCAACTAATAAGTTCACACAATAAACTCCTGCTGACTCAAGAAACACATTAAAGAGTTTAGAATAAAGAAAATTATCTAGAATATTTCAAGGGAGAAACAACCTGAGGCTCAATAAAATTATTTTTTCCCCACAACTATTATCATCTTCGCCTCAATCCACACCTATTTCCAAGGTGAAAGATGAAACTGCAAAAGCCCAAGGAGGTGGAAACATCGCCTAGAAATTTAGGGAAAGAAAACAGCGCAGTCCTAAAATCCTTAAATTAAAGACAAATCTAGAAGTATAGAAGACAAAAAATTGCAAAGCAAAAAGAGATGCAAATTTGGATACATAAAGAGAGTTTAGCTACTTCTAATTCCATAAGTTTGGGAGCACGGAGCAGCTTCCAGGAGAGCTGCTGGCCCCTGTGCATGGCAGTCACCCCTGATTTAGAAACATTGACCTGTTTGTAAAACCTTGTGTATGACTCTACATGGAAAGAACAGAACTACTGCTTTATTATATTGGTAGATTTAGCATTATATCCCTTTTTTTCCCCCAGTATATACTGAAAAATTAAAACTGCACTTTTTTCTTTTTTTTTTAGGAATATATTCATGTGTGTGGACTTCACTAAAGCAAGAAAAAGCTCACAAAATCAAATTCTATAATTAGAAGTTAAAAGGGAGTGTAAATTATGAGAGGCTACATAATGTAAGCTTTAAAGTCATAAAAGACGTTTCTACGTTTCTATTTATACATTCAGAAGGAGAGAAACCATGAGTGTGAAATTCATCTGATCCCAGCAGGAATGGATTTTCATTTGTTGTTCCCATATGCAGCCCTGGGTCATTGGCCGGTTGTGTTATTGCAGGGGATGAATATTCCCGGAAAAAGTGAGATATGGACATAACACAGAAAATCCCCTGAGCAAAACACTCCACTGCCACAGAGTGCTGCAGCCCCATTCATTCTGACAGAGTAATTCCAATATATATAAACTGAAAAGCATCCAAATTCTTACCTCTAAACACCAAAATGTTCTGATGTGTCACAAGTGGGGCTGTCCCGCTCTTTTTATCTGTCACTGAAATTCAGTCAATGTCTGAAAACAACGTTCCAGGTGGGAAAATGGGATGCAACACCTTTGGGAGGCATTTAGGGGTAGGACAGGGGGAGTACAATGCCCTGCTGGATATTGCTGTTGTCCATGGAATGAGCCTCAATCTGGGTACCATTTTTTGGAGTTTTGTGGGTAGATTTCTACAAATAGATCTCCAGCGTAAGCACAAAAGTAAAAGAAAGTTCTATGACAAAAGTGCAATTCCCATTTCTTTTAATGTGACCTCAAGGAATTTATAACTGTTACAGGTGGATAATAATAACAGTAGAATGTTTACAGAGGATTTATAAAAGAAAAACTCTTAATGTGTGTGAAGTGCTCAGATATTCCAGGAACATAGGGATGAACATTTAAAACAGGTATTTTTCAGGGCCATAGGCAGTTCCTACAAACACAAACCAATAAAGGAAAAAAAAATACAAAAAAGAATGGACTCTTCACAGAGGCTTCCTGACTGTCACATTACAGTCCTGCAAAAGTAATTTAAACTGAAAATCATTTCCATTGTGAACCTTTCACAGGCCTTTCACAGGGCTCGGTTTTGCTTCTTTCATAACAATTCTGCATTTGGCTCATCTTCCCTCCCTTCTTTCTTTTAAATCACAGTCAAACTTAGATAATATAAGTTGAAAATAGAGAGATAAAGACTTTCTGCTACATTTTTCTTATTCAGGTTAGAGGATAATTCTGTTTACTTGGTTCAGGTAATATTCCAGTTGTATTGCAAGCTGCCGCTGACGAATGAAAAATTGATTTCTCTTCTTCTGAAGTATAGCCTACATGAGCACCTATAATCTTTATGCATTTACAGTGATTTTAAAAAGAGCCAAATAGTACATAAGCGTGTTAAAATCATAAAATATTCTCCAGGCGCTGCTGTCCTTGGGCTCCTTTAAGCCGCAGTGTCTGCGGCTGCAGGACCCAGACGCAGCTCACACACAGGGCTGGGTGCTGCTCTGCTGGAGCTGCTGACAGGGCTGGGGGGGTGCGAACTTCCCGGTTGTGCTCTTGGGCACTCGGTGCCAGCTGCAGCACAGCTGCTCCAGGAGGGCCACACTCATGGAAGCACCAGGATGGGCACCTTTGGGCTGTCACTGTTCACGTTTATGGTGGCTGTTAGTGCTTTGCTCAAAAGCTCAAAAGCAGAGGACAGGGCAGACACAAGGCTGGTGTTTCTTCCGACTCACTGCTGCACATGGAATAAGCCCAGATCCTTGGATGGGAGATGAACTTTCCCTTTCCCAGAGAGCTGTGGGTTTCAGATCTGTTAATTTAGACTTTTTCACCTGTTAGATCTGAATTTTCCCATTTAAAGTATTATTCTGTGTTCACCAAAATGAGGTTTCAGAGCTTCAGAGCCAAGCATGTGAGGTGCTGAGAAAGAAGCGTGAGATCTTTCCTGTTACCTCATTGCTTCCCAGTCAACCGAGTTTCAAATCCAGCTTATTAAAACTTGAGTCATGAAAATTACTGACTCTTCGCAAACACAAAGCTTTGAGTTAACTTTTTATTCACATGTCACGAAGATACTATTTATCAACTTAATTAAGGTGTAGAGAACATCAGACTCTCATTTTTCTTCTTAGCAAGCAGGTTAAAGAATGTTAAAAATTATATTAACACAATTGGAAAATATGCCATAGTAAAATATGGCAGTGGCGGGGCTGTGTGGTGTGTTAGAAACCTGAATGCATTTCAGAGATGTTTCCCACGTGGGGCTGTCACTCTGCTCCTCGATGTGCCACAGCCTGAACAGCAACAGGGTTCTTCAGCTGCCTCTGCATCATCACAGCATCGACACCGCCGCAGCCCTCGTTCTGCTGGGCAGGGAAAAACGGCACCGCCTGGGGCACAGGGAGCTGGGCAGGCACTTGGGAACAGCTCCACAAACGCTTTAGGGTTTGTCCCCACGGGCAAATTGAGCCCTGGAACCAGCCCAGTGTCGAGTTAGAGCTCTGTAACTCCTCACGCGGAGAATCTTATTCTGCACTCAAAGTGCCTTTCCTTTGTGAGGCTTCTGTCTCTTTGAAAGGTACAATTATACCCATAAAGTTTCACTGATGAATTTCCCCATGTAGACAAGTCCTTACATAATGCCAGGCTCGTTTGCTTCCCAATCAAATATTGCAGCTTTAATGCTATCATTGTTCCATTTACTTGTTTGGCATTTACCTTCCTTTTGATGCTGATATTGCTTGACACATTATTCAGTCAGTTGTTAGATAGAACAATTATTCCCCTTAACTGCTATTAGAAATGCCATCTATTTCCTTTTGTTAATTCCTCTGCGTCAAAGTTATTAACTATCCAATCAGCTAATGTTGTAACTCCTGCACATTTCACTGCTGAATGATCTCTACTTGCACCAAACATAAAAGGCAAACCCTGGTTCTCTTTCTAGAGGCCCATCCTCTTCCCACTGGTCAGGATTCTTTGCATAATTTTTTTTTTTTAATTCATGCCCACAGCTAAGCAAACTTAAGTAATTTTATATTATACTATCAGAGAGCCTGTTTTGGTTTGGGTTTGAGTTTGTTTTTTTTTTTCTTATACCATCAAGCATGGACCCAAATGCAGGAGAAAAACCTTCAAACTATGTAGAAAACATTTTGAAGAATTTGCTTATAAACTGCCTGTGAAGATGCACATTGCAACTGGTGACACAGATTACCTGTGGCACTGGCTTCCTTTAGTTCCCACTTATTTCGGCAAATAAATATGGTAATATAAAAAACGGAGCTTGAATGTGTAATGTCTGGACTTTGCAAGCCAGTTTTTGTTTGTGTCACTACAGTATTTTGAATATTGTCAAAGGTGGATTCTTGCAAAAGGTGTGAGGTGGTTGAGCAATCCACAAATTTTAACCACAAAGTGAATACCCTGCAAAGGAAAGCAAAAATTAAAGAAAAAAAAAAAAATCCAAGTTTATGAAATAATTCAGAAGTGAATGTGCAATCGTAGTTTAGAACACTTCCCGAATTTAGGGCAAGTGTCCATGTGCATCAGTTGATTTGGCTGATCTGAAATATTCTTGGCAAACCCACAAAACTACCTTAATCTAACATTAAATGTCTGCTATGCCAAAAGACAAATTCCTTGGTGAGCTCCCAGGGAGCAAAGCAGCTTCGTTCAGAAGCCCCTGCTGGCTCAGGCCGCTCTCTGCGTGGCTGGGAGCTGAAGAGGCCAAGCTCACCTGCTGAAACATCACCTGCACACGGACTGAAATGTGCTGGGGAGCTCCCTAAAAGGAGCTGCTGCCTCAGGTTTGCCTGTCAAATCCTACAGCAAGATGAGGTAATGGAAAGGGAAAAAAAAAAAAATTCATCCTGCAAACCCTGATGTGTTCCCCCAACATAATTTGATGGGATTTCCCGGGGACTGCCTCACCAGCTCTGCACTCGGGGCTGATCCATGGCAAGAGCAGCATAAACCCTGCATTAACAGAAGTGACAATTCAATCTCTTTTTAAATCAGATGTCAAGAAGAAACTTCATCATGACAATGCAAAGAGACAGTGATGGACAGCCAAGTATTTATTAAGGTTCGCTACCAAAATGTTGTACTCGGAGTCTCAAAAGGTGTCTCAGTTACTGTGGGAAGGGAACTCTGCCCTTTGGGAACCCAGCTCTGTGTGACCTGACCTTCCCTGTCCCTAACTGGATCATTCAATAGAAAGAAATGTTACATCCACTTTACAACTTCAGCAAGGTGAGCAGTAACATCTTATGATTTACTGTCTGCCTTCGCAGTGAGGCATAGCACAAGTGCCATCCATCTCTGGCATGGAGACTGTAATATTTGCCCCAGCACAGATATAAATTCATGACCTTCTCTATACATTAAATATTAGGAGTTCTTGACTGTTACTGCACTTCGTCAAAATAAAATCATCTCCCCATGGAAAAGGGACGTTGTAAATTAACACGGGAACAAAATTGCTCAACAGGTTTGCCGAACTGGGATATGGTGACCAAAAAACTGTTTCTTGTGAAGACAGAAAGACAAAATAATAGCCCTGTTGCATTCAAAGTACTAATGTAACCAAACAATAACTGCTGCTATTAGTGTGACTTGTCAGGTGCTGTTCCAGAGCTTGTCAGAAAACCTGTAACAGGTTTTGTTGTGACTTTATTTAGCACCCTAGTCACTCACTCTGTCATGATTTGCTTCTTACTTGTTACTGTAGGTGTTCCAGCCTCTTGCACTTTGATGTTTCACAAACTTTGCCAGCAATATATTGGATTTGTCAGCCAATTCTAAACTTGTTACGTTTCTGACCATAACTTAAAACTACTTTTCCTCCCTCGATAGCAAAACCCAAGGAAACAGAAGAAAGCCCAAACTCAAACCCATCTCCAAAATGCAGCCAGTGGATTCTGGGCAGCCTGGGATGAACCTGCTGCACTCGCAGCACTCCCTGCCAACTCTCCCTTTGGACATCCTGGGACATGGGCCGGTTGCTGACACCCTGCAGCAGTGCAGGGTACGATGGGTCATTCACACTCTGAGGGGTGGGAGCCAGGGTGGTTTGTGCAAAAGAAAGCGGAGAGAGGCATTGATTCCTTCCTCTCATTTTTCTCCTCTTCCCTTGCAATGTATTTGAGAGATTTAAACAAAGCTTCTCCCATACTCACTCTCACTCACCAGGAGTGTACAAGCCCAGGAAAGAATCAGGGGTCATTTGAAAGGCAAAAATGTCATAGAATACACTAAAATCATGTTAGACTTGGCACTTTCTGGATGCCATGAACTGAGCACTGTTTTGGGGAGAACAAGGTGATCTGAAAATATTTCACAGGCCACATCCTGCATTTCAGATGGAATGAAGTAAGAACAAAGCCGAAGAGTAATTTGTCATTAATTCTCAGGTGAAGGGCACTTGGTGCAGGACTCAGTGGGAATCCCACTGCATACAGATAACGTGGCTTTGCTATCAGAACACCATTTCACAACAGTCTTTGTGTTAAACAGAGCAATTAGTGCATTGGGAGCCCCAGCTCAGAGGCGTTTCCTGTACTGGGGGACAAGTGCCTCTATTCGTGCATTTTATCTATAAAATCCGATTGCATCCAGGGCTGATGCCAAGAGCTCCAGTCGGAGACCTTTCTCCTGAGGACCCTTCTCCATTCCTTTCTCTTGTCCAATGAAGATATTACTCCTCGGGTACTAATTATACATCAGTGAGCTCTAAATGATCTTCTTTTTCTGCAAATGACAGAGAAAAATGGACTCTGTACCCCACAATCCCTGGGGTTAATTTCCAGACAATATTGCACATTTTCCATGCAGCTCTTTTTTTTCCAGGTGCTTCAATAGTGAAGTGTTGCAACACTGTGGAAATTAGAGTTTGCAAATGAACAATGGGGACTTGCACAGCGATTCAGAAAACAAAGAATGTCTTTTATCCTGTGGAGAAAATAAAGATGGAACAGGCTGAAGGCCATGTGAGGATGTGGTGACTGGAGAGGCTAAATTGTATGCTGAAGTTATCAATTTTGTGTTCTAAGTCACAAACAGGTTAAATATCACTGAAATAAGATGGTGTAAAATCTGCCCAATAAATGGAGCTTGAAGCAAAACACGTCTCTTCTTTTTTTATGTTTTTAAAATATTTGTTATAAATAAAAGCGAATATGTCAACAATTTATGCTCCTGTATGGAGCCAGAAACTCGAAACAAAACCGAGACACTGACTTGTGCCACTCCTTTAAACGACACACGGAAGAAAAGGCAATGACTCTTGTTTATGAAGATTTATGTGACAAGAGAACCAAAGAGAGAAGGCAGAAGGAAGCACCACGTACAGCTTAGGAGAACTGGCAGGCTCAGAAAAACTTAATGAGCAATTTGGGGCCAATTAATGACTGGAAACAGCCAGGAGTGATAAGCAAAAGAACTTTCCAGTGGGGATCACAAACGCTGCATGTTCTTTGTGGGGTAAAGAAAGAAAAAAGAAAAAAGACTGCATCGAGATGATCTGCATTCATCTGTTGCTCTTGCTAAATGAAATAATCTGCAGCATCTGAAACTCGATTAATCCTTTAGGTACAGTGTCTTAACACACCTCCACTCTTCTGTGTGACCTCTGTGCCAGACCAAAATAGATATTTATGGCATGAATTATGGATAAATAGATACACATACATATGCATACATACATGTAAACAGGACTATGATTTATTCATTACTCTCAGACATTCTGGATAAAACAAGTGGAAACCAGTAGTGGAGGAGATGCATTTACACTGACAGAGTAGAAACTGATGCACATTATTTATGAAGCCTGCTCTGTCAAAGTGTGTTGGTTTTGATGATCCTCCTCGAGTCAATGCCACCCTTATCTGTCAAGTTAGACACACACCAATCTACTGCTTCTCTGAGGGAGAAAAAAGGGCTCCCGAAAATGCACACCTTATTATAAATAAACATCAAGGCACGGTCAGATAAAAACATAAGCCTTGGTGTATGTGTGTTTTAATTGGCACCAGACAAAAAAAAATGTACCCAGCATGTGTGTGCACAGTCCCTCAGCCACGGAGTAGGATTGGCAGTTTTGAAATCAAGGTTTATATTTTCATTTCTGTTGGCACCGAAGAAGGCAGAGGAATAACTGTCAGAAAACTGGAAAGCAGCAAAGAGAAATGTAAAGATATTCTTCTTATTTGTCAGAAAATAAGAAGTTCAGATGCATCTTGTCATCGAAACAGTTTTGTTCCTAATGCTTCATTTTTCTTCTCTGTAGTTGAAGACTATTATGGAAACTAATAGAGGTGGGCAGCAATCTGATTTTCTGTTGTATGTGTCATTCTGAGATTTTGACAGGCTTTAGGTTCTCATAATTAAACAAAACAAAACCAGAAAAGAAGTTTATTGGAAATGAAAATCTGATTTGTGGGTAGTTGAAATGTGTCATTCAGGTTCCAGAGATTTACATTTTCTAACAAGATAATCCACTTTCAGTTTTTCACAAAGAGAGCGATCAGGGCTTGTTTTTCTGTGAAACATGTTATTTTGATTAATGAGAAAAAAATGGAAAAACATTTCACTGAAATATTTTTGTGGGTAGAATTTAAATTTTATGTTATGCAGGGACTCTGGCTCAGAGCACTGATATATAGCACTACAAAAATGAAGGAAGCTCCATGACAGCATTAAGTTAATTCTGGATTTACTCCAAAACCCCTAAGAGCAATATTTACTTCTACATTTTTAATAAGAAAAAATGTGCACAAGGTACAAAATATCCTCAGAATCACTAATAAGAAGGAAGAACAAACAGAAAAGAGGAGTGAAAAATATTGCAGGAAGGAAAGGACCTACACATCAACCAACATTTTGCATGGAGTTTAATGAAGCAAACATTGGAGGTTTGAAGAGATGACAGCAAACATCCATTTCCTGTATTTGTACTACTACAGTTTCTACAGAATCTAACGGGAGATTTTCTCTTGACTGAGAAAATGTGTGACTATTACAACAGGAAAGGTAATTAATTCTGCCCTTCAAATTTGCAGGTATTCTTTAAAAAAAAAAAAAAAATTAAATCCTCAAATGTTATTGGTTTTTTATCACTGATCATCTTTCCCATAACCTCCCAGAGAAAGCACCCTCAGAGAAGGGGTTGTGTGTGAAAATCCAGAGATTGTTTTCTGCCAAAGTAATCAATTCTTAGGTAAAATTTTGCTTCCAAATCACACTGGCTCAGATCAGAGCAATCCCACCAACCCGGGAAAAAGTCTCCTCCCTCTAAAATCCATAACTGCTGTTGAAATCAAATTCTTTGCTTGACTTTTTGACTCTCGGACTTAATCTTGAATCTCCATCAACTTAAAACCATTTTGCATCAACTTTTCCAATGTCAGCGCGTGGCTTTCTAAGCAAGAATCCAGAACTGAAGGTTGCTCTGACCCGTCAGATCAGATCTGCCTCCCTGGGCTCACAGTGACAAAATTCCAGCCGGCTGCAGGGGTGCATGATGGAAATACACAACACGAGTCAGGACCATGGTGTCTGAGGGGATTAAAGAAGGCCAAGGCTCTCCTGTGCTATTCCCACCAGCCAAGGATGGAGAGCAATTTGTAGGACACGCAGACTCCATGGTGCTCTGCAGCACTCACGGTACCGCAGTTCACTGAGGGTGAGGTGACATCTCTGAGCTTTTTGCAAATAAATGTGAGGTGGGAGCTGGGAATAACCTGGTGAGAGACAACGCCCTTAATTACTCATCGTGTCGAAGCTATTTCAACGAACACTCCTGTGTTCAGTCCTCTCAGTCACAGAAATAGGTGTTTTTTCTAGCAATTCATATTGCAGGAGTGTTGTAAGTGAAGCCAGATCTCATTAGCACAACTGTTTTCCTTTTCTTCTTGCAGACTTTCAGCTCAGTAGGTCGTTTTGTGCTACAGCTAATATTTGTTCTGCACAAATTGTATTCAATTTAATAAATACGACTCAATAAATACAAAGGAAATTAAGATTCATTTCTAAATAAACTGAAAGTGAAGATCAATGGGTGTGGAAGCATGCAGGATTGCTTTATCTTTTAAAGTGAGGATTGTCCAGAAATTTTAAAATTAGAAGTGTAAAGACCTCATCTAATTTTGCAGTTACAGATGTATTCTCACCTCATGGCTCACAGGCTCCTGTGGTGGAAAGCTTCAGTGACTGGCAGGTCACATCACTTCACCCCTCCCTTAAAATGCCTCTTTCCCTCCAAATAAAATTTTATTAATGGGATTCAAATAAATTTAAAAAAAAAAAAAAATAACAAACGTAATATGCTTATTGGGACCAAATGTGGCCTTCATTTTAAAGGGACTAAAATCAGCTGAGATTTTATCTGATGAAAATGGAGAAGCTGAGCAAGTCTGTCAGTGGTTTACCTGTCTAATGAGAAGAAAACTCATCATCTAGTGCCAGCTGTTAAGAAAACCTAGCAATTATCACCTCTGTATTTAATAAAGAGAGAAAGAAAAGCAAAAAAATAACTGTGGATTTGTTCTTCCTGCCGTGTCAACAACAACAACCCCCTGAAGCAGTTACCACGGATTCAGGAAACACTTTCAACCTTCTCTGCAGAACTTGTAGAAGTATTTTTAAATTTAAGCATAAGCATAAAGTTAAATTTTAGAAACAGCAAATAGTGCTTTCCAGTGGAACCCTCTCTATTTATAGTGTTTTCCAGAGAGTGTGCAGACTCAGAGAGGAAGGCAGAAATATTTACAAAAATTTCACCATGTGAGAAAAAATGTTAAGGAACAAGTGTAAAACATGAAGAAGATGAATGGAAATGTCTTTATAAAATACACCAAAGCTGTTAATTTTCTTATGGCCAAAAGCACTTGCTAATGACTGGAGGGAAAAAACTTTCTAAAAATTGAGAGTTTGCTGGGAACAAGAGATTGATTTGTGTTTGCTAACTTGGACTAATGAAAGCAACTGCCAATCATGCTTGTTAGGAAGAAAATGTCTTGCAGCAGCTAAAATAGAGCTAAAAAGTTGAAAGGCAATTCAGTGCTGGGTGCTGTAGGTATGGAATACGCTCCATCCAACAATCACAGCCCATCAAATGTGCCTGGACTAGCTCAGCTGTAGGTAACAAAATGTCACTGAGCCGCTCTGCAGTCAATGCTGTCACCTCACACCCACAGCAGCACGGCGAGGATCAGGGTCTGTTCTCGTGCCCCAACATCTCCGTCAATAACGCACCCGTTTTTATTTCACGTTCCTGGTGTGAGATCACAGATGCTGCAGAACAAACGGCGGCAGTGACATTATTGGCCGTGAGCTGTGTGCCATACATTACTGGGACTGCTGTTATCATGTGACAGCGCTGGGAAATGCTGTTACAGGGAAGAGCTGAGCAAACGAAAACAGCCAATAGCTGGAAAATCACAACGGCACCAGAGAGGATTTGCTGGAAATCTCTCAGCAGCAGACAATGAAGGCAAGTGTTACTGAAAGGCAGGTTGCATTGCTGTTTGGGATATTTAACAGCATCTCTCTCATACGCTTTGGAGTTACATTTGTATTTCATTTGTTTAAACAAAGACCTTTTTTTTTTTAGTAAATGGATTATTTGGGCCAGCTATTATCATTATACTCATTGTTATCTGGTTTTATTGGAAGACCTTTTAAATTCAGTGAGACTGTGCTGTGTGGCACTGAGTGTATTTCTCTTATTCCAAATAAGAATTTTGATCAAACATCCCATTTGTCCCAACTACCCAGCCAGTCTGTCAGAAGCCATCTCCACACTCAGTAATTATAAAGAAACAACCTGCATTAAAACTGGGAGCTCTTCATGCACTCTCAAGAAATCAGACTGGATGTTTTTATAGATGTTTTTCATGGAGCGCAGCAAGCACCACAGCATTTTATTTATCTCCTTGATTTTAAGTTGGGTTTTCCTCCCAGACTGGTCAATAAAGGACTTGCATGGCAAAGGCAGAACAGGCTGCCACAAAATGACATCAATTCTGTAGGTTTCTTTGGAAAAGAAGTGAGGAATAAGGATAAAAAACCCTGCAAAACAGATTTCAAGCCGTGTGTACGAAATGCAGTTCCATGACAGCAGCCTCTACCTGTGCACTCCAGGTCAGCTGAGCTGGGGGCTGTTTGAGCAAAGACCACATGAAACGAGTTCGTATTTTCTAATGCGCTGTTCTGGGGCCTGGTACTCCTTCTCTTCCTCCTGGTTTTGTACCAGATAAGCACAACTGTCGAGTTCTAGGCATTGAAGAATTGGGCCCTGTGGCTTCCAACGACACACAGGGTTGGGGCAACCTCGTCATCTCTGCCTCAGAAGTGTGTCTAGCAGCTAACACAGTCAGAAGAAAAGTGCAATGTAAGGCTGAATTTCATTGATAGTGGCATATTTTCATACTGCATAACATTTTATCAATTCTACTCTCTATTTCACTATTGAAAGGGCTTTTCTCTCCATTGTTTCTTTCCTGATGCCAGTGATAACTGAGTTTGGCTTCTTTTTTTTCTTTTTTTTTTTTTATCCCAGCATGATAATTTTGCAGTAATCTTTCATAAATCTCAGCATGTTCTCAGAAAGTAAATGATGGCATAATTTATCACTATTGAAAATGCATTTTTTGCCATGACAGTATAATTAGACATTCTTTTCAGGAGACATATTAAGTATATACCAATGTATTAAAGCTACTCTGCTGCAGATCCATTTAGTTGATTTATTCCTCGTCTCTGGCTTCCTTGCCTTATCATGATACCCACACAGTCGTGCATTCTCATTGCAGGAGTGAAAAAAAAAATTTAAAAAAGAGCTCAGGCAGCGAAGCAACACCTTGTAGGAAACGGTATCCGTAGGTTAACTAATTCAAGTGGGAACAGGATGCAATTTGGCTGCGCTTTTGTACCAATTCAGAACGCATTAATTATGCAGCGATCAAAATAATTTCCCATGCATAATGCTGACCTCATTCACTAGAGGGCAACAAAACCCCAGTTTAAAAAGCCTCCACCTTCTACTTTCAATGACAGAGCACTTTTAATAAGATGCGGCGTGGATTTCATAATGAACACCCTATTAATTTTACATAAGCGCAGAGCTGCTCCTGAGCAGCCAGCCAGGCTGGGGAGCAGAGAGGATCAAGGCTCCCAACAGGTGCCAGGAAGGTGCTGTTGGAGTCCCAGCCCCACAGCAGATGGCTGGGTGGCTTCATTTGTTTGAGCATTGTTGTCTGGCCCAGGTTACCCCACCGAGCTGTGCTCCACGAACCCCCCTGGACCTTGTACTGCTTTTGTAGATCAAAGCCTGTGGGTTTAGCCAGAGATCATAAAGATACCATGTTCAAGCTACTTAAACTGTGGCAATGAAAACCTCTCATCCATCTGACTGGGCTTTGCTTTTGATCAGAGTTTGGGGGCCATTTGCTGCCTGGCTCCGCCCCTGAGCTGCTCCTTCTGACATCACCTTCTCACTCTGACTAAAGGGAATGAATCTTTTCATGCTTAACCAAACCACAATAGAAACCCTTGGCTTGTCATTTTTGAGGGTGTTTGTTAGGAAGTCTGAAAGAGTTGATACTATCTCTGCCAACAGTCCAACAACTAATGAGTTTACTATGGGCCACCACGTTAGCTCCGCTAATTTAATTTTGAAAAGTTCACTCTGCATAATAAAATCTGGTTGCTGGATCTTCTCCTCCAGTTGTAAATGAGAAATAGCTATTACTGTTATGGTCTATTGAAAAAGGGCTTCATACTCCGTGAAAAAATGATTACACAGACACAGACCCAACCAATTGAAAAATAATTATGTGAATTTGTCTTTTGTCCTCGGATGCAAGTAATGGCTAATGCAAATAAACTGCCAGAGAAGTACTTTATGTGCCTTTTATGGCATGAATAAGAATACATTTAACCCATTTTTGATGAATAACTGGCTGGGGTTTTTTTCCACTGGTTTTGTTAGAGAAGACAATTATTAGGACCAGATGCAAATACCCATCTCTTAAAGCAGTTTCTCCCAGAAACACATCCTTGGCCTTTCCTTTAAGGGGGTTCCTCCCAAGAGGTGACCAGACACATCCAGATGCATTCCTGTGTTTCAGAGGCAGTACAAAGATTAGGAAGGGGTGGGGTGCTGCTCAGGAGGGGAGAGATGTACAAATACATTTTTCTATTACACAGTTGACAGCCCCTTGGGAAAACAAGTCTAAGAAATGTGCAACCTTGAAATGTGTGCACGCTGCAAGGGATGTTTTCAATGTGAACCCTGTGTTGGAATTTTCAAAGTCCTTAATCATTTGGCTCTGCTGGGGAAGAGGGGTGCACTGAGGCTCCTAAACAAAGAGAAGGGCTTGGTTTGGGTTCCTTCTCCTTGCAGGAGGGCGGAGTGGGCTGTCCCTGCTGCACCCCATTGGCAGGGCACTGCAGCCCCCACACTCCTGCCTGGTTAGCAATATTCTCCCTGCACACGGTGCAGCGTGACACATCCCCTTCCCACCGAAGTATTTAACAATTTCCTTTGAAATGCAACTCATTATACAAAAGCAGAACTAAATAAAAAATACTCCAGAGAGAGAACAGATTGCGAGATATAGATTAGATGTGCAGCCTAATCCTTCACAAGCATTAAATATTTAACATAATCACACCACAGGTGACAGGAAGATGTCTGCATTGTTTAATTAGACTTAATTAAACATAAGGAAAATCTAATACTAATTCAGGTCTAGCTTTTAAATTGATTACAAAACTCTCTTTTTTAAAGTACTTTTGTATCTGGAAAAATGTATTTTTTCGTTCATTAGCTGGGGAATCCTTGCCATGCAATGCTCAAAGCCCATGAAGAGACGATCTGTTGTGCTCAAAAGCCCATGGATGAGAGCGACTTTTCTCCACTGGGTTAAGGACAAAGCCAGAGGAGTTGGCACTTCCAGCAGGCTGTAATGCTGAGCTCTTTTGGCCATATTTTGTAGAAGCCATTACACTCGGGACATCATTTTTTTCTATTACCTCTTTTATGGTCTTATTGTTTACAAGAAAATAGATAGAGCATTTAATTATGAGATGGACTTAATGTTCTATAACAACTCCTGTATGCAATTCATTGCCTCTGGAGCTCTGCTCACAACTCACATTAATGCGACAAATGAAAAAACCCAAACTAAACAGTGTAACAGAGAAGATGTTTTGCAAGAGGAGGGTGGTATCTAATGCTATGAATCATTCCCTGATAATATTCTCACGTCTCCCCGTTAAAGTTATGGTTCAGAACTGTGTTTAAGCACAGATGAATACAACACGAGTTGTCAAAGAACCGGGGATAATTTATGCCATGCCATTTTGTTTCCCAATCACCTTATTTAGTGACATTAAGTGGAATAGCCTGATTAAGGCCCAACCTAAAAGGCGTACCCTCGTGACTGGATTAAAACTCAAAGTATTATTTTCTCTACAAAGTGAAAGTTAGAAAGGATTAAAGAAATCAAGCCATAACCATCCTAGAAATGAATTAATCAACCCAGTGAGCCCCAGCTCTGCCAGGCAGCAGTGATCAGTCACTTCCAAAGATTACCAAACTCATTGCTGCCTGTTGATGATGTGATATTCTATATATCATTGTGGAACCTTAGACCAAATAATTTATTGATGCAATATTGCAACCAGAGCACTACGGCTCCATGCTTTTATTGATAGTTTGTTGGTTTACTTGATGCTGTGGCTTCTTTCCTCCTCCTCCTCTGATTTTTGGGCTACTGCAACTGATTTTTTGGGGGGAGGATACAGGTTGTGGGAATGGTAAGTGCTGAATTTTGGGTTCCAGATGTGTATTCTCTAAATATGAAAGCTGGAGCTGCTGTCATCAACTTCGCTTTGCCTCTCCTGAGTTTGTGCTCATCTCTCAGATATGAAGGATGGTTTTGTACCATGCTTATGCACAGGCAGCAGGTCCTTGATCTGGATTTGTGGGACAGGAATTTAAGTCTCTTCTTTCCTTAAAGAAGTTAGAGCCATACAGAATTGCTGCTATAAGTTTGGAACAAGAAATAGCAAAACACCCATAAAAGAGTTACAACAATAAATACCCATAATGCACATAAGCAACAAACTCCTGGTCACACACAGCAAAGAACTGTTTTTTCGCTGTTCTCTGGCAGAAAGATGATCAGGCTTCTTGCTTTTTGCTCAGCTAACCTTTGTTACGTGGTGGCTGTGAATCACATGCTGCTTATCCGTCTGAGTGCTCAGTACAGACACTTTGGCATGTTTCTGTCTGCCCTGTTTGCTAACATCTGATGAAAGCCATAACCATATTCATGGTGCAGTATCTTAGTCACTGTTGTCCCAGTCAAATCAGGGTTTATCTACAGACAATACTTGGGTAGGCTCTGGAAATTGCCACACTTACAACAGAGAATAGATAATAAATTATTAGATAATAATAGGAAATAAATTTTAAATGACAGGCAGAAATTAAGGGAGATTTCTATTTCAGGCAGGTTGTTTTTTTTTTTTCCGGGAACAGGAAAATATTATGGAAACAAAATTCTAAAAGCAAAGATAAAAATGAAGGATGTCAATAGGAGGGAAAAAAATCAGAGGGAAGTACTGTAAGAGGAGGAAGGTAATGGAAATATTGAAAATAAGTGAGCAGCACCATCCTTGCAGGTATGAAGTCTATGGTATTCAAATTCTAGAGCCAGGAAACGAAATGTTGTGGGTTGAGAACGTTTTCCTCACAGGAGCTGGGAGGCAGCTGGGAGCATTAGCACCCAGCAGAAGGTACCCAGCACCTGAAGGGAGGGGATGAGGCCATGGGGGTGATTAATTCCCAGTTACACAAACCCAGCTCAAGGTTGATGGAGTGCGTGTATATATTTTAGGGCTCTCCTCTGTAGAAGGTACATTGATAAACTGGAGACACTACTGAAGAGAGCGATAAAAATGATGGAGTGGACACAGTGCTTGTCCTAGGGAGTCAGGCTGAGTGAAATGGATGTGTGCCGTACGGAGGAGCAGTGACAAACAGGGGACAGACGGGTTACAGGTGTACAGATGACTGAAGGTTACTGCCTGCTACTCCAGTGAGAGATTGGTGCATTTCCAGGAGTTAAACACAAATTCCAGAAGACTCTGATTCAGTCACAGCAGTCTCTAAGGGTGCCAAGACCATCCCAGAAAAATCCCCGAAGAATGATAATCCATAAATACATCCCGGGCAGTGCTTCCCGTGTGTCCTGCCCTCTGGAGAGAAAGCAGAGGCACTGATCCTCACCGGGAGGAATCCCTGGCTCATCCTGTCCTCCCCAAGGCTCACCTCACAGTCACCCTTGCAGGAGGGGAGGCACATCCACAGCCCTGGCTCTGCCGCCACGTGCTGTGCCAGGTGACTGCAGCTGCAGAATTCCCTCCAGGCCAGAAGCTCTGGCCACAGCTTGGGCTCGGGTCTGGACCGGAAAAAGGAAGATGTCAATACAGCAACAGGAGAACAACTTCATGCAGCTTTCCCTGTGATGGGCCCAGCACCAGCAGAGAGTAAGGGGCAGAAAGGACTGAGCAGCAGCACTGAGAGACCACCCGGGAGCGGAACAAACGATTTGGGTGCCCATCGTAACTCGTGACTAAAGTGCCAAGTATCTCCAACCATGTCCTTTTTAGATCAGCTCCTGTTAAACGTACACAATCAATGCCTTAATACAATGATTCATCTTTCTGTTTCAGAATATGCCACGGTGTGTGGGGGTTTTCACGTTCTAGAAACTGTTTCAAGCATGAAGAGATCAGTGCAGAGCAAACTACAGATATCAGATCTTACACATCCCTTCGTAGGTTGATTTCCACGGTGTGTAGGTTTCAGCTTTACCACAGCCCCTCCCTGGAGGACATCTGGAATCCTCAGCTTTGTACCAGAGTTTCAATAGGGGAATATTAATGTTTAAACTATAATGGGTCTGATTTAATCTGATTTCATTAACATTTTATTAACAGCTGTGTCTAGGCAGTCATTTTAATCATTTAACTGTATTTCAGGAGTGGGATGGGAGGGTTTCAGCAATTCAGGGGAAATGACAATTCAAAGTCAGTTCAATCCTGCAGTTATTCTCAAGCGCAACTCATACACAATCCCAGTTCGAGTCAGTTGGCCATTACCAGGACACAGCATGTGCTGTGTAAATATCTTCTGACATGTATAATTCTGACATTCCTGCCCAATGGAAACCCAGGAACAATGATGTGCGCTGGGGCTGTGCTAAGCCCCGCTGGCACACAATCAAATTAATATTTGTCACGAAATCCCGCAGTCTTTCAGACTTCTGTGTTGTCAGTAAAGACATTTTGAGGTAAAAACACCGAAGCACTAATATTTATCACAAAACTCATTAACGTCAAAAGATACTTTGGCTGTTGATGCACTTTTGAACTGTTGAATTTGGTGTTGGCAGGACAACCAGATATCAACCCCTGTTTTTCAAATCACTGAACCACAGACATCCAAACACTTGGAAAAGCCCCCTTAGCCCTTGGCTGCTGTTTGGAGGCAGCTGTGGCACCCCGGTGCCTCCCCGTAGGAGGCAGCGAAGTGCAAACACACCAGGCCCTGCAGAGCAGAGAAGCTGCTTCTTGCTGGCATCAGACACTGCCTTCAGCAGCTGCTTTTGCAGCCACCACCATGTGAAGCACGGGCCTGAGGAGAGGAGGAGAAAGTGAGCAACGTTGCACTTTGGGCGCGATCCAGCTCCTCAGCTTGCTGTGCGATTTGCAAATGAACGGCAGCATTTCTCCACCCCGTTGCTGCAAATAAAATCCGATATAAAATCCTCTAAGACACAACATACTTCAGTACTCCATACTTAAACTACCTCCAGTTATTCTGAAGCTCCTAAGCTTTCAGCATTTCACAACACAATCATTTCTGGATCACAGAGAGAAAAAATTGTGCATACTATACAGCACTGCATCAAATTCTGACATTTTTAAAGACTAAAGGACTTGAGAAACAACCTTCTGCTCCCTCCCCTCCGAGATGGCAACAAACAACCAGAACTCCAACATAAAATTAAATACAGTTTATCTCCTCCATGACATCTCTATTATATACACCGAATTGGAAGAAGTTTACAATAATAACTTTCCCTCTCTAATATGATACTTATTTCAAACACTTGAAAACAGAAAATAGCTCAGAACATTTCTCGCTCTAAGCCTGAGACCTCATTTCTCTTTACATTCCAGCCTTAGTCGTAATTCTTATCCTGGTTTATTCAAGAGCAAGCACTCCATCTCCCACATAAATTCTTCTGGATTTCCAAGAACATTGATGCCAGCTGAATGTGACTGAAATAAGTAAACCGTGGGATCAGTGTGAGGGTTCTGATACCACAGTGGCTTAGTTTGAGACTGAAATTGAGGAGCAATATGGTGAACTCACAAAATGCAGGCACCTCTGAAGCTTCTATTTAAGGGTTTGTTCAGGTAAACCAAACCAAATTGGTGCTTTGAGTTCCATGCTTAGGAAAACAATTTTTTCCAGTTGTCCCATTCGTTAGAAGTCAGAACAGAAATCCCAAAGGCCAAGTGCTCCTTCCAGACACTTCAGCACTCAGATCTGCTCAGCACATGCCCTGCTTGTGATGTACTGAGGTTTGCAAACAGTCAGAGCACTCTGAGCCAAGCAATTCCGACCTGCATCCATCCGCAGAGTCAAAGGCTGCTGTTACTGCGCCATCAGTCTTCTTGAGCTTCATACAGCTCTGCTGCTCAGCACACCTCTTAACAAGCCCCACCACACATTAGTGGATGTTGCCAACACTGCACACTGTCGAATTAACGCTGTTAAACACAAGGCCTTTGTTTACAGTGCGAAAATAAGCTGTTGTTGAACAAACGAGAGGGTAAACATTTACAAAGCTGGAGAAAAGGCTGCACAGCTGAAGCTGGGCTGAGGGTGCTGCATTCCTTTCTCCTTTAAGAAAAACTGGCACAAAATTATTCCAGTGCAGTCACTTGAAGTGGAGTGACTTTTCATGGTTAGTTTTCTTCATGGGACTAAGTGAACTTGAGCAAAGCGCCAGAAGGAGCAGAGCTTTCTGAAAATATTGAACTTGAAAGCAAAGATGCTCTGTGTAAAGATAATGGGCTCATGGAACAGACATGCTGATAACACATTTACATGAGGGCTGGACTGAATATAGCACAGAAAAAAGAAGAGACATCACATCACCCTTAGAAGGAAGGTTTGGCTCCTTAACATCACTGCACTCCCCCCCATGGAATCCTCAGCAATGGTTCTGTGGTGCCTCCAAGGAAGGAAAGCCTCAGCTCACATCCCCGCAGGCGTCAAAATCTGCCAAAAGCAACACGATGCAAAGGCTCCACCATGAGAGTGCTGGCTCAGGGAGAGCTAAAATGGAGCAGAGTGGTGGGAAGATGTGAGCACTCCCATTTTTCAGCACATTTTTGTGAGCACCTTGGGTCTTTCCAAAAGAAGAGGTTTTGTCTGGGTCTTATTCAAAGCAGTTTTCTGTTGCGACCTCATTTAAGTCAATTGGACATAAAGGAGCAAAGTAAAACAGAAATGTAGGAGCTGTGATTTTTGCAGCCTGAACTTAGACCTCTTTTAAGTCATCACAATTTTGGAATTCAAGTTCATCACCACAGAGGCTGTGTCTATGGAGGATATTATTACAAGGAATGAAAAGAATCCTGTACTGCTTGTCATGGCCTGAGCTTACTGTGCTGATAAAATTTATCCTGCCCCACACTGCATCTGGAATGAGAATAAGTTATAAAACAGGTGAAACCCCAGAAAATTAGGCACTTAATACAAACACCTCTTTAAGACAATGACTCTTATACACAGGTGAACTTTGGGAATACAAAGGTTTGGACTACTCCATCCAATTTATTTATAGACAATAACTTACAGATATTTGTGTGTACAGAATACCATTAATATAAATCAGCTCATAATATTTTGGTAGTGATATCAGTCTAATTTGAATTTTATATTGCACAGAAGAATTGAATGCTAGACTTGATTTTTTTAAAAGTAATTAACGAGCTAAGCTACCTGAGAGAAAAACAAAATGATGATTATAATTAGAAGTGTTCCATGGCTGCTACTGACTGTTTAGATGTACTTACAGGTAGCATTTCTAATTAAAACCCTCTCGATGCTGAGACATCTCTCTGTTCATTCGTTATTAAAAAAGCGGGACTTTTTTGCATTAAGAAATCCCTTAATAGAAAAATAATAGAAAAAGTTACATGTAATTACATTCTGTGTGCTATTTGTGGTGAGCAGTTCCTGTGAGAAAATGAGCTGCAGGTGTGTAAGAGTAAGAAGTGCTCTGATTTCACTTGTTCGGAGTATTCCACCTAGAAAGAACTTGGGATCTAGGCCGGCGTTTTCAAAGGAGCCTGAAGGGGTCACGGGGCTTTCAGGGTGTGTAACTCCCTGGGGGGGTCTGTGAAAATGGTAAAATTTGGGGGAGAGAGGAGTTAAATCGCTCCAAGTTACTCTGCTGAGAACTGTAAAACCACGGGGAGTTATAAGCACAGTCCAGGGTTTGTGACAGTGAGCCTGGGGTATGTGAGAGTCTGACACAGACAGGCTTGCAGTGCATGAGGCTGAGCAATGTCTTCCCAGTCAAAATAGATTTCAAGCCACTGTTTGCAAACAAAAATTCCAGTCGTTCATGAAAGAGAAACTTGTGACGCTGCAGCAGTGTTCAGTTGGATTAATTACCAGCCAAGACTCTGCTATTCCCATTTCCACTATCAGCTTGAGTATTCTACATACAGGGGGGAAAAATGCAACCCCCAAGCTCCATTTGCCAAATGTCAGGGCTGGCAGTGAAAGTTTTGGTTATACCAAGGGATTTTCTTTCTGCTACTGCCCTAAATCAAGACTGAGTGTCTTTGCTCCCCCCACACTGAGCTGTGCCTCTCTCAGATGGGGATGGCTGCAGCTGATGCTCCCATTGCTGTGGATGCAATGATGTTGAGGATTCTGAAGCTCGTTAACTTGCAGTCTTGAGATGGACTAAAGGAGCAGCCCTTCTGCAAACTGTCCCAGCTTCAGTGACTTCACCGAACTGCTGCTGCTTTACACCACGTGAGAGTCCCATCCCATAATTTGCATTGTTAGCCTTTGTGAGCAATTGCAGTCACGTTAATAAGCTCCAGCAGCAGTAAATTCGGCCTCCTGCTTTACATCAGTGCCAAAGGGTGAAGGGGAAGCTGAAATAAGGCATAATTAAGTCCAGAATTGCATGTTTGAAAGACGAATAACTGCTTCAGATGATCTGAGGAGGCAGGAGATAATCCATTTTCCCACCAAAATCCCTCTCCTGGCCCAGAATTTGGCTGTAAGTACAAAGGACACAAACCAGGCATCTCTCCTTCTCCAGACTGTACTTTTATAAAGCGGGGGATTTATACACATTTTACTGTGTTCAATCACTTCATGATCATTAGATATGAATTTCTTTTTTAAAAAAAAAAAAAAAAGTATTTTGAGGAAGCATCTTAAAAGGCTTTTTGGAACAACAGACATGACTTTGAAGATGAGTCACAGAGTGCAGGATGTGTGTTCCTGTCTCCAAAACCACTGGGAACTTTGGAGCCAGAAAAAAACATCACAGTGGGAAGCGAGGGAACCTGTTTGCTTTGATAGCAGGTGCCTCGCTGTCCACAGTTTGCACATCGGAGAGGGCTGGGACAGGATCACATGTGCTGAAATGCCAGGAAGTCAAAGTTAGAGAGAAGGATAGGAAACAAGGAAAATAAATGGGTGAAAAAAACCCCCACAATATTGCTTGTTTTGGAGGGACAGGCTTGTGGAAAAGAGCGATGCGTGAATAAAGCCACCCTGCTAAGTTTAAAGTGCTCTTTTGATATCAAGTCTGCCACTTTCTCCTGTGGGAAGAACAAAAAAAGACATATCTCTGATGACTTCTTACTGATTTAGTGGGGTGGGGTTTGCAGCTTAATTATGCTGAGTGTTGGGTTTGTTCATAAATTCCAGCATGGCCAAACTGTTCTCCGCCACGATCATGAATTTGGGAGTTTGGCTGCTTTGATCAGGGCAGCATAACCCAGTAGAAGAACCACCTAGACTGGAATTTTTATTGCTTCAACTAAAATGCTTTGCTTGCTGCTAGAATAGAAGCAGAGTGCTGTGGACAGGTGCATAGATTTATGTTTGTATTGACCACTTTTGACCTGGATTTGACTAGTGAAATTGCAATATTCATAATGTGAAGCCCTTGGCCTGATTTCTGCAATTCTCTCTCTTTCCAGTCACATGCAATATGCTTCCTTATTAATCTGGATCACAGCGACACTCACTTTGCACACAGGGCCCTGAGTTTCTGGCCATGTTTCTCAGTGATGTTGTGCTCAGGAACACAGCAGGGTATTCACCTTTTTCTCTGCACATCCATCCAGTGACGTGCAGCTCTCATGTGACAAGGAAAAGGCTGGAGTTAAACAGTGAGACTAATAGAGAAATGCATTTATTGTGCAGATCGGAAAGTTAAGCAAATCTGCTGTGAAAAAGCTTCAAGCTGTTTAATTGAAGTAAACTGGTGTGCAAAATGCAGTGTGGTCTCCCTGTCGTTTACACACTGGGCGATAGAAACCCTTCAGAGACATTGATTAGCCATGCATGGCATTCATCTGCTGGTCTGCGTATTGCAACATTGTGATGCAGGTAAGACAAACTAAACAGAGCTAAAATCTCCTGCCCAGCTGGTGGCTCCATGGAACAGGTACCTGGGGCTTTGTAACACCCTGCTCTGGATTAGCTGTGCAGCACTGAGTGACAACAGAGCTGATCTTTAATCTTCATCCTTCAGCCATTGCTCTGTCTCACGCAGATGGCTTAAAACCCAGGAGTGATGCAGGTAATCATACATGCTGGAAAAAGGGAGAAACAATCTTAATTGTTAATTGTTAATTAAATGTTTTGCGAATCCCAGGGTCGTGCTATGCACTCACCATGAATGGGTTGCAAGTGGAGTATTAGAAGGGAGACTTAGTAAGGGGAATGCCTTTATGTGCTGGTTAGGACAGACACATAAACTTTCCTGGTTTAGTCATGCCAATGCAAATGTGACGAACACCTCCATGTACCACAGATAAATGGGAGGTGATCATCTTCTACAGCTTTTTATATTCCATGCCTTCCCTGCTTACTGATGAAAGCAAAAAAAAAAAAAAATAGAAGGGAGGATATCTGAGCCACAAGGTGAGGGTTCAACTCCAAAGTTTCCTCAAGCAGAAGGATTCGGCCTGGCTGATTATACAGGCTAAAAGTCAAAATTTGAATGGGCTTTCCAAGGTTAAAAGATGCTAAGTTTCGGGCCAATCTTTAATAAAAAAGTTTTCAAAGGCCTTGAGGGAGGTTATGGAATGGCAGCAGTGGGTGAGGGAGAAGCTATTGTATTATGCACTGCTCTTTGCCAATCCCTCTATCTCCCTCCTCTTCCCCTCTGGAAGCACCTCAGTGCCCAGGACTGTGTGGGGCAGTGACAAAGGGCACAGTGGCAGCTGGAACTGCGAGTGCCACCGTGCCCCTGGAATGTCACTCCTCCCTTCAGAGTGCACAGAAGTCTCTGTGAAACTGAATTCTACTCTGAACTTCACTACATAAAAAGGAGATTTGTTCCTCAGTCCTCCACATCACAGTCTTGTCTCCATTGTCCGTGAAATCCAGGCAAGCTCACTGCCCTGTTCGAACCAAAATGACAGTAAATTATACTTATATTATCCCTGGGATATTTATACTGATTCCAAAAAAAAAACAAAACAAAACAAAAAAATAGTTCTAGTTTTAGAACTAGGGATAGGAAGCATGCTTTTTTTTTTTTTTTTAGAAGTCAGGTTTAAACCAGGTTTGTAACACAAAAGCACCAACAAATATAAAATACTTCCTGCCTCCCATGGATGGTTCAACACACAGGTAACATCTACACCTGCTCCTGAACTTCAGAACTACCTTTGGGAACACCTTTGAGTTTTGACAAGCACACCACTAGAGAAGATCTAAATCTAGAGTTAATAAAAAAATACGCCATAGAAATTTTCTAGACTATGCCACTCCGCTTAACAATGAAAAAATTAGATTCAGGAGAAAGGACACAATCAAAAGTAGTAAAGCAAGCTTCGCATTCTGACAACATGGGTGCAAGGCAAAGGTAAAAATCAGTTCATTTGTTTCCTGCTCTTCTGAGCCGGCTGAAATTCAGAGCCCTGGTTTTCACAAGCAGACCTGAAGAAGTCAGCAAGAACAATTTCCCTTTGAAACTAATTTTCATCTGAGGCAGTACTGAGTTATTTCCCCCACGCCACCGCGCAGCCGTGTCCATAACAGGAGTCGGTGTGAGCTCCCCACGCTGCTCATTCCCTGGAGAGCTGCTTTTAGTGGGAATCAAGGTCCAAGCGGCGACAAAGAAGGAACATAAACTGCTTTTGTATTGAAGCTAATGAAACCCAGAAACTGCACCGCGATCTTAAGTGGATTTCAAAGTTCTTGGGGAGTAAATGAGGCATAAGCAGTCAGCAGTGGGGACAATGGCCACCAGAACAGACATCACAGCCAGCCATGAAACACTTAGACAGACAAAAGTAGAAAGACAAAGCATCCACATGACATTTTTGTAAGGAAGGTGGAGTGGGATTCAAAATAGTTAAATATTCAGGAATGAAGGAAAGCATTTACTTGTCATCCACTGCGTGACAGCTGCTGTCATGGGCATTAGTGAGCTGGGCCAGGAATTCCCAGAGTAAGGCACTGCTCTTGAAGGGGGAAATTTTTTTCTTGGTTTGCTAATGTCTGCCTGATGTTGTCCACAAAATTAACTACAGGCAACAAACATTCGCAGTGTGTGTACATGTAAGGATGAGATTTGCACACTAAATCAAGCAGTTACAGTCCCAGAGGTGTTCCCATGTGGCAGTGAAACTGTGAAAATCTTCCCTGGAGGAGAACATCACAGCTACACTGTGGCCAGACAAGTCTTATTGCCAGAAGTGATGCTCCTTTATTAGAGGAAACGTGAGAAATGGGGAGGGGAGAGAGCTGTTTCTGTGATATTCCTTCTTCAGGTTAGATTCATGGGCCTTAATATCTGGTTTGTTGGTGGTTTGTTGTTTTTTTTTTTTTGTTTCTTTGTTTTTTGTGTGAGTAGGTTGTTTTTTGTTCAGAAANTTTTTTTTTTTTTTTTTTTTTTGGGTCCTTATTTCTGAGTACTGGTTAACTAATACAAGGCATTACCACTCCTTGCAAGAGCAGGAGCAGAATAGGAGACGACTTTTCAAGTCTTCTCCTATTCTGTCAGGTGCCATCCCCTAAAATCCCAGTTAATACAGGACCAATAAAAACTCTAATGAGTTTGGCACCTAAAAATCTCTGATAATTCATCCTGTGCTTGCTTTGTTCAATGCAACAGGAAGCTAAGGACTTCACTCTTTCCTTGTCCTGGCTGCCAGGGACTGCAGCAGTGCAGAACACAAGATCTGAGAGAAAAAGTCCCTCTGGCAGAGTCCAAGTGGCACAGAGAGAACAAGGGAAGAGACACAGCGGAATTCTCAGGGACAGGGAGCTGAGAGAGATGAGGACCCCAGGGGAAAAGGATGGGTTCTGATGTTCATTCCACTGAATAATCGTTCCCTAGACCTCTATGAGCCATTTGGAAAGAGGACCTAAATGTAAAATAATACACAGTCTGGAAGGGAAGGAAATGGTTTCAAATAGCCTTTGTGAGCACACTGGAGCAGTTATTTTTCATAACAGAGTGCAGCATAAATCTTCCCTCTGTGGGTGCTCTGTGTGAGAAGCATGCTTTTTCCAGAGGATCCGGGAAGGCTTTCCTGAACACCTTTTTGTCTCCATCATCACTGGTGTTAGTTCCCCAAAGCCATGGCCACAGGTGCCAATCCCAAAGTGCAAGGCCTTGCACAGAGGGCCTGTGCCAGCCCCGTGCCTGAGCCGCACAGCTCCAGCCTCAGCTGCAGATAAACACCTTTCCTCTGCTCTCATCTCCTGTGCAGACATTCCTACAGTGCTGTGACACAGAGGCACGAGGAGCTTTGTGCCACAGCGCCAGGACTTGCACCAGCAGGGCCCAGTGCCACTGGAGAAGGTGCAGATGATGACCTGACTGCACAGTGCAGTGCACACCCAAATCACAGCAGCTACGGAGGGGCAGCTCACACCCAGCAGCAGCAGCAGCAGCCAGAACAAGCAGATTACCACCAGTAGCAGCATATATTGTAACATATCTCTCCTTTCTCTGTCGCTAAGCCATATGAAGCATTCGCTGTAGAATTATTCTTACATCTCTGCGGTTGATAAGCTACTTAGCAAGGTGGAGTTGACGCTAATCTGAGCGCTGCATGAAAAATGTGATGTGCTATGGCACTGTGCTGCTGTTTGATATTTGGTCGCCTCTTTCCAGGTACCTTTTGTGAATTGCAGCTGCTATCTCAAAGGTAAATCCTTGGGCCCATGCACAGGTTGTAAAAAGACCCCGAAAGCAGAAGCATCTCCTGAGCAGAAGGAGGGTAAAATATTTTCTCTTAGTTTGCATCTGAGAGCAAGGAAAGGAATTTGGTATCTTTAAACAAATTCTTTCTGAACTGCACAAGGAAGCAATAAGATTCTGCTTTGCTCAAGTTTGATAAATGACTTATTAATACATAAAATCTATTTCTGAAGAAGAAAGTTTATGAAAATACATCAGGCACCATTCCTATGGTCATATGACTGATATTGCACAGAGCAGCCAATGTCTTGCAATTATTTTCTTCTGTAAATCTTTTGACAGTCTAAAATAACTCAATCAGGGGTTTTCAACCACTAAAGTTTATAATTTCAAGGTTTTTCCCCTCCTCTAATCAGCAGTTATATAACCTACTGCTCTTCCTTCAAAAAGAGCTGGTGATGATCAGTGTTTATTCCAAACCATTTAAGAAGGCAGCTGTTTATTAAAGTGCCAACAGCTATGATTGATTTCTGATGCTCATGAGTGCATCTGTTTTCTAGTTAATGACATCATTGCAAGCTAACAGATACTGCAAGCTGGGGCTCTAATGGAGAACTAAAGCAGCCATGCCTTCTCTATAAAAAATAAATTGATTTCACTCCAAAAAAAATCTATTAATATGTCAAATGTTCAAGTTACGTTTCTGCCAATTGGCATTCTTATATGCAACTGGCATTTCCTCAAAAAGAATCTGTGGGTTAACAGTGTTTATATTAAAATCTTTAAAGAGGACATCTGTTAGTTGAAATTCCAAAAGCAGTGACTGATTTATGATCTAGTAAATCACATCTGTACAGGGTGAAAAAAAGGCTGAACTGCAGCGAAACCAACATCTGTCATGAGGCAAATGCAGGCCTCGAGAGTGAATGGAAAATGGAAGTACTGCAGGTTGGGAGGGTTCCCCTTAATTCTCCTCTTTTTGTGGTGTTTGAGATAAGGAATAAAAATGAGTATACTCCAGGCTTCACTGAAACTTGCAAAAGTAATAGCTTTTTAAACCTCATTTCTTAGGGCTGAATTCCATCTGGTATAAACCAACTCACTTTATACTGGCTTTACCTTTTCCTGCCTCCTCAAGAACGCACTGCAGGCCACAGTGTTGTCAAGAAAGCATTGATAGTATCTCCCTTTAAGAGCCTCTTTTTGATATAACGTTATTTTCCCTAAAGAAAATATAAAGAGCATATGCAACCATTTCCTTTGCAATTCCTTGTGTGCATCAAACAGGGACGTGGAGGGAAGGGCGCTGCTGCCTACCCGCCTCCTCCTGGAAATCTCCGGGAAATGCTTCATATTTGATGACAAACAGGGTTTGATGTGCTCAGAGACTCAGGAACCCTGAGCTGGAAGGGCCTGCCCTGACCCGAGGTTTAGCTGAGGCAAAGAACAGAGCTCGTCCTCACCGCGGGCTCTGCCTGCTTCTGCCACATCCTCGGTGCTGGCCCAGCTCCATCTCCTGGCACTTCCTCCAGGACTCCCTTCCCTGTCTCTCTCCTCACTAAATGCCTCTTTTGGTGTGTGCACATTTTGCCTGACTCTGCAATTTGAATTGAATGAGGGGCATTAGACCTTCAAAAGCAGCCATTTTAAATTCTGCAAACTGGGAGAAAAAAAAATAAAAATAAAAAGGGTTTTCTTTAAATATCAGAAAGAGTAAAACCAAACTTTGAGGCCTGAAATAAAGCCTTCAGTTTTCCTGGCTTTTGAGTCCCTTTTTCTTCTTCCCTGGATCTTGACCTGAGTATCAGCAGCTTCTGAAATTTGAAAATATTATTCTGCAGCAATGCCTGCTTTCTCCCTGTTATTTCATTGTCTCTGCTTTTCTTTCTGCCCGTATTCTTCCACTGGAGCACCAGGGAACAGCACTGCTCTCCTCACAGAAAGCAGGAGATGACCTATTCAAAGCCTAATGAGCCTGATCTCATTCAGCTTTAAATATTTAGCTTCGAGACTAAATTTAACCCTACCCAGCCAGTTTTCATTCTTTGTTAATTTCTAACTTTCCCTCAAATAATAACTCTGAATCTCATATCCTTTCCTCGCTTCACTCATAAATTCAATCCACCTACAGATAAAGAGTATCATTCCCTGTTTCCTCTTCTTACATCTTGAAAGAATTAGAGATGCATATAAGAAATAGCAGAAGGTACTGGCGAGTCACTTGACTTACAATCCATGGCAAGGCCTGCTGATGTCTGCTCTTTTGGCTGAGAAGGTAAATCCCCTCTTTTTACCCCAAAGAAGCTTCTTATGGCACAGTTTGATCCAAAAGTGGCAGAAGCACCAGATCCTGACGGGCACCATAAGAGAGCTTGGCCATGGAGCTCACTATTGCTTCAGACAACAGTTTGAAACCTGCAGACCCTTAACTTGTCTCATTAATGGCTCCATGTGATCATTCCCCATCAATAGTGGGATAAGAAAATCCCATTTGTTTCAGAGAGAGGTTTTGTGTAGTATCACTAACATTAAATATAATCAAGCACCTTACAATGAAATGCTTCCATGTGATCACGGATCTGACATCTGGAAGCCTGACTACTTCCTTTAGTTTTCAAACAGGGAAATAAGCCTAGGGAATTGCCTGGGAAACCTCACCCTCCACCTTCAGGGAGATTAGAGACATGAATAACCTTTCCTGTGATTACAGTGGAAATATTTAACATGGAGGGTAAATAAATATTTTGCAGGTTTAGATAATTCATACTATCAAATCAGTGGACTCATTTTGCTATGTTTGATACCATTTCATTATATTAATTAGGCAGCATATTCAATAATGAAAACAAGCTTCTTATAACTTTGAAACAAGCAAAAAACATTGGAGTTGTTTCCTCATGACTTTTCTTTTTATAGCTATTTTTAATTTGCTCTTCATGAAACTTAGGGGAAGAATTCTAAACATTGACCTTTCCTACAACAGCTTAGTGCGTTCTACCACCCTTACTCCATGGGTAAGTGCTTTTCTAAGCATCCCTGATGCTGAATTTGATACCCTAAACATTTTCATTAAACTCATTTTTTTGGGCATGCATTATCACCTCAGGTAGCCGAGCAGCAAGTGCAGGTCCCGCTGTGATTGCACTCAGCAAGCGTCCGTGTGCTCGGGATACAGCAATTATCCAGCAGAGCCCTCGGAAAGGTGCGGTGCAGGAACATATTGGAAGAGTTATGGCTGGGGAATTACCTTGCAGCAGGCACAGCAACAGCACTGGAGCTGATTAGATCGTTTGAGGAATTGTACTGACAAGTTTTTAAATCTTAGCATTTCGCTGCCGTCATTTCCCGGCAACGCTGAGGTTCGGGTTGTGGGTGATGCACACACAAGCAGAGTAAGATCACAGAATTGCGGAGTCAATTAAGTTGGAAAACACCTCTGGGATCTTCGAGTCCAATCCATGACCCAACACCACACTGTCAATCAGATCATGGCACTGATTGCCACATGCAGTTGTTCTTTGAACAGCTCCAGGGATGGTGACTCCAGCACCTCCCTGGGCAGCCCATTCCAATGTCTAATCACCTTTTCTGTGAAGAGATTCTTCCTAAACTTCAACCTAAACCTCTCCTGATGCAGCTTACGACCATGTCCTCTTGTCCTGGGGGAGGAGGTGTCCATGTGTAGGAGATGCCCCTTCACAGGAAGGCTCTGCAGGGCAGACAGGCCTTGCATTCCCACAGGGGTTTCATGGTCACGGCAATCAACAGATAAAAACACCGGAAGGACCAAAATGCCTTAGGGTGACTGAACTATAGGAAATCACATCCCATCAATTTTGCTGCTCAGAGAACAATTTAGGATTTTCATTTATTTTTTGTCTCATTCTCAGATGACACGTGGCCATGGTTTCTGAATGCAGCCAGCACTCAAACATTGACCGTATAAAGAGAAAATACTCTCATTATTTCAAAGCTTTAGGGAGGATAATTTAACTGCCCAGTTTCCTCTGATTTCGAGGTGGGGAATTGCCAACTCTCCTTAAGCAGCTGACCAGGCCACCTGACAGATGCACTCAGCATTAGCACATTATACACTTTCAATGCTGAGTCTTGAATAAGAAGGAATATATTATTTCTGCAGCCATCAAATTAGTAATATCTTGCTGGTTTTGTTTGGTTTTTTTTTGTTTTTTTAATTCCAAGTAAGGAGAACATGAAAGTTCAAGATGAGAAGAAAAATGTACAACAAGGTAAACACACTAGTGTGATCCCTGAAACACCCAGCACCATATGCACGTGTTTGTGAGGGATTCTGCTCCAGTGAACAACTCAAACAACACATAATTTCTCTGATCCTGCTTGATCCCTGGAGAAAAACTTGCAGGTCGCTGTTTAAATGAGGAGAAAATTGGTTATAAATCAACTTAATTTTCAAATATATTAATCCAAAGAGAACCCAATTTTGTGTGAAATGGTAGCATTTAGAGAGGAGTATAAGTAAATCTCAGTAAAAAACCCCCTTGAGTTTAATCTTAGCTATCATCCAAATTGATATTGTCTTTCTCATTTTTCAGGTCTCTGTGTTTCTGCAGTGATACAGAACACAAAGGTATAATTAATCATAAACAAAATATTTACATTTTTGTACATATAAGTATGCTGGAATATTTCATCTTCCCATTCTTGTCTGATTTTGGATCAAGTATAGGCTATCAAGAATAGGTGTTACATGCAATTTCTGAGGCCTTGCGTTTCTTCTGAAAGGAAATGCTTTTAAATCAGAGTAAGGTGACGCAGTTGCATTAATGTCACAACTTTTAACTAGCGAGAACGAAGGTTTGAATTTAATGACATATTTCTTTCTGCCACGTACCTGCTGAATGAAAACCAAACTTACAATTGTGTCCTGCACTGGTACACAGGAACACTCACTCCCACTGCTCTCCCCAGGGAGCTCGGTAGCAGTTGTACCTCTAAAAGGTTTTTGCTTGCATCACAAAACTACATCATAACTCATCCCAATCAAGCTGTGCTCAAAAAGAAATGAGCTGCTTTGACATGGTGACAGAGTTGCTCCGTTCCATGGCTTAGGTGGAGAAGTAGAAAAACTTTTCTGACCAAGATCCTACCCTTGTGCACGCAGTTATTGATAGAATTTTTCCTGAGAGGGACTCAGTGAGGGGGCTAATCCTGCAAAGCACTGGCTCTGCTCAAGTGGAGAGAGCTTGCCAGGGATGCTCAGCGTCTCACGGAGCAGACTCCAAGTGACAGCACAAGAACAAAATGACTTCAAGGTCAGAGAGATGCAGAGAACGTAAATCTCTGCACGCTCCAGACATCGGCTCGCGGAGTGCCTATATTTCACATTAGAAGTTGCCACATCATTTTTATAACAATTTTTGGGAAAGAGAAGGGGGGGGAAAAATCAGCAGAAGAACAAAGCAAACGAGCCTCAAAGACAAGAAAGTCAAGGTTCCAGAAAATGTATGTACTGAATCAGAGAAAATTTGGACTCTACGGCTTTCTCATTAGCTGGAGGACAAATTCTCCTCTCTTGTCCTGTCACAGAGTAAATGAGTAAGGTCAGATCCAAAGGCCTGACTGAAGCCAGCACTTTTTAATATCAATATGTAGCATGTTGCTACTAAGCAATGTGCTTTTATCTCTAAATGCGACAGAATCTTGAAAACATTCATAAACCAACAAACAAACCCATCCCTGTGGAAAGTCCAGACCAGTACTGGAGGGACACATGGCTGATCCCAGTGGTGATGGTCTCTTCCCAGAGGCAGAAGATCCAGTGATTAAAGCACACAAAGAGGGCTGAACATCTCTTCTCACCACTGATTTACTGCATGACCCTCCCCACCTCCTTTCATGCAAATTATGCAGTCCCTGTCACTTTTTTTACCACATAGTCAGGAAAATACTATTCCCATGTTTCTCTAGCCCACACAAATTGTGAGAACCAATTACCGCTTTTAAAATGCTTTGAGTACACATTGTCTGAGCACAACTAAAGAAGAGAATGGTAATTACTCGTAGTTTTCATTTTCCAGCACATTTAAAACAATTTTCTGTTCCTCAGCTAAAGTGATCACACCCAAACCTGATCTCCCCCAAAGCCCTGCTTTCAACAGGAGAACATTACAGTGCAAATGTGTAAAACAGAGCAGACAAGTCTGAGAGGCTTCACTAAATATGTTGGCTGTTAGATAAGATGAATTACAAATTTATTCTCTTGAGCATTTAAGTTTGCAACACTTCCATCTAACTGAAGCCATTCCCATACAGCTTGTATGTATCCTTTGGATAATGATGAACTAAAGTGTGCTAAAAACTTGAAAAGTAAAGATTTTCCTCCCTGGAGGAGAGGGAATTGTATCTACATGCACATTTATACATATTTTTATACATAAAACACAGACAGATACATGTGAGTTTATAAAAACACCAGTGGTACAGAGAAATCAGGTATCTATAGTAACAAGATGCTGGTATTCTAATGTCACTGTGCTTCCTCATAATAGGACCATTAATGAAATAGTTGTTTGATGTTCCATCACAGGTAATGATAGCTTTTTGTGCCCTAAGTAGACAGCAATACAGATATGTGCAGATGCATTGTTATTGCCAAAAGCCTCCTCAGCAGGGCCATTAGAAAAACCCATCATTCCAGCCTCGCTTTCTCTGATTTATTGTTGAACTACTCCCAATCTACCCTCAACAGCAAAAATACCTGCAATTCTGAGAATGCAGTGGTTTCCCACAAGCTGCAATGTAAACAAACAAAGGAAGATAATAATCACTGAAGTGATGACAAGAGTTCATTTGAAATATGGAACTGTTGAATGAGGATCGTGACATCCTATCCCATTTGAGGACCCACCATGCAAACTTGCTGACCCTTGAGTTCTCTCTCATTCCCTGAAAATCTGTACTTCACTGCTATAAAACTATTTACATGGTTTTTTAATCACATAAAGAGATAAAGTACAGTTACTTACAGGGTAAGGATTATTCACTACAATATTCTTTAATTTTTTTTTTAAGTCAGTATTACTACTTTTTCCTGTGCAACCACTGCTTTTCTCGTCAGCAGATAAAGCAAAATCCACTCACATTTGGACAAATATCCCTGACTGATCAGACTGTCTCATCCTCGGCTGGCAGGAATTCACATGTTGCAACACAAATATCTTCCTTTCTTTTGCTTGTAAAGTAGAAAAAAGAAAATCTGTTTTAAAGCTTCAGATGTGAAGGTGAAATAAGTTCTCTGTGACTCATTTGTACCAACATACATTAACAGAGTGTTTAAGGCTGGGCTCATTTTCACTTTTCTACACTCCAAGGCCCAGTGCTGTAATTTTTGGAGGAGAAGGAGCTTCCTGCTGTTCCCAAGCCCTAAACTGAGGAACAGATCAGCTCATGGGGTATTCACGACAGCTTATTCTGACATGTAAAGCCTGGCTGCTTCATATCCTCCTCTTCAGCTGGACTTGGAACTTCTGTGACAGGCAGTAACTTGTTCAAAAATATTGCTACACTTATTTTAGGTCTGTTTTAAAGAAACGAGAGTTTGGAAAGGATGTTTACTGCAGATGGTGGATTATAAGGGGTCACACATATAATATAACATAACAAACTGCTTTTAACAAACAAGTGGTTTGTCTCCTATTTTCCAAACAGGTTTTTAAGGAAGGCTTCAATCTGGCTCTTAAATTTCACTTTGTTTTTAAAGTACTACCTCTCAGCTTCAAGAAAAGATAACAGCACCTAGAAAACAAAACCCAACATATTCAGACACCCGTGCAGAGATAAAATCAAACACCTCAGAGACAGAACAAAATCAGTACGTGCAATTCATACAAGTGTGTTCCAAGGAGAATGACATTACAGAGAAGTACCCTTCAGTCTCTAGGACATTCTCAGAAATGCCACACTTCTGCCTGTTGTCCCTGCAGTGACGGCTCCTTCTCACCCTCACTACAGCTGCAGACCTCTCTGCAGTGATTCGGCTCTGAAATTCCGTACCCTGAGCAGGCGGATCAGCTCTTCCAGAGGAAGAGCACTGAACCATCTGAGCTTCCACGGGACGGTCCGAAGGGACCCAAGCAGATGCAGCAACCTGATCCCTACCCCTGGTACAGGAGCCTGGGAGAGGCTCCTTTCCCACAGCCAGCAGGAGGGTACCACCCTCAGAGCGGGGCAGCCCCTTGCACTGGGCCATTAATGTCCGCAGCACTTTCTGACTGCAGCTCCTCATGGCTGTCCTCACACACTTCTTCTGTATATTTTGCACAGGAGTTATTCCATTGCACTTTTATCTGCTAGAAAATTGATCTTAGAAGAGTGCTGTAATGCTGAAATTAATGCTTATTAAGGAGGACACGCTCGTTCTCTGCTCTCCCACACATTGTGTATCTATTTCTGCAGGAAAAGGTAGTGACCATGTTGCCAAAGCAGAAGCGTGTGCAGAGCTTTTAGAACAAAACAAAAGATGGATGTCTTGCTATGTAAAACACATCCCTGCTAAGGACATTTTCACCTTGAATCCCATCAGCCCTCACTTGCAGACGAATTCTGTTATTGTCTGTGTGCCCTCAAACAGCGAAGGATGCTTTACACAGCTACAGCTTTACAACTGTTTGCCCTTGGCCCAGGCCCACTGGAATAAGTAGAGCTGGTAAACATCCTGCTCAAACACTGCATTGGTTTTGTTATCTGAGTTTAAGACGTAATGAGTCAATTTTTTTTTTCCTGAGTAATTACAAAGCATTCTCAGTTTTCAAACCTTTATGACATATAGCAAAATGTGACTTACAGCACAGAAATAATAACAAAAGCTCTCCAAAAATTGATAGCCTCCTGCATATTGTAAAAATGCCTCACACATTCATTATATCTCCCACTAGAAAATTATTTCCACAGCATGCTTTAATGAAGCTGGAGATGGCTTCAACACCTAGGCTGTTGAGAAGGAAAACTATTATTTTCCTGTTGATAGACTGAGGCAAGCTTTCAGCCATTTAGCAGCTGCAACATTTTCAGACACAAAGCTACCCTTTCCTTATAAAAAGGGAAAATTAAAGGCATTGTGCTAAATTTTAATTCATCAAATATGGGTAACTAAAAAAGGGGTGGGGTGCTGGTGAAGAAAAGCCATAACCTGTCCAGAGCACTGAATTACTGAATTTGGAACATACAATTAATTTTAAATACAATTTTTACAATAACTGCATAACAACATTATAATAGCATTAAATAATATTTTGTTCAAAAGCCTAAAAACCGTAACGTAGAGCCGAATCAGTGAGAACTCCAATTCACTTCTGCAGAACCTTATTCAATCCAGGCACAGCTATTTGCCCCATCTGTACGTCCAAGGAGAGCGGGCAGCACAGGGCCTGTGAGTGTCCTTGCAGAAGGAAGAGCACTGGAAGGGAATTCTAATGCCCAGCGCAGGATTAAAGGTAGACAAAAAGTGACAAACCCATATTGAAATATTTTGCCACTTTTAGTTAAAGTTTTCAGTTATTCTTACACATTATGAAACCAAATAAAATTCCCAAAGGGCAAATCCTATAGTACATTTTTACTGCCTAATGAAGAATTGAAGATTAATACCTTTGCACCAGCACTAAGTTCAGTTTATTTCCTTACATGCTTTCCTAAAAGTCTGAGCACAGCAAGTAGGTTTTATAAGTATCTCTGTAGAGATTAATTGTTGTTAAGACTTTACTCAGTTCTGCCATGAAATGTAAATATTTTCTTTGAGTTAAGCCAGAAGTAAATCACAAGCATTACAGTTGATGTGGTTTCAATGAGGTATTTGTGACATCTCTGAAATGCAGGGGGAATATAAAACTGAAATGTTGTCTGAGAGTGGTTTATTGCTCTGAAGGTCTTCTTTGCGTCTTTGTTTTCTGCTTCCACACTTTTTTTTTTTCTCTCAGAGAGCTAAATAATGTGAGATCATGAATTCTGCAGCCCAGCTTTTCAAACAGAGCTGCCTCTGGGCCCATGCACATTCCTCTGGATGTCTGATCCAAACTGGACAGCACTTCTTGCCCTTTTCCTGACATTCTTGCCCAAGTCAGCTCCCATGGCCACATGGAGATCGCAGAGCCAAGCCAGATGTGCTCTCATGTAAACTGCTGCTCTGAATATCCAGATGTGCTCTCACGTAAACTGCTGCTCTGAATATCCAGATGTGCTCTCACGTAAACTGCTGCTCTGGATATCCAGATGTGCTCTCATGTAAACTGCTGCTCTGAATAGCCACAGCTCACAGAGAACAGCAAAAGAGCTCAACTCCTGCCAAGGGAACTCACAGTAGCCTGTGCTCCCAAGGCAATCATCTCAAACAAATGATATTTCTCCCCACCAACATTATTAAAGCCTTTGTGTCATCAGATCTATTTATCACTGTCTGTCTTCCTTTTCTCATGTCACACATCTTGGTCTAACCAAATTCTGAAGATTAAGCATCTCTCATGAGGCAGCGGTTACAGCCTTCCTGTGTTCTCCAGCTATACACACATAATTAATAATAATAATAATAATCATAATAAACAACTGCATGCAGCTGGATGAATTATTCATAAATGAATATACCAAAATGCTTGACATTATCTTCATCTTCATATATATCCAAGAAAGATGACTGCGTATATTTCAAAGTCATTTTTCTGTTAGATGGGAGAGTTTTGATGCGTGCACACTTAAGCAAACTCAAGTGAGTGCAATGCAAAGCAGAACTTACCCAAACCCACACCCTTTTTGCCAGGCCACGGAGCTGGCTGTGCAAACAGGAGGCTCGGCAGGTGTGCACAGTGCCCACAAATACACATTCATTGCTAAAGCTGTGCAGACATTCCCACTTCCATTTCTTCTTCCACCTGTGCTCCATTGCCTGACAATTTACCAACGTTTTTAAATATAACTACTCACTTCCCTCCTTTCTGCAGAAATGCAATTTTGGAAACTGCCTAAGTAAGTGAATTTTTTTTTTTCCCCCTATTTCCATTATACTGGGATCATTTTAACAGAGTAGAAGAAAATGCCACATAATATTCTGTCTTACACTTTAAAATGCAATTACAGTCAAAACGTGAATCTAAAAATGGACTCATGGGACCAAAGTCTCAGACACTGTAAACTGGCACGGATTCATTCTCTTAGGCAGAAATGGAGTCTACAGCTGAGAATTTGACATAGCAGCTTTATTTCAATGAATTCACTTAAAACTGCAATAGTTTCCAAGGAAAGAGTTTTCCTGTTCACCAGCCTGATAAACAAACTTGTAAATTTAGTATCAGTGTTCTTGATGTTGTGTAAGTGGCTATAAATGAGTCTGAAGTCAAAACAATTAACAATTCTGTTCCTGATATATGACCCGGATTTAAGCTAAATCAGCCTCCCCTGCTTGCAGGACCTTGGTTTGTGCAGCCAGTGCAGCGCTGAATTCAGGCAGCAATTTACCCCTGCTAAACCCAAAAATTTATCACTAAACTTATGGACTTGACTCTGGACCATAACTGTACTTCATGAATTTTTTATTCCTTAATTTCTCTGGGCTTAAAGAAGTATTTATTTATGCAGACCTCCCACAGTATTTATGGTTGGCCTTCAGGGAAGATGGCAGGAAAAGCAGGGCCCTTGCTGTGAGTGGCCATGGCAGCACAAATCCCAGTACAGAGGCTACACTGTGGGATAGAGCCTAAACCATAAATTAGGTCTTTTTCAGATCTGCAAGTGGGTGTGGCTTTGTCCCATCTCTGAGTAAATTCAGTGCATCTCTAGGTCCAGTTTTGCAGCCACGTGTGTTCCAGTACTCAATAACTTACACAGAACATTTTCATAAATGTTGTTTTCATGGACAGCTCACTAGCAAAACAGTCACAAACATTTTTGTATCTTTCTCATTTCCACAAAATGGGATCTACCTAGAGCTCTGATATCTCTAGACTTCTAATGATAGAACCCTAATATCAATACACAATAAAAACAGGGGGAAATATCGAAGTCCAATTATTTTTTTCAATGTATTTAAAACACACCGGTGGTATCTTAAAGTGAGATAAAGCAGTGTGTGTCCACTGATGGCAGTGGAAGCTGAGCGCTGTTACACCACACAGATGAGAGGATATGTCACCATTTAGAAACTCAGCTGGGTAACGTGGAGAGCAACTCTTTCAGCACTGCTTTGAATTTCAGAGGCTCTCCTAACCTGACTTATCAGAACAAGTGTTCTGTTTATTAATAATTCCCTCAACTACTATAGAACAACCAAAACAAACAGAATTTTTCTGTAGTTTCCGTTGCTAAAGTTCAAATGCTTGACTGTGCTACTGAAGTAAATATCCAGGAATATATGAAAAATTATATAATTTTCTCCAAAATGTGCTAATCGTCCTAAAGCAAATGGGTTTTTATTGCATTTGTTACTTGTGACCTCTTAGCTCAATAACTCATCAGAAGGTGACTGCAGCCTCTTTCCATCTAAGGGAAGGGGTAAATGCTGTTTGGTTTGTGGATATTTCTGCAAATCTCAAATAATTGTTTCTCTGAAGTGATACTTCAGAAGGAAAGTGATACGAGACGCAAAGATGCACAGCCAAAGGATTGTGTAGCCACAGCAAAACACAGGTTGCTGCTTTGTGCAAAGCAAAGAGACCCTACGGAAAAGTCACAGTTCAGCGTGGAGAAGGCCTTTGCATAACCTTCAGAAAGGAAAAACACGAGCCAAAGCAATATCTAATGTATTAAAAATTGGTAATCAATATAAACTATAACTGATAATCAATAAATAATTGATTTTCCTAATGGAAACAATTCAGAGAGGCCCAAGCGTCCCAGTTCCCAGCTCACTTGCACTAACAGGCCCCAGCACAGAAATGTGGCACTCGAAGCCTGACCCAGCACACAGAACATTCATTCCCCATTCTCCCTTACTGAAGAGATCTACCAGCCCACAATTTCCATCCAAAAATGCACTGTCTAAATGAGATTCTGGCCCAGTAGCTTCTCCTTCTTTCTCTGATCCAAGATCGCTGCCACTAGTTTGGCATCACAAATTTACCCATCACAAATACACTTTCTAGAGCCCTTGCTCACGCTGTATTATCACTTTCCCCACGTCTTGCAGTTAAAAACTCCAAAAGAAGTTAGCTTATCTTGCACTTCTTTCCCTGCCCCAAGAATTCATGTTTTTTTAAACTCCATCAAATAATATGGCTAGTTTGGGTTTCAGTCTGTCTTTAAAAAAAAAAAAAAAAAAAAA
>VZRN01003130.1:1239887-1256467 GCA_013397935.1 Dasyornis broadbenti | reverse complement strand
AAAAAAAAAAACCCACACAAGAAGATTGCGGTAATGGAGACCCCGGCTGACATCTTCCTTTGTAATGTGCTTCATGTGCCCTCAGATCTTTTCATTAAATAATTCAGTGTCTGAAGGGGGAAGGACAGGACAGGGAAGAAATTGATTTTAGAATTCATCATTAAATGCCCTTGGGTTTTTTTTCCTTTTTCCCCCTTTGTTTTTCTAATAACAGCGTGGCATTGTATGTGGACGGAATCAAAGAGAGAACATCAGAGAAGTCAGATCATTGGAGGGTTGGTGTCTATATATAAGTTTTAATGTTTAAAACCTGATTATATAAGGTGTTTTCTGGGAACCCTTCATGGAAACTGACCTTTTTTCAGTGCACAAAAACACCCCCACATTCATGCACACACAGAACAGGGATTTTTCATTAAGTGCTCTCCAAGTGCATGGGCTGGGATGGCCTTTCCATCTCCACTGGCTGGCAGGTCAATGCCTCACTGCAGCACTACCACGGACTCCTAAAAGCATTTCCAGCTTTATGAACAAACTGATAGGAAACATGCCAAGTCTGACCCTGCAATTACGTTGCATTGAGCAGGCTCAGCGCAGTTATTGCCTCCTGCAATCTCCCCTGTGTCGGTTCAAATGCAAAGAGCACTGATAAACATTAATGGCAACCAGGTAATAGTTAAGCATCAACACTCCTTTTTAACCTGACTTCTTTGGTAATAAGTCCAGGGACTGCCATTTGAAGATAATGAGACAGCTGTCAATGGCATGGATGTGGTTTAATCCCACAAAACTACAGGGAGAGCAGAGGAATCTGCAGAATATCTGAGTTAATTCTGTAAAGATCCCCGTGTCCTCAGTTATGCTGAAAAAGTCTTGTGAGAAGCACTCACATTTCTGTTTTGCCTACTGTAGTGTAAATAAAGAAATAAATCAAGAAGCTGTGTCCTGTCACAGAGATTACCTTGTGTTTGGAATTTCAGAGAAACATCAGCAAGTATGTGTAAATACGGATGGGAAATGAAGTTTTCATCATGAACAGAGGATTTGCCTGGAGAAAAGCTGTTGGGATGCTCTGTGAGCAGCAGCCCTTCAGAAAAGCCTGGTTTGACACAGTCTGGGTCCCCTCTCCTCCAGCTGAACCCCATGGCAGCAGAGAGAACCAGGCAGCGTCACCTGAGCCAGTTCCCAGTGGCTGAGAGGCCATTTTGGAATGACAGCTAGAAAGGCCATTCCAGAGTAAGACTGTGACTCCAAAGCTGGGATTTATTGTGCAGAGAAGATGCAGCAATTAGTGGGAGCCTGTCACACTGTGCCTGGAAAATTACATGCGTTGTGAAGTTTGGGTTGTTTCACTCCTGTTTGCTAAATCATGAAGAACTGGTTCTGATCTCCCAAAAACGTATTTTTAAACTGAAATGCTGCCATGCAACTTCTGATTTATGAACCGATCACTTTGGAGATCGTGGCTATACATTTTTGTGATTAATATTATGGTAGTACTCACATGATCTCTTCAAATGTGGCAGAAGGTGTTGGTGTCATCTGGCTCCTCCCCAAAGCCCAGTTTTTGTCTGATTTTTGCTCATTTCCCACCACATCTGCAGTTTCTATGTCTCCCCTCTGGTCCTGTGGACTGACCTGTAGATTCACACAGAACAGAAATTTTAGGACTTCGATGTGGAGCAATTGCTCAAGGTTATCACAGTTTTACCTTGTTTCATAAGCATTTTGTCTGCACTCATTCTGTCCCACTCTCCTGATGTTTACCTGGATACCAGGTCCGACAATGCTATTAAACTGAAAGGACATGCTTTGGAAATTTCTTCTCCAAGCACCACACCCTTTATCTCCCACATCCTGGCATTCAAAGGCACAACTTTTCTCAGCATCACAGGTTTGCATCACAAGCACATAACACTGCCTGCCTTCATACCTATGGGGATCATTGTGTTTGCCAAGTTCACGTTGTAATTTAACTCATATTTAGGGTGGTTATTACACAGTTTAAATACTTTATTAGCAAGATTCAAAAAGCCATTAAACACCAGTTTTCAGTTGTGGTGAATAGAAAATCTAAGAAAAACCTCAAAGCTGGTGCAAAATTAGAAAAATCTCCTGTGGTTTCTGATGCGTGGTGATCATTCTTTTAAGGTTAAAAGCAGTTATAATTGAAAGTTTGTCTATTGGGAAGTGTGATTTTTTGGCACCGCACATACAGTTGCTGATGTCAGTCCTGTTTTGCTTTCCCCAGCTTTTCACTTAAGGTAATTACCATGGGAAACCCTCCCAGAAACAAAGATCCAGGACGCAAAGTTCTCACTCATAGAACTTCCACAGATCCATGACAGAAGCTGGATTGGCTAGAACCTGCTCTTAGAAGAACTTCTTATCACTCAAACCCCAACTTAATCCTCAGCTGCTTCCAGAATCTGATTTTTAATATATTTTTTTTTTCATATTTAAAACTAGTCCACATGCATTTGGAGGTGATGAGGATCACTGGTGACACCAACACTCAGCACCGCAGTGCTGTTCCCTCACAGCCCAGCCCCTGGACTGCAGGAAGCCCATCCAAACCATGAAACACCACCTGCAATGGAAGGACCATTTGGACTTTTGGGGTCTAAATGGAAAGCTGTCACTTGGGGTCATTGTCACTCACTGGCCACTTCCATGAGACAAAATCTCCTCCATCCATTTCCCATAAAGAGCAGGGCCTTGTCCCCATGCCCAGCTTGTGACCGGTGCTAAATATCCATGAGCCCCAAGGGATCTCCTATCTCCTTCTGCTGTGTCTTCCAGCCTGAACGCCAACGCAAAGGCTTGAAGTTTTAGTTTATGCAGACCCTGATCAGTGAGGTTATTTCTCTCAGAAGTTTTCAAGCTAAGAGGCATAAAAGAATTTAAATCCTGTCTGTGGTGCAGCACGAGAGCTCTGAGTTACAATATTCCCTTACACGCTGTATCTGGTTTTATCCATCTGTGTCAATGACAACACTTGGGAGCCAACAACTTCAGCTATAATTGGTGAGAGTGTAGGTACAAATAAACCCCGTTTTTTCTCTTTAGTGTATACAACGTATGGAGCAGTGCTGTGGGGCCAGGAGAATTATGTCTCGCTGTTCGTGGGCAGGTTTCTGATAGAGGTTCTATTTTTTGGTGTTGCAAGCTTTCAAGGAGTTATGACATTATTGTTTCTTTTCAGAGTGCCTTGATTGAGATCAAAGTTCAGGGGTTGTATTATGTTACCCAAAGATTGCTTTGCTCCTGTTCTTTCCACAGAATTGCATGGATCTGTGCTGAGCAGCTTAAGAGGCAGCAATCCTTGGATTCATTCTCGCTTGCAATAATGAAAATCCGGACAAATGAAACACAATTAAGCTCACGTAAAAGAGAGGAGACTCCAGCCCATATTTTTTTCCTTGTTTTCCTCCTGTGCTGTTTACGGAGTGGTTAAAAAGGGAGTTACTGAAAAGATGCCACTTGTTTCAAACGGTTTTCATTGTTGTATCGCCTTTCACTGCTCCTGCTTTTCAGGCCAAAGACTTTCAGGGTAATTCTGACTTCACTGCCCTTTACACTTATCATATAACTCCACAAGGGAATTATCATGTGCAGGATAATTAAGCATCTTTGCTGATGGTGGTCTTTGACTTCAGCAATATCCTTACAGTACTAGTCTTATTTTCTGAACTATTTTGTCATTTGCTAATTAGAATCTGGCCCTAAGGTCCTTCAGAAACATTTTCCTCAACTCATCTTATTATCTGAAACTTTTCTGTGAGTTTTCCTAGCCCTCATATAGCAGCTAATTGCTAATGTATATATTCACTTACAGCAGAGCCTTTGTCCTCAGTGAGGAGCCCTTTCCTACAGCCCTCCTCCTTCTCCAATGAAAAGTTGAAAACTGTTGCCCTGAGAAGGACAGAGAATGGATTTGTTGTCAAAGCCAACAGCATTCTTTTGCTATTTTAGGGTGTGTAAACTTCATTCTGAGGATGCTGTACGTGAATATCCTGAAACCTCCTAGTTAGGGGCTGAGATCTGATCCTGAGGGTTCCACACTCCTGAGAACGTGTGTGCTATGAAATACAAGATCACTCCAAGGTGGAATCATGACTTGGAAGCCTTGGAGCAAATTCTGGGTAATGGAGCAAGATTAAGAGTTTAATTGTGTGAAGACTCTATTCTGTTTTACTTTACACACATGGATTTTCCCTGTAAAGCTAAAGGACTACTTGAATATTTAAAATTAAGCACACAATTAAATGCTTTTCTGGATTCAAGCCAGACTGCTCAGCAACTTGCTGTATTATCCCTCCGGAGAGCAGTTACTTTGTCTTTTGAAAGCCAATTTGTCCACCCTTAATGAATCACTTCTTGCCTCTGTCCTGTGTTTTATTTCATTGGTTTTTACACACATTTTTATGAGCTGAAACGACCATCCTGCCACCCTTCAAACACTTCTGACAACCCAAATATTCAGCCCAGGGTAGCACTGAATCCACATTCCTGGCAGGATGAAGATCCATCACATTACCTCGGGAGCACAAAGTGTGAAGTGCATAATCACGCTGTCTTTGCCAAACTTGAGCAAAAAGGGAAAACACAGAAAATTGCAGCTCAGGAGGATGAGAAGGGAGGTGAGTCAGCCACAAGCCCAACTTTATCATGGTACAATGTTTCTGTTCAGCTCTACAGAACTACAAAACACAAGAGAATATGAAGAAAAAACATCACTAACAGGTTTATGTACTTCATAAACACACACCTAAGAGAGCTGCAGCTCTGCAAACAATCTGCCTATGACTGACAAAACATTTATTAAATCAAACAAGATGCTTTTGGCACTTCCAAAACAATTGAAATGAGAGGAGAAAGGATGATGTGAAGACCTGAGCGAAACTACCAGAAGGCAAAGGTATCAAAAATACACAAGCCACAGCACCCTCTAAATGCTATTTTCGCTCATTGTCCAGCAATTCATTTCACTTTCACATGGGCATAAAAAATGATGAGAGCCCCACTCTCTTTAATTATTTCTCATGATAAAATAAACACTGTCCAGTTTGTAGTTGGCTCCTTACTACAGAAAAACACCTGACAGTTGCGAGGGAGAGCTCTGCTTTTCCGAGAGAAGAAGGAAAAGTTTAAATAAATTTAAAAAGCCAGGGACAGGGTCGGGCCCGGAGTGGGATTTGGGGGAAAACCCGGACTGGATCACAGCCAGAATACGGAATGGGGGAAAAAACCCGGAGTGGATCAGGGCCGGAAAAAGGAATGGCAGAAAACCTGGACTGGATTACAGACAAACCACGGAATGAGGAAGCGCTCAATCAAGCCTCTGAAGCGCCAGAGAACTGAATTAAAGTATTCGAAAACCCCGTCCTACAGCAGCAGCAAAAATTTAGCTCTTCCTTTTCGTGTGACTCCCCACTGCAGAGGCACGCCTGAAGTGTCAGTGATGGCACTGACCACGACCAGAGGGATGGCAGAGCCCCCAGCAGTCAGAAAAGCTCTTGTGGAAGCTACAGAAAGAGCCGAGAGGAATCGGGATGTGAGTATGATATTCTAAGAGCTGAAACAATCCGTCTGTCTGATTTAAAATTTGACCTGGAATACAGCTCTTTGGGTTTACTCCTCCTGCTGTCCTCTTGGTTATTTCCAGAGTGTTGAAGCTGGTGAGAACTCAGCTGGGTTTTGCCCATTCCAGCTCAGGCAAAGGGGTAAACAAATGATTCTTCGTCTTTTATCTTAAAAATTACTGCTTGTTTTTCTGTAATTCCAGTACGTGATGTGTTTTTCAGGAGAGGCATCTAAAATCTATGGGGCTGACACCCATTCTGTCAAAACCAGGAAACCGCTTGCTTGAATTAAAGCAACAAAACAACTCCTGAAACACCATCTGAAGCAGAAGCCTCCAGCTCATCAAATCTACTGTTACATGCATTATATGCATCACTACTCCCCAGAACAACAAAAATTAGCCCGTGGCTATAAGAAAGTACAAGTTGGCAAGGCAGATTTCATGCTTTTACTCAGTCCCTGACTTGTGGTGGAAAGACAAAGCAGCTGCTGTAAGGACCACACAGGATCACAGGCCGCACGCAGAGTTCAGAAGAACCAAACCCAGGGGTGCAGATGGAGTTCAATGTCTTGCCCCATTTAATAAATTTGTCTCTCTGGATTGGATAAATTTGGTTACCTGCAAGAGTTTTCACTCTGACAGTCTTTGGAATTATTTGTGCTGGGAAAGCTGCTGGAGGAAGTGTTAGGAGCGTGTCCATAGCTGAAATGGATCCTGTAATCGTGAATGACATTTTATATTTTTGGCACAAGAATGGTACTTAGCTATTTTAAGCCATCGCATCGCACCATGCAATGGCAGAGGGAGCCAAGATGATAAAATACCAGCTACAAATTCTCAGGCCTATTCTGCCCATCTATTTTTAGGTATTCAGGTTGCTATCAGCTCTTATACCATTTCTAGGGGAAATAACATGACAGACCAACAATTCAGTGGAGGGACTTAGAGCAGCCTGTCAAGCTCAGGCTGTCAGAAAGACCCAGTTTGTTGGTATTCAAATTACTGGGGAGCTGGATGACCTGAATGTGGCTCAAAAGGCAAAAAAAGAAATCACCTTCTTGAATGACCAATGGAAAGGCATTGCAGGAGAGGTATGGAGGAAAGTAAGTACTAATGAACTTATCTTCTCCCTCTCTACTCAAAGAAAATCAAAGTAATATTCAGGATCTTGAATTCCAGCAAGATACCCATCTGTACAGACTTCCCTCAGGTGAAAACTAAACAGCGGAAAAGTGACTCTGGAATTCTGTTTCTGCAGTTTCTAAATCAGACCATTTCATACCTGCATCTCTGATACCTGTGATCAGATACGGCACTTGCAGCAAATTCTGAAAACACACACGTTTCTTAGGGAACAAAAAGGAAAACCTTGCAGAGGTTAGCAATAAAATAAAAGGAAGGAAATGGCTCTCAACCTACCTCAAAAATTGTATATATTTTAAAGTTCTGGCTATGCCTCAGCACAAGTACACATAACCTTTAATACCTTCATTGTTAAGATTTGCCAGTTAAGAAAGTGCTATTATCTGTCTTTTATGGATAGGGAACAGCACACAGAGAGCCTGACTAACTTGTTCAGTGTCATAAAGGGATCACAGAGCAGAGCTGAGAATTAAACTTTGTTCTCAGAGCTCTCAAATAAATGCCATTGTTCGTGAGTTCTTTAAATAAAAAGCATTTAACAGGAAAAAAGAGGAGGCAAGGGAAGAGGAGTTTTGTATCACTAGAGATAAAGAACTGGAAGTGTTAGGAGGAGGAAAACTCAATGCAATTTGATGTGGGGAAGTGCTATAAGGGTCTTCTAATAAATAAATTAGTCTGACCACTAAAATCAAACCAACAACCAAAATCTAAGAGGAAGGAGTATTTCTAATTAATTTCTGAATGGAAAACCACATTTTTCATGCGAAAAAGAAAATCAAGCATTTTTCATTCCCAAATAATGTTGAAAATTAAATCAGAATGTATAATCAGGTCTTCATAGCACTTAAAGAGGAGTTCTTCTGATTCAAACTTATTATCCATTCTACAATGGTCAAAATGACCAGAAAACTCCACCCTAGCTGCATTTATTATGTTACCCGTTCTGTAACAATAAAAGCTCATCAGTTAGGAGGTGCTCTGTGAGAATGCAAGGTTGAAGAGGGTGTTTTTCAGCTTGAAATAATCAATAATTTACTTTTGATCAATTCTAATTTCTGTGCAAATCAATGTGGTAACCCTGGCCCATCTATTTAAGTGACGCCCATGCTGAATGAACCTGATCACATGAGCAGTCTAAATTAAATTCAGGCCTGTAACTCGATACTCAAGTGAAAAATTACCCGTGATGGTCAAAAGCTGGACTCGGTGACACCAGGAGTGGGGCCCACTGAGAGCATTAGAAACACGGAGATCTCAGGTGCTCCCCCAACATCCCAGGAGCCGCTAAACACCACAGGGGGTGATGCAGTTTTGATACCCTGAGCATTTCTAAAATACATTCTCTGCAATATGGCAATTTCCGTAAGAATTCCGTTGCACAGGATGCATTTATTTATGCACACCACATATTCATGCCTGTCAGGAGATGTCTGCATGAAGATTTACTTTAGTGGACTCCAAATGATGCCTCTTTTGCTGGTGTTGAAACACAAAACAGCAAAGCTTCTCATCCTTTACAATCATCCCCATTAGCACGACCTTCGTAAGCAGTTAATTCCTGCTCGAGGATATATTTGTAGCATGGCTGCTATATGGCTTAAGGAAAAAAAATCCTATAGAAATCTGTGATCTGGCCTGTCTCCAATTTTCCCTTCCAGCAAATATTTTCTGTTTCCTTCCTCATTATTCCTCAGTGAGATTCTCTGCTGTAACATAATTCACGTAGAATGGTTTATGTTGGTCGTTGTCGCCTTGGAAGACGACAATTAAAATCTTTCACTGCTCCTAAATGTTGCCACTGTTGTGTGTTCTCCAAACAAGCATTGTAAATGAACAATGAGGAAGGGAGCGCACACCAACAGAAGAGAAAAAACACAGGGGGAAAAAAAAGAAAATCCTGTGCACTTTCCTCCTTAAATCACAATAAGGATCATAAAACCCCCACGAAAACAAGGGAATAATCCTCAATAGCTTGGAGCTTACACTGACAAACTGCATGAAATCTTCCTTCTGGTGTTTCCTTCCTCTCCTTTAATTTAGTTGTAAACTAGCTTGGAATAAATTCCAGAGTCTCCAAACAAACATTACAACGAGTGTGACACAGGGAAAAAAATCTGCTTAGAAATAATCTGTATGTAAGGCTGCATTGTTCAAAGAAGAGTTTTTCCAAGCAACACTCTGACTTCGTGTCCCCACGAGAGAGACTCGGTTCATCATCTAACAGGCTGTAATTAATTGGGAAAAAAATAACTGAAGGCGATTACTGGGAAACACATGGGAGGTGAGATAGACTATTAAATTTATTTCCAAGAGGAGATATGGAAAAGATCACATTTCCTTGTCCAAATAACCTTAGTTAATATACATTGATCAACTACTGCTTCAGATATATGAGCGGCTTATCAGTTTATCAGCATCTCAAGGTTTTGTGCCAATTGTTCTGACACGTTCTCAATAAATATAATAATAGCAGAAAGGACAAAAAAAATAAATGGGAAGATCCGTCTTTGAGTGACTACTACCACCTCAGTAGATCAATACATGTCATAACATTCTTATCGCTTGGAAAACAGAAATCCTTTTATGGCAATAAATCTTTAGTATTTTAGTTATTAATTTAGATCAGTCGTGACAGACCCAGGAAATTTCAGACCGGCACAGAGAAAAACTACAATTAATCCAAAATAATTGTGAAAACGATGTGATCTTAAGTTAAAACTTTCACCTGCTTCATGGGTTTGTCCAGATTTTCAACGCCTATTTAATGGGACAGATTCTACCTTGTGATGGCATCCTGAAAAATAAGTAAAATAAAACAAATTTGCTGGTTTATGTCACTGTCAATCAGAGAATAGTCAATCCTGCTTTCTGGAATGGGAACATGACAATTGTCATACCAAACAATACCACACTGACAGATACAGGGTAGCTTATTGCTGCTGTGAGCCGTGAGCAATTGCAGGTGTTATAACACAAAGTGTGGAAGTTTTGGTGGTTTTTTTCACATTTCCACACTAGAGCATTTTTTTTTTAATCTAGTAGAACTGAATATTATTATTATTATTATTGTGTCAATAGTATTAATTTTATTATGTCTATAGCTATCTATAGTTAGTGACAAAATCCAGGTCATCTTGACTTTTAATATTGCAGCCATCCAGTATTTTTATAGAGTGATAAATTAAACATTTTTATTTAAAAGATGAATTCAGCTGTTGGACTTGATGTTAAAGGTCTTTTCCAACCTAAAAACTTCTGTGATTCTATGGCTCTATAGATTAACTCATTTTCCTGACTGGAGTAAACACTGAGAGCTCCTGTCCGGGTGTGCTAAATCGTGATTCAGGCACTCCTGTCATTATTTGCCAATTCACACAGAGTATGAACCAGCTTTTAAAAGTCACATACATGCAATTCACTTTGAGCCTAGGAGCTGCTGCTTCGACTGGGAAGGCTGGAAGAAAGCTTGGATATAAAAATTATATATAGATTGTGTATGTTCATGAAAAAAAGATGGCATCCAATACAGTCAAGTTTTCTCTCACCCAAGGCTTGGAATTTATATAGGGCACATTTCAGGGAAAGGCTGTGGTTGTATTTTATATCTGGCTGCACCAGCACAGCAGCAATACCAATCTTTGGCACAGGGGAAAGCTGTCACGTCAGACAAACTCCAGCTGTCCACTCCGCCTGTCACTTCCTTCAGCTCCAAGTGTGCAGCAGAGGGATGGAGGGGTCTGTGCGCACGTCAGCAGCAGGAGCCGAGGGACAGGAGCAGGACAGGAGTTCCTGAGCGGGGAGGAGGGGTGGGGAGGAAGGGACACGAGCACATTAGAAGTGAGAAAAGCGTTAAGAGAGGGTAGGATGGGCAGAATATAAAAGCCTGGATGGGGAATGGAGAGAGAACAAGATGATAAGGAGAAAACCAACTGGACGTCCCTTAGGGATATTTGGGTTTTGGAGAGCGGAGGAAGTCGCTGCACACTCTTTTTGGAAAGTTCTCAGTACGCAGGCTCCTTCAAGGTAAAGCTGGATGGCCCTTGGCTGACTGCCAAGCCTCTAGGATGATTCCTGCCCCAGAGCAATGGCATCAGGACACGCACGGTGGACGCCACCTGATGTCATCGTCTGGGGCTTTCGGCCGTGTGGCTCTCAGGAAGTGCAAAGCTAAAACTTGTGGAAGGCTGTTCAGAGAGAAGAGCAGGAGACGTTTACCTCTTGAATGTGAGACATCCTTTGAGCACCCACACCTCAAGGTGAATAAAACCTTGAAATCCAGCACATAGGTGTTCTGGCTTCATTAATACACAGAATAACGCTCACAGGAATTTTAGATTCAGGTGCACACCAAGTTTATGAAAAATCTGGTTTTGGGGTGTTTCTCCAGCCGGCTGATACAGCCATGAAGTGCTGACAGAAATAAAAACCAGGAGCCCTAGAACATGCTCTGATAGCACAGCCATAACGAGTAAAGAGAACAGGCAATATCCCCTGCCAGCCTGTGGGAATGAATTGCAGCATTTCCATACTCTGCAGATGAGCTTTTGTGGTTGGGAAAACGGGAAGAGATTCTGGAGATGGGTGTTCCTACACTTTGTTATAGGAGCAAGCATCAGTCCCCACTCAAAGATATTGCTTCTTTATTTAAAAAAATCCTTTGAAAAGAGATGTTCACTCATTATTCAGTCTAAAATACTTCTGAAAAGTACTTTCCCTGTGTTCACATAGAGGTGGATATAGCATCCATCCACAATCGAGGGCATCTTCCTCCAAAGATAATAGAACAAGTAGCCCAAAGGCTGTTATTCCCCTGCACTTCTTATCAGTGGTCCTGCAGCTGGTCTCGAGAAAAAAAAAAAAAAACAGGAATAAAAAAATTTACTTTGCTCTGAGAATTAAACCACTGAACATTCTTTGCAGCTTTACACTTAGTCTAGTACTTTCTATTTCTCTTAGTTTGATAAAACTTTGGTCTATAATTAAGCGCCCCACAGCGTCACCCCTGTTGTCAGAGGTCTGGAATATATCGTCAGGCGGTTTTTTGGGAAATTTTAAATTGCATTCCAGGCTTTTGTCAGAAGTTGTATGTCGTATACAGCTGAAAGGAGTTTCTTTTCAATATAAAAAAGTAGTTTCTTAGAAAATAATAGTATCTATAATGCCATTTAATTTTCTTTCAAGAAGAGCCCTCCCCTTCAGTTTAGCTTTTTTTTTAGCTTCTTTTAAGATTTTCAGATTTGCAGACGCACAATTTTGAGAGGCTGGTTCATTACTTTTTCTTCTCTCAATCTTTTCGCCAACTGATCGTGCAATGATATATGATGAAACTCAGGTTCCAAGAAACCAACGGAAACAACCTATAAAAAAAATGAAACTGATAATCAAGAGCCAAATAAATCTTAAACCTACTTTTGAGCTCCAGAGGAAGCAGAGCGTTGTGCTTTCATATTTCCGTATTTCTGTTCTCTTTGCCAAAAGACAGGAGTTTAATCTGAAAGGAGGAATTGCCCAGCCCCGTGGGCTGTTCTAGGACGTGGCACAATAGGCTCGATGATGCTGGGAAAAGAGAAAAACACAGTGCAGAGCTCAACCTGCCTCGTTCAAAATGTCTCCTGCAGACTGCAGGAACTTTACAAACACACATTTGTGCTAAAATAATGGCAAGTAACTCTCTCAGCATTTCTGTAATTCCTCTGAGATTTTGTGCCCACAGTTAATTTTTCAGTAGTTCCGCAGAATCCCAGACTAACGGAATCCTTTCAGTGGTGTTTTAGTTAAAACATCAGGATCACATACAGAGTATTTTAGCTAATTTAGGACATGTTCACACTGCTTTTACTGAATTTCATTAAAACTCTCTGCAGGTGTATTAAAATTTTGTGATTTTATTTTTGTCTACCTTTTTTTCCTGTGAGTGATGTTTCAAGGGCATATCAGAAACACACCCAATCAAGAAAGACTATTCAGCAAAACAAAGCTTTTCCAGTGCTGAGTAATTAAAGCTCTGCAGGCTTCCACGGCTCTGCACGGAGCTTAATCCTCACTGAAATTTAAAGGTAAAGAAAAAAAATCTGTTTACCATCATTAAAGAAAGCCTTCATTAGCTCTGTATTCTTGACCCCATTGGAAAGAAGTCATTAGAAATCTGCATACGCAATGGGGAGGATGTTTTTATGGTCAGAGTGTGGCTACCTATTCTAGGAGTGACCACAAACATTGGGCTTAAATTTTCCTCTCTATTCTAACTTCTAGTTGTGAAAATAAGGATGATAATACCTTGCTATGGTCCTGCAGTTACAGAATACCAAAAGGTCTGCAAGCACTTGAAAATATAAAAAAACCCCCTCAACCATCAAGGCTTTAATATACTCACAGTACATCTAAAATCAGCTGCGTATTTACTAAAAGGAGTCTACACCTCAAGGAACTGACTTCTAGTCTGAAATAAAGAAATGCTGAAGAACACAAAGAGTTAACCATTACCCCAGGAAACTGGATGTGGTGAGGTGACTGAATTTATGATGAAGCACCTTTTATGTCTTCCTATAGATTTCTCTAGCTTCGGTGTTGGCAATTGCACAAAATGAAACCATAGGCTGAACAGAAGTCATTGGATAAAGTTAATATAGTTTAGTGTGTTGCAATATATGAAAAGCCCCACAAATTTTCTTCCACAGTTTTTCATTTCTCCAAGTCTAAATTAAACTTCCAACATCGTATGCTGCATAGAGCCTGGAGCTGCCACTAATATACCTGTTTCCACATGAAGAAGCAATTGTTTCTCAAGAAAAGATTGTGAGGCCAACAGAAAGGGAGTGGGGATGAATTTGGTAAAGTTGTCCGAAGTGGAACTCAGCCCTTTTTGCGTGATTACCCTGCTCTACATTCTCGTGCCAGATAAAATGTTCATAATCCACTTATGTTGCCAAAAATGTACAACTGCAACAAAAGAAAAAATAAAAACCCCTTGCTTCTCACACGTACAGTAGGTCTTAGCCAACCCCAAATCAAGCGATGAACAAAATTTAATACAAATCTGCCCTTGGGGTTTTGTCACTTGCCGTTGTTTCCACCAGAGCAGTCAAAGCCACCCGTTCCATGAGCGCTCACAAACAAGTGGCAGCGGAAATAAACACCCGCGAATTTGTGCAAATCACCGAAACCCCGCTGTTTCAGTGGTGAACGCTGGCAGCGGAAAAGGCTGGGTAAACAAAATGTTAAAAGATGCTTTGCTTTAATTCGGTCCCACAGAGAAGGAAAGAGAGTGCCCAGACAATAAAGGAATCCATGGATTAGTCACACGCTTTGTTCCTGCGATGCCTCTGCTCAGTTAAACTTGCCCTTCCCGACCTGCCTTCAAGATGTGTTATCATATTTTCTCTGAGTATTATTTTGAAAACAAAAAACAACAACAAAAAAAAAACCAACAAGGCAAGCAATTCTTTTTTATTGATTTCTTCTGCCAGGTTTCTTGATGCAGAAATACATTTTATGATCAAACTTCAGTCTTTACTTTTATGATAGTAAACAATATACAGTGCATTTTTTGCTGTTTTTTTTTTAAGGAAGAATTTGTGCACATGGTGTTGAAGGAAGTAGAAGAAATGGGTTGCTTCAAATCATTCAAAGTTCAATTCTCTATATATTTCCTGTTCTGTTCCTTCAACCTACTTAACAATAACCACCACTAGAGGTTAAGAGTCTAGAATTGCCCAGAAGGCGGAAAAAAAGTGGAAATCAACTTCTTCAAAACTTTCCTTCCTAATTGCCAATTAAATATTAATTAAGTCTTACTTAATACATAGATCTGCAATGCAGCTGAGTGCCACCAGAGCATGAGTCACAGCTCTCTGATGACTGGATAATGAAGTCACCGCTATGTCAGCCTGCACACATGGGCATGAGAAAGTTTATGAAATTAATTCATGGCGTGGTTTTAACACCTTGAAAAATTGCAAATAACCTTCCCATCCTGCCCTTGAGGAGGTCTGCAGACATTCCTGTGTCTCTAATACTGAACACGGGCGATGTCTCTCTGTGAGGGCTTCCAGGTCATGTGGTTTCTCATCCTTGAAAGAAAAGGACTGGGTAAAGCCCCCAAAATGTGTAGCAGGTACCAACACTGTCACCTTGAACTAGAGACAGGTTTGATGGCTCCCAGAAGAATATTCGAGAGACTTATTTAAAGAAGTAAAAAAGAGAAATCTGCCCTTCCTTTAGGTGTTGATCGTGTGGACTGTAAAGGAGTCAAAAACAGTTAATATCCACTAGACACATTTATAAAATAAAACTAAATGAGAGGGGCTATACTGAAAGTCCATGTTTTATTTTGTCAGGGAATAGGCAAGGGTGGAAGAAAGGATCACATGCAGCACCTGACTGCTACAGAATGTGGAATCACAGCACTCATCTATAATTTACGAGTTACTGCAACAGTTCATATACAGCTACTTCACATAGTTTTCACCCCAGCAGCCAAAGGAACGCTGACAGAAGGCTTTCTGTCCTTCACAAAGTGATGATGGTCATTAGCTATTTTTCTGGAAATTCTTAAAAGAAATACAAGGATAGAGAAATACGCAACCCTACAGATTTTTTTTTTGAGCAGGGCTGACTGACAGAATGACTTCGAGACCACCGAGTTCTTGGACAGTTTTATGTGGTGGTGGTGGGGAAAGCAAAGAACCTGTTCAGGTTGAAAAAGGGAGAAATTACAAAGTAAGGTATAAACCCAGTTGTTTTTCTGTACACAAACCCAACGCAAACGCATTAAATCGTCATTTTACCGAAGCTGATTTGCTTTATAAAGAGAATTCGGCAGACAATTTTAGGGGAAACAGGAATTAAAGAACTGTTTCTCCAAATGGTGGCTTTTTGCTTGACAGCAACTGTTGAGTGTGAGGAGCCAACAGACCCCGCCCTGCTCAGGCACCCAGTGCTGGTTGCACGCCTCGTCAGTAGCAGCAGACATAAACACCGAGGAGCGTGTTCCGTGCCTTTGCTCGTAAATGGGAAAACATAGATTTTTCTCTAACAAATACCTTGGGAAAAGAAGCTTCGTGTTGTCAAATATTGAGTAACTTAATCAATATGCAGCACTAAGGAAAGCTGAAGCACTCTAAAAATGCCATTACCTCAGCAGGTATGAAAAGCAAGAGTTCAACCTTACAGGTTTTTCAGGGGAGAAATGCAGCAGGTTTAATTTTTCTTTTCATGAAAGAGATTGTCACAATAATAACTGGCCTCAGCAGAAGCTCTCATGTGCAGAAGTGGGAAAATCATGAAGAATACATACTTAAATATCTAAAAATCTGTCTTGGGAAGTCCTCCCTTTCCTAGCTTAAAGAAAAAAAACACCACAGTATTTTTGTATAGAAAAAAAAATACACCCCAGCATTCCCATGGTGTAGGAATGTTTAGAAAAAAATTAAATATACTACAAATACTGAGAAAAACATAATTCTATTTGTTTATAACACTTTTCTAGCTTGAGATTTGCATTTAAGGTCACTTTAGACAATGCAGAAAGAAATAGAGATGCCAGTTTTCATGGTTTTCTGGTTTAAAACAGACAGAGTAATATGAATATGTTTTCTTCAGTTTCTCCACCACAAATGCAGTATATTCCCATTTCTTAGACCAAACCCCAAGTATTTCCATGACAGGTACTTTGTTGAATCTTCTGTTCAATTCCGCTTTTGGAATGTTTCTGTTTTGAAAATATCTATATCTATATCATCTATATCTATATCTATAACTATATCGATATCTTTATCTATATCTTTATCTATATCTAATTTATATCTATATCTATATCTATATCTATATCTATATCTATATCTATATCTAT
>VZRN01003130.1:1152476-1239568 GCA_013397935.1 Dasyornis broadbenti | reverse complement strand
TATATCTATATATCTATATATCTATATCTATATGTCCACACTTTCTAGATCCAGGATCTTTCTCTTCATAAGCGAGCTCTTGCCAAGAAGCAGCAATCAAGCAAATAGTAAGAGAAAATCTTTGCCTACTGCCAAAATTCTCAGCTTCAGGACACACTAAGTACATAAGGGAGATGCAGAGAAGGCTGAGATCATTTGAATTTTCCCAGTTATCAGAGAGATAAATTCACTGGAGCACAGGAACTCTAAGGAAAACCATATCCAATTATCATGGGATTGCCAGTAAAATTCAGAAAGTCCACAACAGTCTGTTCCTTGGCAGGACTGAGCTCTGCTATTCCAGCGGTGCGTTTGCACATTATGGAGCGAGCATCTCTCCTGCCCGTGTGCAACCCTGGATTCTGTTATTAAACGGCATCACAGCTTGGCTTTGCGCTGGATTTTGGGGCTTCTCCAAGCGTCTGCAAGGGAAGAAGGCTTCAAAGTCTGCTTTGCTCCCTGTTGATCCACAGGGTCAAGCATGGGCGAGTGCTTTGGGCCAGGGCTTGGGGGTAAGAACAGCACATGCCAGGTCATGGGACTTTTCCCACAGGACTCTGCCTTTAGACGGGATTTACAAAATCCTGGAGAACCAGCAAATCACTCAACAGCAGCAGCGCCTGCAAAGACAAGGTGACGGCACAGGGATGCCTCTGACTTGCCAAGGAGCCGCTCCCCAAACCCCTGGCGCCGCACCTCCTCGGAAAGTGCAGCAGCTCTGCCAGCCGTGGCGCAGTCCTACAATCAGCATCTCTCTAAACCAACATCTTCATCCTGCGCAGAGCCATGACTGATGGCCAGACCCCACCCATGGTGCTGCAGCTCAAGCTGACGTGGAAGCTGATTTGTCCCAGGTGCCTCAGGTGCCGTCCCAGCACCTGGAGGAGTCTCTGCCCGGCGCTGCCAGGGGCTGAAGCCCTTTGACAACTGCTGCATGTGGGAGATTTTCAAAACCAATTGCTGCTTAGCCTGGAGGCCACTTGACCTGCCCTCCAACCAAGTCATTTTTCTGGTGAAAATCAAGATCCAAATCGCTGGAGACTGCCAAATGGAAGGTACAGCTCCCCACACATCATTTTTTAAAGGCAGAAAACAAGCCAAATGCAAACTGAGGTTAATGCAATATATACAAGAAGGAGAAATAAGATTAAATGTGATGTATGTGCCAAGAGGCCTTCTGCAGGCAAGGGAAAAAAGAGAATAAGGTTAACATCTTTGCTTTCTCTCCTCCCCCTCCCCAAGAGTTGAGAGGAGTCTTCATAGCAGCAAGGTCAATTCTAATCTTATTTCCTTATTCCTCACAGTTATTTCATTACCTTCATTGCCATTTTTTAAACTTCACAGCAAAAATATTTTTTCCAGAATTTTCTGCAATCCAGGATCAGTCAGATAACATAGCAGTTAATTCTAAATAATTAACAAGCATGAGATGTACAAAGAAACCTCTTTAAACAATAGCCACCTGCAACAAATACTGTAAGAAAATGCATCTTTTTTCTTCTTCTGAATGATTGCTGCCTCTCATGAAACCATTAACATTTTGTACACACACAAAAAAATTGATGTAATTAGCAAGAACTTTCTCTATTTCTGTTCTCATGATTGCTGATTATCAAAAATTATCAGGCAAATAATGGCTGCTTTCTCTTCTTATGATCAATTTGTTCACCCTCCATCTGATTTCTCTGGCAATGAACCGAAATGTAGCCTCTTGTGTCTGTGGCACTTCACAAGAGGGAGAAAATGGGGGGATAGTAAGAGAAATTAAACAGCAATTATGTGTAAAGTGTCAGAAAGTATTTAAATTATCTGTGCCAACTCACAATGTTACTTCAAGCCCTGCGAATTTTTTTACATTTTTGTTAAAATTGTAGGTCCAAGAATCATCTGATTAATCCAGACTTCATTTATTAATTATAACAATCAATAAAACCAGCTTCTCACATAGCAAAAAGATGGAAAGCGTTGTTCTCCATATAAGTTTGAAATGACTAAAATGCTTAAAAGCGCCAAATAAAGTCACCCCCCCCCAAAAAAAATTCTTGAAAGGGAGACCTCAAATCCCATCATTTCAAAAGCACTCATGATTTTGGGGTGATAACACTCATTTTTCAATAGTAGGGCGAGCTGTTACCATGGCAGCTGGCAAGAGATGGGGATTGCTTCCACTTGAATACCAAAGCACAGCCAAGTTTTCAGCAGTTGCAGAAAAATCTATCTGGGAACAGTGTTGAAAAAAAACCCTACAGAACCACCCAAAAACCTGTGCTGAGTTCTACACTGCCAGAGCTATTGCTTTTGCCGTCCAACTCCCCACTTTGAATCTCTTTGGCACAAATCTTTGCGAGCTGCAGCCAGTCTTTGCGCTGCTGCACAGACACCCCGGGATTTCACGTGAAGGGGAGGAAAGATTTCTCTTGCTCGAAGCATTTAATCCCCTGAAGCTGGGGGCAGAGCTGAGCAGGCTCATCTTTGCCCGGGAGGACACCTTCAGCCCCCTCCAGGGAGCTCTTCCCTGAAGGCACAACTGCAGTTCTCACACGTAAGACCAGGCAAAATGATTTGCTTTTCAAAATGGTGAAAAAAAAAAAAAAAAAATACTATTCTCAGCCTGAGACTTTGCATTTTAAGCTTTAGCCTGGAGCAAATTATTAAGGCAGAATTACTGTCTAAATCCCTGGAAATAGGGGTTTATAGTGAAAATACTGACAGATCCATAACTATAGCCATGCAAATACAGCAGATAAAAATATGTATAAATGATAATGTAATTTAATGGCTTAAAGAATTTTTACTGGGGAGGAGGGGAACGTCTGCTTTATTTTGACAGTGTAAAATGTCAGAGCAGAATCCAAGGATGTAGCAGAGTCACACTCTATACTTCTTGGAGATTATTTGACAAGAACAATTTCAGTGTTCTATTTAACGCACTTACGACAAATTTAAGTGATGAATCGATGCCTGAGAGACAGTGTGGCTGGGATTAGGAGAACAAATTTTCTTGTTATGGGAGCAGCTACAGGCCAGCTCAGTGCTGAAAGGCACACTGAAAGTTAGGCAAAGGAAATGTGAAAAGAGTATTCTGTCAGTGGAAGTGAAAGTGGAAAGCTATATATTTATTAAACCATAATGTCACCAGGTTAGACTTTGAAGTACCTGAGAGGCACTGACTCCTCAAAGTCTGTGGATACAAGAACAGGATCAAAGTCTTTTTGGAAAAGTCGGTTTGCTAAGAAAAGCAAACATTACTGTACAACTCCAGATGTCACTTCTAGTCAAATACAATATTATTTCATTGATCTCCTCTAATATGGAGTAAAATTGAGCAAACTGCTCTATAAAAATGAACCCTCATTTAATAACAGTGGAATGAAGCCTGGCATTGTTCTAGGGGTCTCATTTTTGTGTCATTTTCCATGCTCAGTAAATAGTTACAGCCAGGCTGAAATCTGCAGTTGCTGGAGGTCTAATTCCGCCGATGTCCCAGACACAGCAGTTCAGGGGGAGAAACACACCCATCAAGAATATTGGACTGAATATTTTTAAAGCATAATAGCAGTGAAAAGCAGGAGTTGCGCAGTGCTGCCAGATAAAAGGAGTTATCACATGCAAATGTGAAGAGTAACTTCTCTTAACGCAGAAGAAAAGTAAACACTCAACAATTCAGGTATCATCCCCGTAAAATCCCCTGATGGAGTCCATGGAGTCACCTGCATATGCCTGCGGACTTCATAAATCTTCAAAACCAGACCTACCTTTAAAATATTTCTTGATTTCTCCCCCACTGGCTCTTCCCTCTAACATTTAACTTCACCCACTGACATTATAGTCAATATTTATACTGTTTGGAAAGAAAAGAAAATATGCCTGGCAATTTAAAAGTCAAACCAGGAATTCTCCCAAATCACATAAATACTTATGGAGCTGGAAATCAATAATTAACGCAGGAAAAATCCACCATTACTGTTTTCTGTAATTCCCATATTACTCTACTTTATCAAAAGCCATGCACTAAGTGATCAAATTAATCTGAGGCGTTTAGAGCAGGGAGCATGTGGCAGCTTACAAAGCATTGGTTGTTCCCAACAATTTGGACATGGCAAGTAGCCAAAGGACTGCTCACAAACATATGGTTATTTATTTCCACTAAACAGGCACTAATACAGCCTGTTTGCTACATTACTTGATAAATATAACAAGCTTCAAAACCAAAAAGGACCGCAAGTGCACAAAGCAATTAATGAAAACAGCCCAAAACATCGTGTAGAATCACCAGCATCCTGGACCCCAGAGAGATTTGCTAAAATCTTTTTCACTATCAGTCAGCAGATCCCCAAAGACTGGCTCAAACCTAATGTACTGTAGCATGTTTGACTCCTTTGTTTAATCACATCTGAAATGGCACCTTCTGGAGTGACACATCAGCTGAAAGAGTTTAACTGTTGTTCTGAAAACAGCATTGATCCGAGTTCTGCTTTCAAGGCTGTAGAGGTGTCTGCCTTTGTAAAGAAAAGGTGAGGGAGTGAAGTCCATGTAAGTGGTGAGAACAGCAGGGTACACTCATTTTGGTGAGAAAGAAATTCACTTTAAAATGTATTTCGTCTTTTCAACTCTTTCCATGAATTTGGATTCTTTGCTCCTTGCCAAGTGCCACTAAACAAATCCTTAGTTGCCCATGGAATGTTTGAAGCCGAACAAAATATTCCGTTTTGAATGAGAATTATATCAGCATAAAATATTAAACAGAAATCGACATTTGGTTCTTCCCCAGTATCCAGATCACACAGCCTCTGTTTACAGTCCCCAAAACAATCCAGCAACTGCTGCTTCCCAGAGTCAGCCAGAGCTTTGAGGTGGATCCATCGAGATCTTTTCCTTACTGTTGGCAAACCAAAGCTTGTTGATCTTCAGGATGCAAACAGGGATGATTCCACTTCTGTCACAGAGGGAGCTAAAAAGCAAACCAGAGGAGCTATGAAAAAGGTCGTAAGCAGCAATGTCCCTCCCAGATGTGTTCCCATGGGGAATTTCTCACTTCAAGACCTGGTGCTTGGTCCCATGGAGTCTCTGGAACACTTTTCCTTCCATCACCATGAACACTGATGCTATAACTTCCCTTCCCTTCCTCTACCTCCATCAGCTGGAGCCACCCATCCTCCACAACTTCCAGATTATCAATTTCTTCCAAAATGCCCTACTTGATCCAGGCACAGCTTTCCCAAAGGAGAGTAACACTCGTGCTGAGGGCACACTGAGCAGATGCTTTTTGTCACATAATCGAAGAATTTTGAAGGCAAAACCCAAGAAATTCAGCATATTTTATGGCTCAGTTTTCCTACGACACCTCTGCAATCAGAGATGGGAGGGCAGGAGCCCACCCCTCTGCTGGGAAGCTTCTGGACCACCAGGGCAAGTTGTCATTTCTTTGAACATGCAAATCTTAGGTGAGAGGAGCAGTTGTTGAATTACGGTCTTAAATCAGAGTGGTTCCCTCTGCTGGGATCTCACCGGGGATCATCCATAGCTCATCTGCAAGCGCTGCTGCACAAATCATCCTCGTCCCAAGATCTGCTGTATGCTAATGAGGAACGCTGGCTGCGCTGCTCACTTAGGCAAGATTAAGTGACAGGATTTACAAGCAGAAAATGCAGCCAGGGGGTTCGGATTCTGAGGCTGCTGGAAGGAGGCAGCAGCCACAGACTAATGTTGGAATTTGGCACTCAGGGAGGAGAAATGTTTAAGGATAAACATAGGGAATAGGTTGCAGAGTATTTTCTCTGTATCTAGAATAACTATGTGACCTACAATGTCACAGCCATTTACTTCTTCCGTCTTTTACAATATACTAATAACTGCTAGAAAATAATGGCCAAACACTGTCTAATAGGGACAGATATTTTTCTGTTAGAAAACTTAAAAATAAGTCATGAGAAGTTGATAAGCAAAGTCTTACTTTACCCTCTTCTAATGGAAAATAACTGAATGTCATTTAAACAGAATTTTATGAAGTACCCTGTTCTTGACTGAATGTATAGAAACAGAGCTTCCCCATAAATTGCCTTATTTCCTGGGGTTTAAGCTCCACCAAAAATTTTACTGGATAAGAGAGCTGACAAAACCTTATCCATGGTAGCAGAAATAATATTGTTAATTATACCAGAGAATGAGCTGTCATTTTAGAATTTACAAATACAGAAGGCTCATTAATAGTGATTTCTAACTTACATTACCAGCATTCCCGTAGCAAGTGCGATGTTTTTTGGAAATGAGGAAACGAAGGCAAAAGAAGGGAGACACAGGATGTCACATTGCCAGCCCTGAGCAAGGAACAGGACGACTTTGGCAGCAGCGGATAAATCTTCAGGGACAGACAGGTTCCCACACTGGGGGATGTTATTACCCAGCTGTGGAAATGCACGGGCAGCATCTGTGAGGATTGGACAGCGGACATGTGCCAGACTTTCACAAAAGCATGAGACATCCTGGAGAAGGAGAAGAAGGGGGAAAAAAAGACAAACTCGGGATGCCAAAGTGCCAATAATGTTTGTAAACTAAAGCCAGTGTAGCAGACAGCAGGACTGCAGAGAGAATTCAAGGCACAGCCAGAACAGTCAGTGACCTTCCTAAATTATTCATAATGTGTCATTTGTTTGCAGCCTGAACACTTACTTGAAACTCAAAATCAAGATTTGAATCCCACTTCTGGTTCTGGATAAATAAAAATGATTTTTCCATGACCCTTTGAGCCTAATTTGAATCTTGCTATGGAACTTGCCTAATTAACCCATCGGGTATTTTCTTGTACTCTCTTTAAACCACTATTGACGTTTGTTTTAGTGCATCCACACGCGGGACCACCAATCAGACTCTTCTTCGCCTGTAGAACATGCCAGATTTTAGCTCCAGCGGAAAAAAAATAAATAATTCTGATTTCAGCAAAACATTTTTGATCCTTGGAAAGGATGTACCTCAAGCTGACCTCTGAAAATCCCAACAATTCAATTTGTTATGTTAAATGGGGATGGTAAAGATCAAAGGAAATCAGGACATGCAAAAGTAAAGACGTTCTGACCGGAGTTAAATAGCTCTGGGTACAAAGATCTGAACACCTGCTATGAAAAGCAAAGTCAGTCCTAGGACATGCTTCACAGGGCTCCTTTGGAAAGAGCCTGGTACTAAAGCAAGCATGGGAGCACTACCATGGACAATTGTCTGTATTTATATTCCCTTTTCCGTCAGTTCAGCCGGTTTTGAGTTACCTTGATGACCTTGGGAGGTGCTGGGTGGTGGAAAACAGGCTCAGGCTGATGGAGCCCAGAGACATCTCCTGCTGCTGCTGACTCCCACCCGCTCCCCAGGACCTGCCAAACATCAGGGCCTTGCTGAAAACCAAACCAATAGCGAGAGATCATTGTGCAATAGCACCCCCGAGCCTAGTCAGGACTCTCAATACCCAATTCCTTCAGAAGGCCAAATAATTTCTTTGGATCCAAGGAAATGTGCCTCAGCGGTGTTGCTGGTGCTGAGCTCCAGCTGACCCTTCTCCACATTAACCAAAGGCTGTTTTCCTTAAGATCCTGAAGTCCTTTCATGCAGAATCTCTGAAGACAAAGAGACTTTGTGAAGAAAAGCCTCAGTAGCTGATTCTGATGACAAACGACCCTAAACTCGAGGTGCGCCGTTTCCTGCAAGTTAGCGCACAGGAACCACAATGCCTCCCTTTCCTTGGCAATGATGGGCTCCAACAATTTCCCCACAATAAATGACCCCAAAGCTTCAGCTACTCAAAAATAATGAGTTTTCTTGCTCACCACCATGTGTTTGCACTTCCTTTTGATTCAGCATTCCTGGAATGTGTGACTGGAAAATATCACAAATAACTCAGAGACTTTTATCCCCATCTGAGATTTGTCAGTTTATACCTTTTTTCACTAATTATCAACCATTAGCATGTTCATAAATATATTTTACTGACATACACATCTAACTTTCAAAACACCAATGCTGCCTCAAACACGTACAGCATTTTATCACACATCAAGTTATATGACAATTTGCTACCATTTTATTCTTTTATGCTAACTCCAAAATTCAATCCAGGGTTTCTCTGCCTTAAAAGGCACGATTAGTTTAAATTTCTGGAAGTGGGCTTTTTTCCATTATTCATATTTAAATTAAGTTCCCTTGAGATGGAAGAAAAGCAAGGAATTTTTTATCAAGAGACTAATAATATAACCAGTGAAAAATCTGAGCATTTTTATATTGAATTTATAAATCATGCTAGCAGTAACCAAACTGTTTAAATAATATATAGAGATTAACTATAACATACTTATTGGCATAAGTAATTTTAGTGCTTTTTAATGTAACAAATCACTCAGAAAATATTCTCAGTTAATCATTAGCATACTCAAGTCTAGAGAGAGGTAGATGTATTGTTCCCTTTATAATTCGGTAGGAATGGCTGAGTCATAAAACCTCACACTGTGTGCCACTTGATTTACAATTTCCTGAAGATGTTTGGGTACCCTGACAGAGCATCAATTTATCTCTGTGCGGTGAGCCACACTCTGCAGATGGAGTAGCATGTAATTAAACTCAGGAGCAGGGATTAATTAAAATATACATGTCTGAGAGCGCGTAGACATGTATTTGTGTTTATTAGAGAAACAGGAAAAAATACCCTCTAGCACAGATTTGAGTGAAGTCAGCCTCTCCCTCGCCATCAGTGTTTGCTGTTGTGTTTATCTCAAAGCCAGAACACAAAAGTGGTGACTACACAAAATCACTGGGGGCAAAGGGGTGGAATTTTGGGGGGCACAACTTTGGGCCGTGGCTGCGTCGGGCAGTGGTGCTGGACAGTTTTCAAGGTCTCACTCTGCAGGTGGCGGCGCATCCTGAACACTGAGCCTTCATTTGTGCACCCACCCCTCCCCAGGACGCAGCAGCTCGGCGATACTGAGAGGGCTTGGAGCTTTTCTCTGCGGTGTCCCCCGTCCCCTCCTACAAAGGAGCTGCCCAAGGGTTACACCGGGTCTGGTTAAGAGAGAATTTCTGAACAATTAGGTGGAATCCACTCGGAGCGTTCCGTGTGAGGAAGGACTGGAGCTCAGAGAGTTCAACCCAGCCACACTCCATTGTCAGCCTCAGTTAACGTGAGGTGGTATTTTAATTAGAAGGGGTCAGAGCAGGGAAATTTGTGTCAAGACCCAGATCTGAACTTTCCCAGATTACTACAGTGATAAAAAGTTGGATTTCACGCTATTTTCCTGTCCCATCTCTCATTTTCATACTGGAAATATTTATCTATTACTATTACCGTCCATATTCACCCAACTTCAAGGCATTTCCCTTAAAATTTCTGGCATACACTCTATTCTCTTGTTTCGGTGACAAATTCCTGTTTAACTGATGCAGGTCTTGTACTAGAAAAGCACAGATCTTTGAGAAAACGACATTTTAAGGTGGTTTTTTTTATTTTTTTTTTTGCCTTTTTATGTTGCTACTTTGTTGAGCACCGAGTCATTTCCCTACAGCATTGTAAGACAAAGGAAATAACTCAAACCCCAGTGGAAACCTCAGGTTTATCAGGACCGAGGTGCCAGGTTCGTGTGCAAGTTTGCAGCAGGGCAAATACCCTAATTCATCACATTGTGTGGTTTTTCTGCTGCTGTATAAAATTAATTGGGTTACCCTGTGAGGGATATTTTATGACGAGGTCCTGTAATTAAGAGATTTGAGATGAAATAGAGGGCACGAAAGAGCTGAAAACTGCCCGCTAGCTTCAGTTTATTTTTTATGACCAAACTACTTAGATTATCAATTAGCTTGAAAAGTCTATTTCTTTTTCAGATGTTTAAATATTAAAAAGGGCAGAGTCCACAAAAAATATAGATTAAAGCTAAAACAAATGCCTTCCATATAAAAATGAAAAACATTAGCATAGCCATTACAAAAATCATATAATTCGCGTGTCACAGTTGCTGGAGATTATTTAATTTTGAGCAATTGTCTTCACACATTTGAGTTCAGGAGAAAAGCAAGAGTAGCTCCATCAAGGTCTTTTCCTTGGAGCACTGTTTTCCCCTAAATAAAAATATCTGCAGAGAAGCAGATGGGAATTACACGACATACTTGGAGAGCAGAGTGGTTGCACCTCACGCAGGAATATGCCAAGATAGAGACCCACAGTTAAGTGGTTCCCAAATTAGTTCAAGAATCCATATTTCTTCAATATTTTAGTATTTCTAGTGCATGTGATTTTAAATAAAGTGATGGGTCCTTAAAACATTCCTTTATAATCTGCTGAAAGGGAAGTCCAGTGCTCTTTAGAAAATGTCGCGTGTAAGAAGAAACTCACTCAAACGCACAGGAAATGCTATTTGATTGATATCAGGGTGGTAATAACCCCAAAGTGGGCTTTATTCTACACTCATCTGTAACTTTAGGGCTCTCTGACATCCCAGGCACCTGCCTGTGTGCAAAACGACCATTTCTCTGTGCTGTGATAACCTTTCCACCATGATTCCCTTCATCTGGTACCGAAAAAAAAGTAGAATTAATTTGCATTATAAGTTCTAGTGGACAGGAATACTTGTCTTGATTTTATTTTAAAGCGTCAGGGACAGGTGTGATGACTTACCAATAAATAACATTATAACCTTAAGCTCGCATGGTCAACAGCACTGTGGTAATAGGAGGAAAAAGGGTGTTGGTGAAATTATTCCAACCCTTCCACCTCACCCAACTGAGACACCAATATTTTTATTGAAAAGCTGTGTCACGCTTAAAAGACAAATCTTTCAGCTGTCGTCTTCTCTCCTTGGCTAGAAAAACCTACTGACACCAACTGTGACTTTCCCCATCCTTCAAGTCACATCTACGGCTCCAGAAAGCCAAGCCACTTTGTCCAAGTTGCTCAACTGTCATGTCTTAATTTCAGCGTGATTGGAGGATACACTCAAAATTTCTCAGGGGACTCTCATGACCTTGTTGTATTAGCCCTTCAAATGGATATAAATTTTATTCCATGGTTCAGCAGACGTGGGTTCTATTCTCAGTTCTGTGATTCTAGGAAAAAAAAAAGAAAAAGAAAATTGCTGAGGGCCATGATTTTCCAAAACAGAAGTGTTAAGGAAGGCTTTAAATCTCCGTGTGAGCTCCTGAAAAAAGTGACCAACAAACACTCCCAGAATCTTCCTGCCACAAATGGGAGCTGAAGGAGAATACAGGAGGCACATTCTCCTGGAGCATCTACACTGAGGAGTAAAACGGGCTCTGAAAGCCTCCAGGCAGCTGTGGCCACGCTGATCCCTGCCTTGCCTGAATCCCTGCCCCTCTGAGGTGTGTGTGGGACAAGCCCTGCCGGATCCCAAAGCATCCGGGGGCTCTGGCACTCTGACAGCTTTTAGCTGCCTGATCTACTTCGGTTGGAATGGCAGCTGCAGGAGGGAAAAGCACTCTTCTTTACAGATAATACAGCAGGGCTTTCCATAAATATTTCTCTGCTTGCCTTTGGAACAGAAGTCACTCTGAGCGTGTGCTCTGGAGAGATGAGGCATCCACAGCAAGGCTCTCACAACACGGCTCTCTGAAGTCAATAGTCCAGCTAAATCCACATCATGAAATGAAATTCTAAGCCAGATTTTCAAAAGACTCTCCCTTGGTTTAACTCAATACCCACTGAATTCAACAATAAACCCCCCGAGTCTTAGAGGGAGCAGTTTTAGGTCAACATCATTCAATTTCTTTTCTGCATATTTTTCAAAAACCCATACAAGTACTTCCCCAAGCACACTTAAGAGATTTTGTTTCCAGAAACTGCATCTTAATATCGGGGAAAATTTCTGTTTAAAGGACAGGAGAGATACTCTGCAGCCTTTCCTCTTCTGCTGCCTTGTCTGCAAGCACACACATCCCGAGGACAAAGGATTTATTACGCGCTAAAGAGGAACATTTTTGTGGGTGCCCTTTGACGAAAGGTACCAGCACTACACTGCACAGGGACAAAAGAATACAATTTGGGCTATTGTATTCTCGCAAAGGAGAAGGTTAAAGGGCAGATTGAGTGCTGGTGGCTCAGCTCAGAAGAAGGATTAGCAAGGGAATGTTGTTGGTACTCACTGAGCAGGATCTACAGTTGCCTTTTGTGCTGCATTAATTTTCAGCAACAGAACAGCAGCCAGGAGAAATTTAAAAGGAGAGCCCCAAATGGCTGATACCTCCATAAGATGCAGGTGATTGCCCACGAGGGATCCCGGAGGTGCGTTAAACATGGTGATACAGGATAAAGTAATAGTAATATAACTAGCTGAGGACAAACCCACCACACAGGGTGCAGCCACTTTTTTAAAAGAAAATATTTTCTTGAGATGTCTCAGCTTGAAGACACAAGCAGTGGGCACAGCCCAAATCACTACTGATTCTTAAAAATCATAACCCAAAAATACCAGAAGGGAAATGTAGTAAGAGGCTTAATAAGCTTAAGCAGAACACTAGTTTATGCATTTATCTCGTTTCCAGAAATTAGATTTCTAAAATATCTGCTATTGGCCACACAGTATTTTGCCTCTTCTGTTTCAGAAATTTAATTTAGTCCCATTCTTAAATATTCAGCATGCATGATGGTTTATTTCCTAATCTACCATGAAAGAAACTCAGAAAATGTTTATATTCATCTCTTTTTTGTGTGTGTGGGGAAGGGAGGTAATCACAGCATTGTCTCTAACGTGGTTTCATGCTTTCCTTACAGGCATTATTAGATTAACCCGATAACTCTCAAACAAATTTTGCCACCAGTGATGATCCAAAGACATTTTCACTTATAACCTTTCAGTATTATGCATATCATGATTACCACTTAGCAGATGGAAGAGCCATGCAGTAAAAGCCTTCACTAAGGAAGTTTCCTCATATCAGTGTTGAACACATTTTCACCAGGATTCATTCAAGGCACAAATTTGTCTGTCCTCGGTCTATTGCTATTGTCATTAGATAAAAATGCCTTGTTTTGCGGCTATTCTTTTCCTGTCAAGGAAACAATATTTAATTCTTTTGAAGTACAGGGACAATATCAAGCAGATTATGCCAAATTGACCTGTTTTTTCCCTAGCAAGACCAGGATCCAACCTTAATGTCTTTGCCTCAGCAAAACAGCAACTCTCAGTGTTGTCTGGCTGTTTTTCGTGCCACTCCAAGTTCTCTTCGGTGTTAAATGAACTGAGTGGTTCTTGTGAACAAAATCAGTAGAACAAGTTGAATTTTCCTGGCAGCGTGCTGGCCTTCTCACTCGAGGAGTTTAAGAAAGCTTGTGCTCAGGCTTTCTTATTTTATCTCTTAGCAGAACAGGCTGATACCACGATTGTCCCTCAGTCTATTCCCACCTCTCTCCTGCAAAGGCTGGAGCTGGGTGTTAGTGAGCGGCTCTGCCCGATGGATTCTCATTAAGCTGCAGCTTTTGTGGAGGTTTCACTGCAGCTGCCATTTATCTCACACCTGAAAGGATCCGCTTCCTGTAACATAGGTGGATTTTAAGCTTCCTTTTTCTGTCTCGGACGCTTTCGCTCACTTGCTAAAAACTCATAGCAGATACTGTGAGTGGTTAGGAGCGGTCAGCAAGCAGAGGGACAGACTGGGGTCTGCAAAGAGTCTCAAAAACCTCGGGCTGGCTGTGGGAAGGTGCAGGGAGATCTAAACCCTCTTTGGTGTCAAGAGGATTTGAGGACCCTTGGTGCATGATAGAATCTGGTTCCTAGGGCAGGTCAGACTGAAAACACAGTACTCTTCATCCTGGAACAGGTAGAAACAAATCCCTTGCCTGGTTGTGCGGCTTCAGCCTGTGTTTTAGGCAAAACGCAGCAACTAATGATTTTCCTCAGAACTGTGAAACCGCAGGGAAAAAAAACAAACCAAGGCAAGCCAGTGTTCCTTATCTGGGCCCCCGTGACACCCTGCAAGAAATCAGAATTGATCCACAAAGCCCACTCTTTTTTTTTCCTTTTTTCTTTATAACTCCCACAAGCAAGCAAGGAATAAGAATGGGACAAAATTCAAGCAATAAATGGACGTTTGAATTTCCGCTTACGACCAGGAAGCACAGTGCCAACATCATCTGCAGCTATTTGACTTCTTTTGCAATGCCCTTACAAAAGTTTAGCCGGTCCTCTGACTTTAAATGTTTGAGAAACAGACTCCAACTGTTATTCCTGGAATTATGATGGTCTCAGAGAATTCAAACAACCTTGATGCGGTTATCAGCTGTAACTATCACCCTGCTGCTCTCTCACAGCACGTCGAGGACAGCCTTATCTGGAAGGTGGTCCTGGTATCTTCAGGTTCCCGTGTTTTAAACAGAGGTAGATTTCAAGAAGGTGGAAAAATCCTTCTCCCAGTAAAGCACACATTAATTGCAAGCATTATAAACCTGCATGACCCAGCTGAAGCTGGAAATGGCCTCAGGGATCAAGGCCACAAATTTGCAGAGGGTTATGCATATGCATTATTTTATAAAATGATGGTATTTTCCTTTGGCTTCAAGGGAAATATTCACTGTGTAAGATCATGCAGATGTCCAAATCTGAGCTGGACAGGTTCCCAAAACCTGAACAAAGAAGCCAAGAAGATGGACCAACTGTATAGCAGAGAATACACAATTCTAAAAGCCAGAAAAATACAATTTTGTAAGAAAATACTCTTCTAGAATCTGAGAATGAGCAGCATCTAACCATATTAATACTCTGCAGAATGATAGGTTTGTACCTTGTTCACCAAAGCTGTTTGCTGCAGTATTCAGAAGTGACCTAAAAAACTTGCAGTTCCTCTTTGCTCCTTTTGCCAGTGCATCACCAGGGATAGACGGGATATGATAAAGAATAATTGCTTGTATTTATAATGCACGTTTTCAAATTCTGGGCTTTATTTTTGGGGTACAAGTTATACCTCCATCTGCACATGAATTGCTGGTGCAAATATTAACATTTGAATGGGAAAGGACCTGATTTATGAGCATATGCCAGGCTGCCAGCTCTGCAAGTGCTAAATCCATATGCTCCTTTCCAAGGGTAGGCAAATTTGCTGAAGCTGTATCTCTCAGCCAGGACAGAAACACGTTCCATAAATATCTCTAACTGTTGATGGTGAGGTGCAATTCCAAAAGGCTGGAGATGGCTTCTTCTAGAGGAGAAATAGCAGAGGTTTGGTGCACGGGTAGATTAAAGCAATATTTTGGCATTTATATATCAGCAGATCAAGAAGAGTCAGACACCTGTGTGTGCACAGAAGTGAGGGACAGACCTGTGATGATTCAGGTTGTGCTAGAAAAGCTTTATCAGGATACCAGAGAGTTGTCATGAATATTCAAAATTACCAAGTAAAGAACACAGCCTGTATTCAAAGTTTTACTATTACAGACAGACAATATAAACTCTTCTATAAATCCCTCTCTAATTAAACTTTCAAAGAAAAAATAATTACTAAGCCCATTTATCCAAACTTGTTAAGATTATTTATGTGTTTGTTTCAAATATTACATTAACAAATGTTGACAGTTTTCCAATTAATAAATTAAAGCCTGCCAATAAAAACAAGCAAAGGAAAACAAAAGACAAGATTATGAGAAATCGTTTCCATAGCTCCTGAGCACCTTTCGGACGAGAATAAAGGCTCTTATTGAACAGTCAATCTGTACTGACTCAGAGCAAGAAAAAAGGGATGAACATCTCTTTTCTACTGGTTTGATATTCCCAGTGTGTTTTGGGGCTTCTTTTCCTTTTTAACAAACTATTTAACCTTGGCAGAACACGCCAAGAACACAAAGGCTGAGACAGAGCATTATTTTACCGCACATAAATTCAGGGAGGAATGATGATTGTTGCCAGTTTTCATCATTTCAGGTTTTTTTTGAGAGCCATCTGACACGTTATTAATAGCCCTTAGGAGGAATATATTCACCCCAGCCCAGTGTAACCCTAAAACGAACAATCACCATCCTGCTCACGCACAGACAGCTCTGAGATGTAAAACTCCACGGATGAAGATACTTTCTGCTGAAACATGCTCCCTGAATTCCCAAGGGAAGCAGAGGGGAGACGTCCCTCCTGTTGAAGCAGGAAGGCTTTGCTTAACCAGCCAAATACACAGGATCTGATGGGTTCCTGTGCCCCTAATAAACGGGAAAAACTTTCCCTGATGTAGGGCAGTGGCAAGTTCTTCTGAACACCTTAAGTCTGACTGGCCCCTGAAGTGCTCCAAACAGAGGCAGCGAGCAGCTCTGCTGGGCAAGGCTTGGCAATGATGGAATTCAACCCAACACACAGGGATGGGGCGAGGCAGAACCTCCAAGGAGGTGTTCTTGACATCCCACAGGGTAAAAGGGTGTGCTCTTCGTTCAGCTTCTGGCACCACAGAGGTCAGGGAAAGAAGAAACGTCTATCAGTGGTCATTAAACGGAAAGCTGTCATGAACCAAGGTGCTGGGAAATACAACTGAATCGTGTGTTTAGGTAACCAGACATTAAATTGTCGCTCCATAAATTTCTCATAGTGTTTCTTATTTAATCAGAAATTCATGGAGAGACACAGAACTTAAGGGTATCGGAAAGATTGCTTCTTTTAAACACAGACTATGTGTGTTAAGAACATAGAGATGCAGGAAGACCAAGAGATTTGCCAGAGACAGTAAAGAAACACAACTGCAAGAAGTGAACCTGAACCACTGTGTGCAGGTTCTGTACTTCACCCACAAACTTCCCATTGTCTGCCTGCGATGTCAGACAATTTAAAGTACAAAAGGTCTCATAAGATCTCTTCAGTGTGAGCGAACATTGTAGGGGAGAAAAGGGGTGTTATGCACGTTCAGGAGGTTCTAAATGCATCTTTTTTCATGCCTGAGGAGATCTGACACCTGATTAGGCTGAATCGGGTGATGCTGTCAGACAGACTTCACCCACACAGAGACAACAGTCGTGTACTGTGACTGTGTCCCAGTTAAAAGTTTTCTGGTCTCAGAGGTGTTGGGTTCCTCAGGTGAATTGTGCTATTAACGAAAGGATCACAGCAGATCCTGCACGTGACCTCCATGGAGGATTGGCAGGTCTCAAAGACCAAAAAATGTTATCAGCTAAATACAGAGATCTTGTATCAAGTACCATTGATCAGAGCTGACAGTATTTCAAAGTCCTGAACTGATCAAATTTTGGAAAACACGCACTTGTTATATCTCAGGTATTTTGCAGTACTTAATGTAAAGATGGGCTCATTAGAGGAAAGTGTTCATTCTTGCTTTAATTTTTTCTCTGAACAAGTGTACTAAGATACAGTAGACTAAAATCTTAATAAGGTAAATTCATATATTTCCTCATATGAATAAGAAAAAATGCAGATTTACACTGACAGCTGACAGCTATAAATAAAAATAATAAAAAAAAAAAGTGACCTCTGTTAAATGAATTTCAGCACTAATGAAAACAACACAACCTCCAAAACTCCCCAGTCACACAGAACTGCACAGCTCTGACATGCCAAGGTGAGCTTTTTCCCCCCAAACTGCTGATGCAGTTCTCTGCTGACCCTGGAAAACTCGGCCATAGACTGGCAGATTATTTCATTGCTCTGAATTGAGTCCTGAAAACATCTCTTTTTTTCTGTCAATTTGGTTCTTGGTTTCTCTGCTGAGGATATCAGCTCAGTGGGCAAATATTCTGTGATTTTCTGGTGCGTGCGCCTATTGCCTCTCCAACTTCTAACAACCTGCAGATGAAGATGCCACGAAGATGATCCAGGAAAAAAAAGAGCAAATATTTTGTAATCGGATCCATAACAACCTATCCAAGCATGGAATAATTCTCCAGGTGTAGTTAAAATGATATTAAACACAAGATGAAAATATTCTCATGTGGCACCTCACATGCTTGACCTGAACCCCGTGAAACGGGAGCAGGTAGAGCCATGGATCATTGCAGGGAGCCAAGGGCTGAGGCAGCTCTAAGATTTAGGAGGAGGCATCAAACCAGCCTGGACACCCCCAGGATAGATCTGCTCCCATCCTGATATCAACAACTTATTCGTGGGGATTCTTGGCAGCCTCACTGAGTTACATCGACAAATCTCACTGAGTCTGACTTGATTTGTTATTGATTTCCTAGAGGGTGTGTTTGAAGCAGCAATTTTAGTGATCTTCGGAGTGGAAATGCAGGGCAAAGAAAGAGCTTTGCTTATAAAGGGGGACTCAGGTGGTCACACTCCAATAAACTGAATTCAGGGGATTTTTCCAACAGAAAATCTGCAGTTTTGGAGGAAAAATGCAAATAATTTCAGACATATTATCTGCATTACTAGAAATCTGAACCTCTTCAAATTCCAGCACCTGACTGTTAGCAGATCTGAAAATAGGTATCTTATCTTAAACCTGGCATATTTGTGACAGCTGTCACATATTTGCTGACATACCAGAGACTGAACGGTGGAGCTTTTGAAGCAAAAAAAAAAAAAAAAAAAATTAAAGCTGGTGTAGGCTGAGCTAATAATCCCCAGATTAAGCTGCAGGCAGGTTCTTTCCAGGTAAGCCGTAAAGTGAAGCACGTGCTCAGCTGTTCGCACCAGACCTGGCATTATGACATCTGCAGGGGAGGGAAGCTGTGAGCATCCACCTTGAATGGAAGATTTCAATGCACTCACACTCGTGGAGCACCACAGGGTGCTCCTGACAGAGGCGGATGCGGCATAAATTGTGGTTCAGGATTAAACAGTCTCTTCATCTGACTCCAGAAGAACATCAAGCACGGAGTCATCAAAATTTCGCATGGTTACATGTTACACAAAACTCGTGGTTACAGCAGAAACCGCCACTGGATGAGAGACAAAAGAGATCCGAGAAAAACGATCCTTTGCCACACCAAAACAAAGATCTGCCATTTTCAAGGCTTCACCCAGAGTCTCGCGTATATATAAACCTATAATAGTTATTATGACTGCAAACAAATTGTGTTTTTATATTAATGGAAAATGTCTTATCTCTGTGATGACCCATAAATGCAGACTCCTACTGTGACTCCATAAAATCCTCTGAAATCCAGGTTTTTCCCTCAGAAAGCCCCTCACACAGATTCTCATACCACAGCTTGCTCTTTCTTATTAGATTGCTTACACAGGCCACTATTTTTTGTAGACCAGCACCAACATTTTTGATCATAAAGTAAGTGTGCAGCAGTATCAAACATGATCATTTTAGATGTATGAGGTTTATATATAACAGGTGGAGGTGTTGGGTTGCTCTTTTTAAAAATTACATCTACTCTAGGAGCTTCTAACTTCACGCCACCATGAGAATTTCAGATGACAATTATTCTAAGCTTTCTAATCGTTAAACCACACACATCTGATATATTTTGAAATCACCTGAAATCAGGAAGAGCAGCCTAGAACAGCTGTGAAAAGCAATACATGAGTCATCTTTGCACACTTTTCCTTTTCCTCACTCCTCTCAATCCATTTTCGCCTGGCAGCTCCAACAGTCACTGCCAAGAGAAGATGTAGGAGACGCAACACATTTGTCCTTGTAAGCCTGTGGCAGCCCATTTCTAATGTGATAACCTATTTTCTTTGATTAAAATGCATGAAAGCAGCTTGTAAAGCACATCCTACTATGGAGTTTAATCCTTCCCGAGCAGAAGTGGGGATGGTGAAGATTTTTGTTGCTGTTTACTTATGCCGACACCCAAAATAATCACAGTGCTTACATCGGCTGGGATAAAAATTCCTTGTCTCCTATTACTTGGCAATGTTTTGATATTTTTTTCAAGTTTTGAAGTTTTATGGAAGTTTCAAGACTAAGCACTGCAAATCACATCAATTAATACACTGAGATCTGGAGGAAAAATGCCACAACTAAGAGGAAGTACAACCAAACAATATTGTCAATAAATATTTTTTAGAATTTATTTACTCAATCATCTGATACACCGTGATTTCAGAGTTTCAGACCTCGAAAACTCTTTGAAAAATGAGCTTTCCTTTCTCCCTTAGCAAAACTGATTTTTAATGAATGCAATGCATTCAAAGCTGTTTCCCTCTTCCCAGAAAGCTCGAGTTTTAGGAATTTACAGCTTTGAGAAAAACAAATTAGCTCAGAATTACAGCCGAAAAATCGCATTGTGGCATGTGATGTCAGGCTGCATCAGTCTTGCTTTATTCTATGATACAACTCACCAGGAGTGACACAACCCAAAGTGACTTTGCACAAGACAACATGTCAGCTAAAAAACCTGGAACAAATTACTTTTATCAACATTATAGCATAAATAAGTCCACTTTTAAGAGTGACAGTTTACTGCTTTCAAAATGGAAGGTGAAAAAAGAAAGGGATAAAAGGATATGGCTAAAATGTTTGTAAACCATACAAGAACAATAAAGGCGCTAAAGACTCTAAAGATTTTATTAATTTTCCATGTCATCTACACATTCTAGGGCAAAACTCACCCATTTCTCTCATCTGCCTTCTGCCTTTGTGCTCACAAAGCCAATGAAATCTAATTCAGGGGAAACACAAGCGATCATTGCCAACACACACGTGCATCCCCCACTTTCCTAAACTGATCAAAAGCTGTTCCTCCAGACAGGGCTGAGAACAAGGATCACCTCCAATCACTCCCCTGTTAACGGGATTCCTACATTCCTCATGCACAAAGGCCATTTGGAATATCCACAATGGAGGTTGCTCTGATTTCCCCTGCTGTGCCAGGGCTTCTTGCCCGCTGATCTTTGAAACAGGAAGCTCGCTTCCCTCTTATCTCTTTGGGATGCTGCCTGTACTTTTATTAAGGTACCAGGTGTAATGCAGAGACTGGAATAGGGTTCACAGGAAGGCTATTCGGTCAAAACAGCAAGTCATGCTACCTAGTTAAAAAGTTAATTGATGTATTGTAACACTTCCCAAATATTTCTGTTCTTTTATTCTTTTTCTCTTCATGCAAAAAGCTCCTTTGTGTCCTGCCTCCACCTAAACCCACAATTTCTCCAATTATAAAACCCAAGTGAAGCCAAATTCAAAGTTTGTGTATTAGCACAGGCTGTGATTCCATGGCAGGGAGGTGCAATGGGCATCGGGTCAAATGTTGAGATGAATTGAGCCTGACATCTTTCAGGGACATTCTTGCGCATCTGAATTGCAGAATGTGCTCTGTGCCAGCTTAATTCAATTGATAACAGAGGCTTCACACTGACCACGAAACATTTCACACGCACAATCATTTAAGCACAATGGGATTTTCTTCTTAGAACGCTTCTGGAAACATAATGACTTAGAGATTATATTAAGACCATGATACAATGCAAGGCTAAAATCTAAGTGTTATCTTGAGCTTTCTTGGGGAAAGAGCAATTTTTATTCATTTTAGCAGGTCTTTCAGAATCATTCTGAAGCCAGTAAAGTTATCTCCACACTAAATATATTCAGGAAGAGGCGGAATTTGTCAGATGTTTAGATACGTACCCTATATGGGGAAATAGAGGAAACAATTGAATTTTCTACAATCTATATGAACTCAGTGGAAAATGTCCCAGACAGTGCCTAGAAATGCTGCTTGCTATTAAGACCTCAAATGCCAGCTATAATCTACACATCTGTAATCAGCCAATCAATATTTACTTTTCATAATAAAATAAGAAAACCATTTTCTACATATCATCCCAAAAAGGGAAGGCGTTTAACTGTAAAGAATCATACGCCTTTTAAATTGCTGTCCCTATCTTTACTCCCACTTATAAATCAAAAACTAGAAAAGGTACCAATATTTTATGCATTGCACCGTAAAAATTTAAAATCAGATTAGAAAACATGGTTGCCATGGTACCTGAGAACTACAGTTTCATGCAAAGCAATTTAACAGATGCAAAAGAATTGAACGTTACGGCAGGCATGGTATCATTTTTAGATAAACTTAAGAAGCTGTAAGGATGTTTCCAGATGGCTGGATGGCTTCTTGTTCTGCATTTCAGGAAGCTGCGTCTCTGAGTTTGCAACTGCTTCAAACCCTCTCTTTAGGGTTGAAATGTTCCAAGGGTGAACACTGGATGTTACTCGAGTCAATGGGGGTTTTGCCTCTGACTTCAAACAGGACAAGGTTTCCCCTTGGCTCTTCGAAGAAGGATGACAAAAAGGAACATTTAGGGAGAGCAGTGGCCTCGAGCCAACAAGGCCAGGCTAACCCACACTATGGCCCTGCTCCTTCGCTCACAGGAAACATTCCTGCAGCCTATTTTCACAAAAGCTGCTTCTCTGGATCCCCTGAATTAAATTTAAGGGGGAAAGGTTCACAGATTAATGAGAATAATTTCTGTTTCAGGGTATGAATGCAGGTGTTGTACATACTCTTTTCTTTGTCCAGGGGCACCATTAAGGAGAGAGAAGAACAAAGAAAGAAACATCAGGAATACTCTGGCACATAAAAGCCAGAAAGAATAGGGACTAAAGAAATAGCTAGTTTTCTATGCAAAAGACTTTTTTTTTCCAAAAAAAAGAAAAGTCACCTTTTTGTATTGTTCTTACAGGAACATTGCACTGGAGAGCTCCTTCTCCTGACATCATTGAAATTTGATTCACAGAGACATCTAAGTTGCCCAAGAAAAATCTACTTCTTTGAGAACCAAGAACCGCCTCGACAGACTATTAAATTACTCGTCAGGAGTCTGGGCTGGCCTTTCAAATTGTTTAACACCTACTATTTTCTGTTCTGGCAGCAAATTAATGGTCAGGAGAGCACGCTGGTCATTCTTCCAGATTTTTTCTTTGACCTGGTCAAAAGACCGTAAGTTCAATGCTTTTTAAAACTTAGTCCTTTCAGCATGACTAAATATTAGAAAGGTTTTAAAAAAATCTGCTCCCAGCAGTTTGCTCCGTGTAATTTATCCATCTCGGCCTGTGAGCTCGTTAATAGCAAGAGCTGAATCTGAAGATGAAAAAGCTGCCTCCTGTTTTGCTGGGCCACCAAGAGGCAGTGCTCTGCCTCCCACTGGACTTCATTCCCTGATTTCTGGGCTCGTCCAGGAGGAGCAGATGTGGCCAACAGGCAGCTAAAAAATAGGGGAAATTGGCACCAGCTTCCTTCAATGCTTTAGTGAGATTATTTACTCTGAAAGACACAGTCCTAAAACCAACTTCTGATCACGTCAAGTGCCATGGAGGGCTTTGTGCACTAAAAGAATCTGAGAGAAAAGCAAGCCAACAAACAGGGAATCTGCCCCGGACAAGTGCCTTGATTGCTGTTATTCTGCAGCCCAACGGGATTGCTGAGCAAGAGAAAAGATAAAGGAGCCCTTTGTAGGTACTTGCAATGACACAGCACACGTGTATGCACATCATGTACCACCTTTCACTGCTTTATCCTTTGCTGCTGGGGTTTGGTTTTGAAGGAATTATCTCACTTTGTAGCACAGAGGATTGACGGTTGTTTCAGGAAGGCTTTTAGGTAGATATAACTCCTTTTAAAAATAGCATTTTAACAGAAAGGGGGAAAAAAAAATTACAGAATTCCCACTCCTTCAAAGAATAGTTTAACTTTGCCAAGAAAAATGAGGAATTGTGTTCAGACAGCTGCACAACGTGTTACAGAGAGTTGTAAACTGCTGAGGAAATATCCCGGTGTCCTGACACCAGACTTGAAGGGCCACACTCTTCCCTCCTCAGACGTTTCCCTGCCTCTCCATACAGCCAGACCCCACAGAGCCGCCTTCTGCTCATCTCTTCCTTCCACATCAGGGAGGCAGAAGGTGAGGAGCAGAGACAGCCACCCACAGCCAGCAGGCACTGCAGCAGGTTGGGTTCATTAGAGCACTGGCACAGAAAATCTCCTCATTGAAATTCCCCTTCCTGCACCTGGAATGTGCTTCCCTCAAGGAAGCCGCACTCACAAAGTGACAGTGCCTTCCTTGCCTGCTGTGTCTGGGCCTGATCAAGAGGACACACAAAAACTTCAGATTTTTAATTTGTTTCCAGGTTGCAAGGAAAGAAGAGTGGCAATCCCACGCACTGCCTATCCCTGCAGTCTCAGAGATGAGGGTGTGGGAGGGGAATCCCTTGAGTGGCTGCTCTGGGAGAGTTTTTCCCTCTCTGTCTGGTTTCCAGCACTTTTTCCCTCCTGCCTTCAGCCTGTTTGCTGTGTCTGCACTTTAAATACCTCAGAACTTGTGAGGAAACGGGAACCGAGGTCCTGGGCCAGTTCCTTCTTGGCAATGCCTGGTTGAGGGGCTGCTCCCATTTCTTGCAGAGCCAGAGCTGGTGGGACACCGAGGAGGAGATGGGGTTGGGAGCGGTGTCTGCTGCAGAGCCCCATTTTGAGCAGAGCTGGAAGTTCCAGCTTAGCTGAGGCTTTTAAGGCATTCTGGGACTCTTCTCTCATCCCCAGGAGAAAAAGAAAAGGATCTAAAAGGCTGACTTATTTAGGAGCTGAACTGGAGATGGCGTGCTGTTTCTTGAATGCACCAGAATGGTTGAGAGGCCTTGAGACAGTGTTTGAAGGGGTCGTCCATCTGGGTATTTTATGTGTTATTTTTACAGTCCCTCATGACTCCTTTTTCTGGAAAATGAAGCAATTCAGGACAATGGAACTGCAGCAACATAAGAGAATTTTCTTTACTAACCTCCATTGTGCTGATTTTGGCAGCACAAACTTCAGTTTGTGGCAGACACGGACAATAAATGTGGTGAGCCACCACCAAAGGAATGCTGCTGTCTGCAGCCCAAGCATTCTCCATGAATCCATCTCTGCATTACACTCAAGCCTCTGCTGTTTGCACAGACACAAGGCTCAGCCTTACATTTCTGCTTCTAATTAATAAGGTTAGAATACTGAAACAGTTGATTTTTAGGGAAAGGCAACAAACATTTCCATTTCTACGCCTCTCCTTTTTTCTTGCTATCACTCAGCCTATTCAGAAAAATTATATAAGGTTCAGGCTGCTTAATTCCATTTTGAAGAATGCATTCAACAGCACTTAAAAAGTGATACCATTAGCTATTCATTTTAGCCAATGTGTTTCCTATTAACAATAAAGTATCATAGTGCACAATGATTATTAAAATCTAAGCAATAGAAGCTTTAGAATAAATGAACTGGCACACTTGACTAACCTTGAAACCTGCTTTATAGATTAAAAGTGCTTTTTTGCCATGAACACTTCAGTTGCCTCACTTTCTTTATATTTTTCATATCTGAATTGTATTTCATTCTTTCCCTTCATACACTTGATTCTATTCAAACAAGGCAAGGCATTCTGAAAGCACTGAATGTGCACCTGATCACCGAGTTTTCCTACTTTTAGGTCATCAACAATGGGCTCATACTCACACCAAGGTTCTCAAAGCTTCACCAGTGAACACACAAAACCTCTGCTCATGTAGAGATTGATCAATTTGTAATATATTTATGCAGGTGGTACAATTTATCACTCAAGCCCAGTTTTAATTCTGACCTCTGCGTTTAAAACTGAACAATTTCGAGTATTTAAGCTTAGGTACAATAGGTATAGAATATTGAGTGTGGCAACTACAGCAGAGTGTAAATTGTGACAAAAGTCTGTAATGAAAAGCTTCTATTCCAACAAAAACTGTTTCTCTATTGAGGGAAAAAAAAGAAAAAAAAAAAAAAAAGAAGAGAAAGAAACTCCAAAAAAAACTAAGAAACAACTCACAACAAGATATTAACAAACGCTTGTAATTTACGGGGACAGAATAGAGACATTAAAATGAAGATAAAATTGGTAGGACAGAACAACATGTAACACACTGATAAAAGAAAAGAAAGGAGGAAAGAAGTGAAACAGAACTGAAGATAAACTTGCACCTTTGTGGTTTGTGTACACACACAACTAAAAGGTAAGCAACCAAAAGTGCATGAAGAAACAACATAAAAGGGTACTTGAAACAAGATAACAAGCAAAATCAATGTAAAGCCACTTCAAGTCCAAAAAGAAATGAAAAGGAATAAAATAGAAATCAATAGTATTTAAAAGGATTAAAAACAATAGCCCATCCATAAAGCACATTTCCTTTTTTGTTTTTAATTGATTTTAACATCTAGAGCAAACAGCACAGGCCACAGTGCTGCAGATGGCTGCACTGCAATTCGTTCCTGTAAGGAAGGCTTTCAAATTTGTTAATTTATCTCATTAGCAAAACAATCCATTTTATTTGAGATGAGCACAAAATCCTTTGACATTCTGTACTGGTGTAGAGCAGGCTGCTGTTGGGAGGGCAGAGCACAGACCTGCAGCTCTCCAGGAGGGCTGGAAGTTTTTTTAAGAGCTCTGTTACATGCAGGCATGGAAAGGGCCAAAATCCCTTCCTGCATGAAGCTGAAACAGTCATGTTTGCAGGGAAAGAGGCCCTGGGAATCTCATCCTAACACTGCTGATATCCACAAATGAGCGTACTCCAGCAAATGCAATTGGCTTTCCTTGCCAAGCAGAGAAGGGATAAAAGCAATGGATCCAGGTAGCCACGGATCTGACATTTCTTTCTATTTGTTGCTCTTCCTCCTCCTCTGGCTCCTACTTGCCAGCTCTGATGTGTGCTGGTGTGTAAGAGATGTGCCTGGTGTGCACAGGACAAGAACTCTGCCCTGCTCCCTGTCTCCTACGGAGCAGCAGCACACTTGGCTCAAGAAGTCGGAGCCTTTCGCCTTTAAAGAAGGTGTGGGATGAGAATGGTTATTTTGACAAGAAAGGGGGAAAACAAATCACAGAGCAAAGGTCAAGACTCACAGTCAAAAGCTGCACTTCTTGGATTCTTATCTCAGAATATAAAATTATTCCCTCATGTTTAGAGACCCACGTTCTACCACAGAAATAAAATCCCCTTTTATTTTATGCCAAGTCCCAGCTTATTTACAAGTCCATGTAGGCAGCTGATTCCTGGCACTAGCTGGCCAAACAATGACTAATTGTTACTGACTTCCCAGATGGTCACTCTAATAACTGGAGAAGGGCAACCAACCCAGCAATCAGGTTTCATTTAGCTGAGGACAGCACAACAGCTGTCTTTTCCTTTCCTACACACTCGAGCAGAGCTTTCTGTTGTTCCAGCAGTCTCTTGAGCATGCAGCAAACAGAGCTCCAACGAGCTGGAAAGTCCTGCTTTAGATGATGCTTTGCCGAGTTCTCCCCCCTCCCTCCTTCCCCACTGCTCTGCATTCCTCTCCGCTGCAGTTGCACTGTGAGTTTTGGTGGGGAAAGTGGCTTAAATGCAAGGGCTACCCCCAGCCTGTTCAGAGCATTTGCATTCAAAGGTGTCTTATGAGAGAACGTCCAAACCCACACGGAAGTCAGAGCCTTTGCACAATGACAATTCAGTTCAGTTGGCTCCCTCTCAGCTTGGGATGAGCTGGTCAGCTCCTGCAGCTCGTGATACCGTTCTGAAAGGCACACACGGCTCAAATGGATAGGCTTTTCCTGAGGAGTATTACAGCCGTGGAAAGCAAGAGAGGTCAAAGCTTTTCCTGGTAAAAACTCTCCTGGCTTAAAGGCCAAATAAGCCAGAGGAAGCTTGAGGCAGAGACAGTCTGGCACATGCTCTGATATAAACACTGAAACTGGGCTGAAATTCCCTGGAACTGCTTTGGCTGCAGCAGAATTAAAACTCTTTCAGCTGTGTGTTTGCACTTCAGCAGAAAACCATTTCTATCCTAAATATATCTCCGAATGTGCTATGGTTCCTGACTTCCAGACTGAATACACTCCAGCCAAGTGCCAATCTCGCAATGTTATCAGCTACTGAGTCTAATATTATCTCAGGTGAGGAATCAGATCTCCTCCATGGAGCTTTAATTTGTCACATTTCTGTCCTTGGCTTTCCAGTCCAGCCTTTTGGGCCATGCATTTGGTGCAGTACTAGCCCAGGAGCAGCAGGTTTGACAGACCCCACGTGAGGCAGGATGCAAACCTCAGAAGGCTGAGGCAAGAGCAGTTTTTGGCAGGTCCATCTTACCCGAGTCTTGCCCGACCCCAGTTGTCACCTCAGGGAGCTGGTTCCCAGCGGTGCCAGCAGCAAAATCCCGCGGGCTGCCTTCTTCCCGTGGCAGGATTTGAATCCCCCTGCAAGCCCTGGAACAGCAGAGCTCCTGTGCTAATCACAGAACGCAGCTCCAGCTCTGGAAACCCTGCCCGTAACAAGTCTCAGGTGACCTACCCTACACTAGCCATTTGCAGAACAATTACACGGGTAAACGCTACAAATAGCTAATCCCAGCACAGCTTCCCCTTTGTTTCTTTTCCTCCGAAAATATCAGACCAGCGAAGTCAAGACTCATCGCACAACACAACTCCAAACTGCTTCTTTCCTTGTAGTTTTTAGTTGCTATCATGTTGGAAATAGGAAGATGGCATTACAAATTGTTTCTGAAATTCTTTCACAGGGAAGTACTATTATCTAAATGTCAAAAGTTGTTTACAAATAATAAAGTTGCAGCTGTATCTGAAAGGGAATATATTACCCTAAACTTTTAAGGTAAGCCATGCCATTTTTGGGGGGCTGGTAAATCACTTTCCAGCTAGACAGAATTGTTGTAAATGTAGCAGATCAGATGATCTGAATGATTAATTTCCAAGCACTTTTAATAAGCCATATGACTTTTATACACATTGCTTTTTATGTATAACATTTCCTATGAAACCACATAGGTACATAAAGCTTTTGTACCAGAACTGGGATATCCTAAAGTATTTGAAATTTTGGGATTCAGAAATCATTCCACATCCTTTCAGCAGTTATCCAGAATTATGAGTAGACTTAGTGACTCCCAGTTAATAAAACAAAACATTCACTAATATAAGAATTAAAAAATATTCACTTATGAGTGCTTTTCTTAGTATTTGGTATCTTTATACAAATATCATTGGTGCTAAAGTTTCTCAGTTTGGGTCTGAGGAGCGTTTCAGGCATGTGAACCCCAGGTGGGGAGAAGAACATAACCCGAGGGTATATGGATTTTCTTCATGACTGGAACTGAATCTGAAATCTTCAACTTAGAATATGAACTTCTACTGACTGGGCAAAGAGTGTAAACTCTGAGCATGAGAATGCAAAGCTTCAGCATTAGACTGGCATAGAAAGGGCACTTAACACGCTGTAGCATGGAGCTGTGTTTAGGGAGCCTGTTAATGCCCAATAAATATTTATTTCTGCAAAACCATCTCCAAGTAGGAGCCTAACTCAAGCCAAACATATCTGAATCTAAATATGAACATAACCTAATAAAATGTTTTCATTTTTAAATTATACATTGCATCCAGGATTTTAGAATACATCAAAAATTCTCTTTGTTAGCTCGGATTAATATTTTAAAGCTGGAAGTATGACAAGGAGACAAAAGGAGTATTGTAGCAGATTAAACAAAAAACACCCTTGCCACATTAAAATAGCTTTTAGAAATAAAGGGACAGCTGTTCACAGGATGAAAAGAAGTTGGAATAAATGAAACAACTACATGATGCCTTGATAGCCTGATGTATGCACTCCAGTGCCACAGATCTCTCTTTGTACAATATTTATATTTGTTTCTCAGGAAGATTAACTGTGTTCTTATTATCCATTTGCATTTATGACTCGGTTTCAGAACAGCTCTCAGATGCCCTCCACATTTCAGTTTTACCTCTAAGTGTGATAGGAGAAGAAAAACAACACCTGTGCCCTGCAAAAGAGCAGCGTTCCTGCAGAACATAAACTAATGAGAAGTCAGGCCACTTTTTTTTCCTTTTTCTTTAAGAAATAATCTGAGCATGAGCATAGTTCCTAATTTTACTTCTATAACAAAGGAAAAGCTAAAATTTTCTGCAAGCTCCTTTGGATTAGTAAAATCACAGCTATTCTACCCTGTGAATGAATCTTATTGCCCGAGGGAATCCTATAAACAGTGGAACTCAAGGTGAGGATCTCTCACAGCTCAAAGGCCAAAACTCCATTTAAAGCCAGCACACAGGCATGTGTGACTGCATGGCAGAGAGGAAAATTAACATGTTTTCTGAAATGCAGTTATATCAAACATGAGCCACGTTTTTCCCAGTGGGTTGATAACTGGTTTGATTCGAGTTCAGCGCTAGCAGCTCGCTCTTGCAGCTTCCTCAGGATCAGCGTCTCTGCTCAAACCCCTGTGCACATCAGAGGTGAAGTAAGGAAGAATCAAATTGTCACAGTAAGAAAACCTCAGAAGAGCTTGTCTGCTCCCCAGCTCAGCTGGAACAGCAGAGGTGCCTTGCTGAAGGTGTCCCGTGGCTCTCCAAAACTGCAAAGAGCCTGGACACCCACCATGCAAAACCCCCAAACAGCCATGGGAGCCTCTCACCAGGCTCGGGGTGATTTCTGTAACCACTGCAGCTTAGCCATGGAGGAAACCTCCACAGCAGAGCCCTAACACCACCCTGCCGACAGAAGCACTGCAAAACCTCCTCAGCACATGGAATTCCTATTCCTGGAGAGCAGCTCTCAGGGGGTTTTCCCTCACGAAGGAGGGACCTCCCTTGTCTCAGAGCTGGCTGGCAGCGTGGAGCTGAAGGTGACTTCCCCACGCCTTTGGTCCTGCTCCAGCACGGAGAAACGGGCTCAGCGCAGTGGGGAGCCGGTCGTGAGCACAGCACTGGGTGACTATTCACTGACTGAAGCACTGCAGGTTCCTTCCCACGCCAGGCTGTTGAGTTTTCACAGATGGTTTTTACCCTCACAGCAGTGAGGCTGGAGAGCTCCAGATAAAACCACTCCTTGCTCACCCACACCATAAATTGGCCGTGACCTGTCCCATCTTGGGGTGAAATAATTCCCAGTAAAGGGGAGTCTATCGTGTCTCTGCTAACCACCATTTCACCAGTTTACCCTTCAGAAACCTTCCGTTTTGTCTGCTTGCAAAATTACTCCTTAGAATATTGATCCATACAGGCAGTGCCTGGCTCTGAACTTATTCATTAGAGAAGGATTAAGGTGGGCAAGAGAGAAAAAAAAAACAACAACATTCTTTGGAGTACATAAGCAGTGTGTTAGAAATTAAGCACCGCAAAAGTGAGTCATAGGGTAGAACAGATCGATGGTAAAATTCAAATGAATGCACTTGCAGCTAACAAGTGATCCAGAAATGCTGATTCTCCCTGCAGGGCAAGTGCTGTGCTATAAAGGAAACAAAACAAAAATGAATTTATCATACTGTTCTTCACTTGAAGCAAAGTGTGAATACTTGATAAGAAAAATGTATAAAGTTGGAAAATAAGATGAATGTAAAACAATTTTGCTTTGCTTTCTGTCCTCTTGCTCACAGTGAGCAATGCGCTCTGCACGTTATTAGTCCACTATGAAACATGAAAAGTTTCAACAGAAATCTCAAGAGAAGTCTTGAAGGCAGAATGGGAAAAACAACCCCAAACAAACAACAGTGCTGCTTTCCTGCCCTGTGGCCTGTTGGCCCAACAGAGTGTGCACGTCTCCTGCCTAATTATTGCCTCCCTGAGCAGGGAGCGAACCCCTGTGCTAATGAGACATCCACACCTTATCCCTACCTGAAACTCCCTAAGCAAAGGGCAGCTGAGGACAGACTTGAGGCTGTTTTACATTCCAGCCTGGGATAAACAGGATACAAGCTGTCCCAAGGCTTGGGAGTCATAAAGGCAGTGCAGAGTCCTTGGTTCTTTATTATATTTTTATTCTCCCTCCACTGGAGGTGAGGGCTGGCTCCATAGCTCGATACCCTGCTGAACACCTTGGATGCATCTTTTTGGACACTGATTTTAATGTTTGGAATTATTTTGCTCAAGGTCTCTCAGCAAGTATGTGCTAAAAGAATGATTAAACAACTGGCAAAAACCTCCTGTTTACCTGAGAAATCACTCCATGGCAGACACAGATCTAAAACCTTGCCATTTTTCTGATTACCTGTGATTTAAGGCAAAACTGTATAAAGTAGCATAGCGTGATGTGCGACTGGTCTTTCCCCGCCATTTCAGTGTCACAGTTCTGCCACGTTTTGGGCAGTAATTTGTCACTGGCTGATAGTCTAATGCATGTGTGGCACATTATCCCAAGCCTGGTGCATGAATCTCAGGGATTCAGTGAAAGGAACACATGATAAACAGGTCAGGTTTCTGGACGTATTTTCTAAACAGGAATGACAGAACCATTCTTTGTTATTTTCAGATTAAGCTCTTTTTCTTTGACTCTGTTAAAAGCAAACAGCAGAGGCAAAATGAATTCCCGACTTTTCTGCCTCTGTCTGCTTCCTTCCATTGAATGGTGAGAATGCATTGCCTCCTTTAGGGTATTATTCCAGCTTGATGGTTTCCAGTAACACATTTCATGTCACTTCTAGACTTGTCTGAAAATTGTTCCAAGTATTTTCATGAAACTCAAAACAAACTGAACTACTTATAAGTGTAATTTGGCAAAAAAAACAATCAAAAAAAGAAATATGACTCAACTGTCTTGTGGCCAAGTACACAAAGCAGCTCTAACAGGTAAGTAGTTATAGGACATATCTGAAAATATGAAGTAAAAATTAAAAGTTACAAAATACTAGAGGTAGGGTTGCAGCTAAGATGGACCATTTTGATTGTCCCTGCTTAAGACCCACAAAAAATCAAGAATTATTCCCACGTCGTGTCCATACCTCTTGATTTAATTTGCAACTGCTCCACTGCGCTGTAATGAAGAAGCTGTAGCACCTTTAGATACTTTGGAAGCTACAAATTAAAATACCAGCATTTTTTTAGAGCCAATTGTCATTTGTTAGATCATTTCTCTTCTAGCACGGCTAAAGAATACTTTTATAATAAAAAAATTATTTTCCCAGGTTTTTTTTTTCCAAAGGCAGATATTTTTATATTCAATCATCAGTGTATGATGCAGATTAAAGATTTGTACAAGAATACATAACATAATAAACAGTTTCATTATGAATATTAGCATGAAACAAAATGCTAAGTGCAAGCATCTCCTAAATTTATATGGTTCCAGAACCTGGGGATGCATTACAAACACTCTGTGGGCTGTTTCTCAGACAGGATACCTTAACCAGAGCCATCGAGCAAGAGACATCTCAGAGAGAAATAAGGTAAGAAACTGACTGAGGGAGGTTGATTGGTACAGCCACCACAACATATGAAAAAAACCAGTCTAGAGGAAAGAAAACCATAAAAATACTGTTACATGGTATTTGTGATCCCTGGTTTTCTGCATGACTGGGATTGTCCTGGAATACCACACCCTGCTTATCCCCAATTTTTAATGGCTGATCTACTTAGGAAGGAGCACAAACCAACCCCGTGTAAATCAAGAGGCTTTAAATAAGACCATGGTTTGTTCAAATAAAAGAAACTATGTCATATGTATTTCCAAACCTGAAAATAATATAGCAGATACATTAAAGAAGATCTAACTGTAGCTCAGTCTCCTCTGGGCATCCTGATGTAAACACACTTGTTCTGCATCACAAATAATACACCCGATCAATGTTCAGCTTTTGAAAAATCTTGAACAAAGTTTCCCTCAGAACGATCAGAGGCAATCACACTGTGGGTTGCTGCTTAAAAGCTTTTACAAGGGTGTTGGCAGTAGATTTCACGTGGCTTGAATATCTGCTGTGGGTACCTGGGAATGTAGGGATGCTGCTGGATGCACCCCATGGAGGCTTTGGTAGTCGAAGCTGGGTGTCCACAGCGGACAGATCAGCTCCATGGGCTGATGCTGGAATGCCTCCTAGCAAGACAATTTTTGGAATTAAACAGCAGCACTAGGCTCAGCAATCCCAAAGGAACATCTACTAAAAGCAATCTAAATATCTAGATTTCCAGATTACAGAGACACAGATGCAAGGGCTCTGCTGGCAGCTCAGTAACACCTGCAAGGGATCGAACCCCGACTGCAGCAAACACATTCCAGAGGCGCTCCCTGAGCCCCCAGGCAGGAGGGCCGGGGTTGCTGACAAATGGGTTTCATTTCTTCAGCCACACACACACTGATCTGACGGCTCCTTTTACATCGCATAAGGGGTTATGCACACAAATACCGACACAGCGCTGCTACAGCCGAGCTTCAATCTAACCCTAAAGTGTCTTCTGGCTCCAGACTGCAACAGAACAGCCCTGCAGAGACCAACAGTGCTGTGTTTTGAGCGATGCACGCTCTGAGCCTGCATTTATTAGAAAATTTGGCCACTCATCCTGCAGCCTTCTAAGATTTGCCAAACCAGGCTGACTTCAAACAAGCACCATCAGCACTCACTCACTTTGTGCTGATATAAAAGCAGAACTCAGCTCTGTGATATTGCTGCGGCTGGCTCCTTCTCTAGTGCATAAAAATTATTGATCAATTTGCAGACCACTTGGAGAGGCAGCCTGAGGAGCTGAGCACGAGGTACCCACAGATATGACAATTCCACTGGTATTTTAAATGTACAAAGGAAGATAAAGAACCTTTGTGCAATATTAGCCAATGATTTAAATAATATTTAGATTTAAGTGATAAAGATAAAACTTTAAGGTATAGAGAAACTTCTTTATAAAGGGGAAGGTTTGTTCCTGGAAGAGTTCTGGCCTCAAAAATTGCTATTAATTCAGTTAAAAAAAAATTTTCACCTTTAAGGATATTAGCTGTATCAATGCCAGTCCCTTTTGTACTTAAACTATTAAAAAAGAGGAAGAACACTCAAAAATTTAAAAAGTCAAACCCAAAATCTTGACCATAAATGGGAGCAACACTAAATACTCCCCCATGGTTGGTTTGGCCTTGCTGTTTGATTCTTGATAACCAGAAGTTATGGGTCAATTACAGAGTTCGTAATCCAAAGCTACAGTTACCCAGAAGGATGATAGATTTCATTCATTCTGCCTAAAACTGACTTGATACAGCATCAGTTATCCTAAATATCGTGTAATCGAATTTGATACACCACATTCTGTCAGAGCAACCAAAAATACTCAGTGTTTCCTTCAATAAACCTCCTCAGGTAATTCATTCCACAAATTCTAAAAACCTTACATTCACAGTTACATGTATTGGTTAAATAATCAATAAGCCATCACTAAACCCAGCAATTCATATTTTCAGTCAATGCAATTGTTGTCTAAAAGCTTTTCTTTAGCTTCTGCCTATAATATTGTACACTGGTACTTCTGAATAAGCAGTACAGATTGTGGAAGGTTTGTAGTTTTCTGATGATTTGATTTTTAATTATTATGTAATTTTCCATGGCTAGAAAATTAAAAATGTCACAAACAAATATTGTTCTCAGGATAGGCATAGGCTATAACCCCTTTGTGTAATGCGCTATTCCTTCTTCTGCTTTCAGAGTTTTTTCAATTGATTTGGGAGAAAAGCAAGATATTGCTGATATCCTTTCACCGTTTGTAGCTACCACACCAAATCTTTAAGGGCCTGAGGAAATCAGGTAAACATGTTTAACTTTGATCTGGGCCGTTATAAAACCCCAAAGTTTTGATCCGATAGCAAAGTTACTTCCTCAGCTGGAAATGTTCAGCACCAAACACAAAGAGCTGCACAAGCAGCAGCAAGATGAGGATGTCTCAGCTGATTGTATGAGCAGAAGAGAGAACAGCCTGACACCAGAATTACTGTCACTGGTTAGGGATGAGCTTCTGTGGCCTCCTGAACCGCTGCTTTTGCTTTGTCATTTATGCATGCCAAGGTTGTCTCCATCCTGCTTCGAAAGAAAAGATAACAAAGAACTTAAACTGCTTGAATGCCTGCAATTTTCTACATAGAACCTATAACATTATAAAAAAAGTAATGTGCAATCTGAATAGGTAAAGGAGAAGAAAGAAAATAAATTGGTCGAGCAACATTTAAATGATGGCAAATGTAAGTTTAATATAAAACCATATTAGAACAATTGAGAATCACGAGAGGCTGATTTATTATTTATATAGCACACTAAAAGTTATCTGTAAAGGAAATTGTGTAATATGCAGTAAATTAGACAAAGCTGCACTATAAATTGGGATTAAATCTTAAACTGATTTTAATATTTAATGTGCTATCATGACTCACATTTTCAATAACGGTTCTTCAAAGTTCAGGAGGAAGTGTGAAAGCAGACAGAGGAGGAGCAGTTGCAAACCCTCGTCTCCTGACCATGCAAATTAAATCCGATCATCTCTTAATTGCCAAAACCAGACAAAACCAGCACAGGTCCTCTGTTGAGCACCTGGTCCAAAACTCACCAGGGACACTGGAAAAGCTCTCATTAAACTCAGTAGCGTTGAGATCACAGGAACTGCACAGGGTGCAAGGAGATGAGTTCTTGTGCACATGAGAACGCATTTCATACGTTAAAACTTGTTTACGTGTGGAGTTCTGCCTAAGGTCTTGTGGAACACTGATTTCAAGGGTATTGACCTGCATGGCTCAGTCCCGCCTCAGACATTCAGGTTTTTCACTACTGTGAAAAAAACAATTGTCTCACTTGCAGTCTGTGGCCTTAACACACTGTGCAAAGAAAATAAATCAAAGTCCTTGACCGACAAGGTTTATAACTGAAGATGTCAAACCACAGGCAGACAAGAGCAGGGACAGTTCAAGGAAACCATGACACAGCTTTGGTCAGCACTTCAGGCAGTGGTCTCAGCACATTGGCAGCCTGACTGCCTCAGGAGAGCTTTAAAGGGGAAATGGCTTTGTTTCACTCGGGGTTAGAGGAGTCTCAAGGGCAACGTGGAAAAGGCATCACAATTCTACACGTAGTCTACGAGGGAGCTGTCAGGCTGGGGGAAAAACGTCGAGCTACAACTTCTTCATCCTAGAAAAAGTGGGATCTGGCTTTGCAGAGGGAAAATGGTTAATATTTGGTCCAGTGGAGAAGACAAATTACCGAATCTAAGGTAATATTTCAGCAGCAATAATCAGAATGGGAATGAGTGAGTGCCATTCCTGGTCAAGGCCACAAGAAAGGATTTGCACTTCTAAACAAGACACAGAGTGATCCTTTATCTGCACGATACTCAACCTGTGGATTTCTGGAAGTCGTATCATGGGTGTTCTTTATGAAAGAACTTGCAAAATATAAATATATTTGTATCTGTGCACATGAATAAAGAGACAGGGAAAAAATACTACATATTTCAACTCTATCCTATGAAAAAGTTAGATGTCTGGATGTATGAATATTCTGAGTCACAATCTGGCCGGTGTGTCTGACAGTGGAGGAGGTGGATGGTTCCACATTTATCCAGCTCTCTGTTGTCTGGTCAAACCCTCAGCAGTTTTGTTTGCCTTGACTGCAGCAGTTTAATTCCTCTGCCCTCCTCTGCTTGCCCATCCCTCCCCTAAAAGCATCACAGCTGTGAGCGGAGCAGATTTTAAAAGAAATGGTGTAATTTGCAGTTTAGACTGTACTAATCTTTTTAAGGCTAATGTGTTCTGCACAAGAAATAATATTTAGTTGTCTGGAATGTTTTGAGCTTCTTAAAACGCCTAATTGTCATTTTGATGAATGTAAATTAGGCATAAGGCAGATAAATGCGGTCCACTGTGAATTGGAATTACAAATGGTAATACTTCCTAGCTCTGCTGCTGTAGGAAATGTGGATATTAATTAATATTTTACTTTAAAAGACATTGTTTTGCACAAGAAAAGTCTCCTTATCTGCATGAACTTCAGACTGCTGAGCAAAGCAAAGCAGCTTGGCTGGAGCTTTCCTTGAAGGACAAAGGAGATCCTCCAGTAAAAACCCTTTTGGGGACACAGCTCGGCCTGCGGTCACCTGGTTCTAGGACACAGTTTCTATACTAAAAGACGCTTTTATGACACAAGACAGCTGCCTCCTTGAGTCTCTTGAGCTCTTGTAGTTTGTTTCCCATTATCTTTAAACCTGGAGTTTGTTTGTGGCTGATTTCGTTTCTAGTCAAATGTGAAACAAATCCAAAATGATTGTGTATTAATGGCGTACTGACTGACTGTATTAGTGCAATATCTGTGCCTAAAGAAACACCGAGAAAATGTACATTACCAAAAAAGACAAATATATAGGAAAAAGCCCAACAAGAACCCACAAAACCCCCCTGGAATTAATCAATTTTGGAAACCAGTCCAATTTTTCCCCCACCCCAATGTCAGTAAGAGTTTTTGACACTACACTAAATACATTATTTCTCATTTGTAACAGTCCCTTCTCTTTGCAGTTCCACAATAGTAGAGCATCTAGATTGTACTTGTATCTTTGTAAACTCCCCTCTCAACTTTAATTTATTTCCATCCTTGTTACAAATATCTGAAAGCCAGCAGCAGTGTTTGGCACTTGGCCTGACTGGGCTGCTTTCTATTATCTAGCAGAACTGGTAAAAGATGTGAGGACGTGTTTAATTCCCCAAACTATCCAGGCAGTTCATCTGTTGTTGACAGACAAGTGACAAATTCTTGATTCTCAAGGGAAAGGTGGATGAGGCAGTGAAGCTTTCTGTGAAAAGCACACCATTCTCTTTCTGCGCTATTAGAGTCCACGTTTATCAGGAATTTATCTATATATTTTCCCAAAGAATATTTTGAGGAGAGGTTTATTGATTTCTGGAAAGCACAGGCTACACTGCAGACTATGAAAGAAACTGCTGTGCTTTCCTTGCTAAAGACATCTGATGTTCAGAAGGTAAAGGATAATAAATTAGAATTCCAGACATTTGCTGCACCTGCTGCCTCTGGCCTCAGTCCCAGGATAACAACAGCTGAAATCATCCCTAACAGCACGAGCTTGACAGCAACGGGGACGAGACCCACTTGTCACTTCCACAACGTCTCCCTCCGTAATTAGGGTTTTAAAGGATATTCCTGCAGCCTGGGATTCCTATCCAGCATGGCACCAGGTGCACGGGGCCACAGGACCAGGCCTGACAGAGCTCCAGTGACTTCAACATTCGGCTGGAAAAAATCACCCAGGGTGGAGACTGGGCTCCAGCTGCAGCTCTGCTGGGTTGCGTTTGGTGCACAAATGCAGCCCTGCAGCCTCTCCGGTGGGAGAGGAAACTCCGGGAGTGCTCCTGTGTGTCCTTGTTCCCCAGAGCAGCATCTGAGAATCTCTCTCACCACAGATCAAAGATGATAGGATAGACAAATAGTCCACTTAGATATTTTCAGGTGTGTCTTTCTGTGTATTATTACCACTTCCTTGGAAAAATGGAGTTCAGATAAATGTAAGCCAGTCTCCTTATGGAAGAACACACTCTGAAATATATTTCTGATGCTGATTATAAGCTAAGGATAATTTATTTTTAAAAAATTCTCAGCAGGAAAATATCTAATCTTTATCATGATACCAAAAAACCATTATGATTTCCAGCTTGGTCTTATTTTTATGAGTTCCATTCTTTCTTAATAGAAACTTTAATAAAACCTGGTCTGGCCAAACCTCTCTATTTTATTTCTTTTATTGTAACCATTAAATCAGCTTTCATTTCATTACTCTAATTGTGCCTGGGAGCAGCAACTGCCACCTTAAGGCACATAACCTGATTTAAAATGCTCACAGCTCATTCCACCTTAAAATATATTGCAGTACTTAGGTTCAGCACAGCAGGTCAAGCTATACAACAGCACTCTTGTGATCAGAGGACTTTTTGGCAGTTAAATCAGGAGAAAGACTGAGGCAATTTTAAAAAAGTAACATTTCTCTTGCTTAAAAGATACACAGTAGTTGACATAACCATTTTTTATTTGTACCTTAAGTGTCTCCAGAGGATTCTTATTTAGGTAGAGATTTCTCACAGAAGGAGCATTTCTTGGCAGAGCACACAAACATCTAATTCTCTTGGATGATTTTTAGTGTGGGGATTATACATGCAAAGAGCCACCTTGCTGGGCTGTGAGGGGAAACTCCATAATGATGATGTATTTGTCTGTGTGTGCTGCTTGTGTGGGCCTTCCTCCAGTTGCTTGTGACTGTTCTCAATCTTTATCTGTTCCAGGTCTCCCTGTAAACTGCATATTCCCTCTATTTCATTGATGGGGAAGTGGGACACACAGCAATTAACCAACTGCCTAACGTCACGCAGGGCTGCGAAGACAGAGCTGCCATTGCAATTTAGCTCTGCTGCCAGGTGAGCGCTCCGTATAAAGGTGCTGTTGTACCGCCCCTTCTTTCCTCTCTCATTACACACGGAGCAGACTCACGTTCCCCACAGCACCGTATCTAAAAGGCTTTCCTCTGGCTGAGGCATTCCAGCTCCTGTAAACCAGGCCATGAGTTAAATGCTCTGCTTGAGGAGACACGGGGCAGATCTTCATTAGCAAGAAGTGCAATTACAAACCTGAGCTGCTGTAAGGTGCAAGAAAGGGACAAACCAGCGTTTCCAGTCTTGAACAGCTGCAGAAAGTCCAGGAGCACATCCCACCCACCTGTAATCCCTGCCTACAATGCTCTGTAACCCAGTGCCTGGTTCCTACTGGACCAAAAGAAGCCAAAAAGGAGAAAAATCCATGAGGGGAATCGGGATTTGTGTGGTGTGCAAGGTTCAAGGGAATTCAGTACAAACAACTAATAAATATCTGCAGCATGACTGTTTGCACTGGAAGGAGAAAGGATATTTTCTTTTGTATTGCAGTGAACCAGGCTGATAGGAAATAACTCAGCCCTCTCCTTGGCAAGCAGCAGCTAAGGAGCTGCTCCCTTAATGAACTAAACAGACTCTAATTGCACCTCAGAGCCAGAGGAGCTGATAAAGGACCAAGCAGTCCCTGGACTGGACATAAACAATGAATGGATCCATTGCACTTATGAAGCTGCTTTGGATATGAGAGAGCAAGAGGTGCATCAGCGGGTCTTGACCAAAAATCCATAATGACGCCGCTTGGACACATACTGTGGTGTAACATCTCTGAGAGTACTTACATAAACACATATCTGCATGTTTCTAGATACACACATGCCCCACCCATTTATGAACAGATTCTCGGGACAAGTGTTCATCTGTCCAAATATGTGTTCAAAAAAGGCAAAATACAAATTTTAAAACTTCTTCAAACCTTTTTTTTTGCAGATATTTTAAAACAACTTTCCCCCTTCGAACAAATCAGCATATTTTAAAAATTCTTCAGTTGAAGTGTCATTGATGAAATACTCCAGGCTGGGGAACTTCACTGTGTGATAAGAATGACTTAGCTGTGAGTTCAGGCAGCCCAAAATGACAGTTTTCAGAAAACCCTGATTCTGTTTTCATAATGTAAATCAGATGATTGAGTGGCATATGGTTATCCTGTTGTTATGACATAGCCGTGTGCATTTTCTCTGCATCAATAAAACTAGAACTTGAAAAAAGCACTCATTTAAACTGGAGCATGAACAAAGCACTAATTTAAACACATCATACATCGAATGAGGATGTGGATACAGATGCACATGCATAGGTGAGATCGGTATTACAGCTGACATCGCCCTGCTCCAGAGGTAAGGACACCACAGGTCCCTGGAGAGCCACGGTTACTCCATCAGCCAAACTGCTGCTCCAGGGTCGGGTCATGGAGGCTTCACCTTCCCCTCAGTGCAGGAAGGTGAACTCTTCCACATTATGGCATCATTTCATTTGAATTCCTGATTGTTACGAGCCCGATTCTCAATTGTCTTTTACTCTTGGAATTGTATTTCAAAATAGTGCCAAATTTAGTGAAAATTCTTTCAGTGCTTTCCCTCTAATATTTTTGATCTCACCTACACGTCCTTTGATGAAAATCTAATTCTTTTTACAAAGTGCAATAGACCAGGTAACGAGGACATGAAGCAGTTGCCTTGACAGGGGTTTCAGGGGCAGAAGTCCAAAACCTGCTACAATTCTACCATGTCCACACAAGTGCTGGAATTTTGCTGTCCAGCTGTGGCACCTGGGCATCTCCCCCCTCCTTTTTGGCTATGTGCTCAATAAATACTATTTTTAACATAGAATTGCAGCACTGAAACCAGTGGATCATTGATTTTGAGTATCTTCCCTAGGTACTTTATCCGAGCAGCTCTGAAGCAGAACACAAACATCTAATCTATGAGGATTAATTTTTACCACAGAGATAACATACTGGGAAATGTGTCATGTAAAATGTTAGCGACGCCCTGGTGGGATCAGGGCATTGGGGAGAATGCTTGTTTTGAGAGCTGTTGGATTTTCAGTGAAAAAAAGTTACCTGAAAAGGCAGGTGAGCCTGTGAGCAAAAAGGCTTCTAGGCCATGTTCAGGCAGAACTGGCAATCACTCAGGAGCTGGCTGATGGCTCCTGTGATGCAAGAACTTTCCTGTGCATATTGGCAGCTTCCTTCTAAACTCAACTTTGTAACCCAAGTCTCCAGCATGTTTAGAATTGCAGATGTGCGTTCTGAGAATTTGCAGTGTTTGCCAGAAAGACACTATATGATATTAGCACAGTTGGTTCTGAATTTTAAACCCGAATCTGATGTTCTATGACTCACAGCCTCAGGAAAGAATTAGATGAATATCTCATAAGGGGAGAGACACTGCCTGAATGTCTTTATAGAGGAGATATGCTGAATAATAACCATTATCTCCATATGACAAGCTCCCATTCTATTTAGGATATGGTGTGCTGCTATACACGCAGAGAATGCCACACAGATAGTCATATCTGAATTATCTTTAATATACCTAGAGTGCCAGAAATCAATGAAACTGCGGCAGCACAGACCTCACCCACTGCTTTTTCTTTCAGTTCGTGTCCAGGATGCCTCACTGACACCCCTGGACTGTCTGCTCTGAAACCCAGGCTGTCCCAACACTTCCAGAGTTGTCAGATCAAAGCTATCCCAGGTGTCCCGGTTGTGCTTTACTCACACCTCTCGTCACAGCACTGCGTAGTATCCAGTTTGGGACCACACAATGAACCAGCACTTGAAATATCGAGGGTATTCACCAGAGCCCAAGACAGTTGGCCTTTAATTTAGATAACCAGCACTGAATTTCCATGTACATCTTCCTTGAAACAAAGTCCCTCACGGCATCTAAAAACAATTGGTACAACGTGAATCTGCTCCCAGGTAGATCTGAGAGGAATTTCTGTAAATTAAAATATTTAGTACAGCTGGTTCTGAAAAGCCTGGATCATCTCATAGACTGGTTTCTATTAAACCTAGGGTGACCTTATTTTCAGGGTTTCCAGATGCCATGGTGTGCTAGGATTTCTAGGATTTGCACTGGGTTTTCCTCTCTCTTCCAGGGCTCAGGAGCACAATAGTTGGCTGCAAGAACTTTAAGCAAACCGTGTCCAAAGAATTTTAAGAGAAGTGAACAGCTTGTGGCGTTGCAAGGCTCCTGGTCCCATGTAAGTCAATCTGCTCCAAGCATCCTCGTTATAATTCTTTTTGAAAGGCCCAATAAATGCTCGTATAAGCTGATTATAAATCACAAATCCTCTAATGACTTACAAGAGGACACTGCTTTGCATGGGGAGGAGGTGCACGTCCATTTGGCTGACTTTACTGCCTAACTAGGCTCACATCTGGAACAGCAGGATTTATGGCACCTTCGAGCCATAATTCTGTGAAAGGAACACGGAAACAGCGCCTTTCATTGTGCATCTCTAGGAGACGCCCACACCCAACAGCTCAAGAGTAGCTGGGCTGCTCCTCTGACTTATCAAAAATTTTTCACTTCTTTTTTACAGAGAAGACCTCATGGCATTATCCCAAATATCCTGAAGTTCAGCAGTAGGATGCAATGTGAATATCAGTATTCAAATAAGACATTATTATTTGGAATAGTCATGGCACCCTGGTGCTAGAGAAACACACAGTGTATGGTGCCTTCTTCTGGAGAGGTTTCGTGTTCAATAACCCAAAAGGCCAGAGACTGGAAGAGAAAATTGGGTTAATTCGTCTTTGGTGGGTTTTGGGGATGGTGTGGTGTTCCAGCATTGCTTACCACCTCTCACTTCCTCCCTTCTTTACACCTCTTTATCCCATTTTCCTATTGGATTCATGGTGAATCTCAGGCTTAATATTTGTGAACGGGAGAAGGACAATACTGGAACTTTTCCTCCCTTGCCCTCCAATTTCTGATTTGTCATCTCACAATTACTGTGAGAAGAGAGGGAGCAGCAATAGAAATGGGCGTGTTTTAACAAATATCTGGCATTTCTGGCTCTGTACTTTCACATCCCTGGTACCATTTCTAGGCTACACCCAGGGTGAGTTTGTGTGTTACTGCTTGCAGATTTGGCTTGTGAGAAGGGCCTCCATAAACAGAATTATCCTTTAAACATCAGTCCCTCTCCTTCCCTGCTGAGCAGCTTCTTTCATTTTTCACAAGGTGCAAAAAGAACCTACTGATGATAATGTCCTTTCGCTCCTCTAGAAAAGGAAACTTTTAAGCCCCTCCAGCAAAACATGTCCCTGTTTAACAAGGAACTGAACAAATGCAAATTCCATGGAGCTTTGCTTAATGGAGCAAGCAAGTACTTCAGCTCTCCAAAGTCGAAGAAATCATGGATTCTAACTTAGAAATGCTCCTTTCCCCTGAAGTTCAGCTATACACAGAATCGAGGTGATAAAATCAGCTGAAAAAGATGTACACAGATTTAAATAAAAACCCCAAACTGATCCAAATTTCAGATCTTTTTCTCCTTTATGTCCCTATGTTATTTTGAAAAAAAAAGTATACATAAAGTGAGCCATGTCCAAATGTATCTTATTTCTTTTTAATCATCAGTGGGTTTTTTGGTGCTGAAATTTTCAGCCTTTCTTCAACTCTTGCAAAGGTACGGAATGGAAAACAGAAAACCAAAGAACTGGAAGGAGTAAAGCAGCAGAGAGGAGATCCCAGTACCTGAACAGCAGGAGGTAAATAAAACATAAAGGTCTTTGTAACCAACTGAATACTCTGAGATATGTATATAGATAAAGTGATTTTTAACTAAGTGGCAAGAAAGACGTGACTTTTCATCCAAAAATTGGTTGGTAAGGGAAGACTGAAAACAGCAGTGCTGATAAGTCACACCTTGCAGGCTTTGCCGATGCCAGATAAACTCCAGCAAAGCCTTCATGACTCGAATACTCAGCTTTCAGAAAAGATTTTGTTTCCTGCCATGCTGCTCACCTACACAGAATGATTGGCAAACATCTGCAGAGGCCCTGATCGTTCCCTTCACTGGTCCTCCTGAATGGAATGGACCCACGAAAACAGTGACAGCTTGAATTGGACAGCTCAGCATCAACACTGCTGCATCGCATCCTAAGAAATGTTGTCTCCTGGGTTATCCAAGCTCCTTCATAAGCATCTGTGGTCTTTTTTCCTCTCCTGCAAATACAAGATTTAGGGAGAAAAGACTGGATTTATATATATATATATTTTTTTTTAATTACAGTTCTTCAGTACAAAGCACCCGAAACATGAAAACAGCAGCAGCACCACCTCCAAAACCTCTCATTTCTTACTGTCAGGTCTGAGAAGTTCTAATGAGTTTTTCTCCTGCATATACAGGATCACCCCAAAAGCCCAAACAACACCCATGGTCGACTGCTGGTGCCAAACAATCAAACCCACTTTTTTCCAACATTATTCCTTGTTTGGGATCTCAGTTATTATTTTGAGGCTCAAGGCAGAGGTTTCAGGCCCCAGAGAAAATACAATGGGTAATAGAGAGCTCTCCAGAGACGTGTGGCTTCTGGAGCAAGGGGAAAACATGAACCTAAACATTTCTAAAGGACAAAACTAATGGTGATAAAGTGGTGACAAGATTTAGTTGGAGAGAACTAATTACTCATGGTAGAGGATGAGAGCAAGGGCTTGCTTTGGCAATAAGTGAAAGTACTGAAAGCAAGAACAAGTTATAAGCCTGAATATGGACTTGATTAGAAGAAAGATTTTCAAAATCAATGTATGGAAGTAATTAGACAGAAAATTAGAATGGGAAAAATGGCACCAAGTCACTTGGAGAAACACTATAAAAAGTAGATTTTCCTTATCCATGACATACGCAGTGGACTAAAGCTCCTATTTTCTGATTTAACCTTGCTTTATCACAAAGACATTTATTTTCTAGTCATGAATGACTGGATTCAATTAAAATATAAGCTCACCTGTCAATTAAATTTAAATAGAAACTCTCTCGACATTCAGAAGTAAGCGTTAAAAATCACCGTGTACTACCAGAGGCTGCCATACATAAAACTCTTCACACACAGCAACAGAATGTATTGTGGTGCTGGATTACTGTAAAATGTGAGTTTCCATTACCTTGTGTGTGTTTAGGTAAAGAAAGAAAAAAAATTACAGCCCTTTCAAAAGTCTAAGGATAAAATTATTTTTAATTCCAACAACAAATACTGCAATGGCAGTACCATGCAGATATGCAAGGGTACAATGAATTATTGAGTGATTTAATAGAGTTACTTTTCATCTGCACTTAAAAGCTGCCAATTCTTTATTAAGTTTATTTACTTCACCTGCCATTTCATACAGTGTAGAGAAGCTTTGCTGACACCTCAGCTTAGTTTAGCTTGCTTAAGTGGAACTTTGCTACATTTAAATACACGTGTTCTCAGTTTCTTTAGCTTATTAACTAATTAACTAGCTTATTTACTCACCAGTAAAATTAAAATAAGATGCTGTTGATACCTGAACTCTGAATACAAGATCTCCTTGTGAATCTGGTCTTGAAGCTGTTCTAAAACGACTTTTGAATCTCTCCTGGAGGAAATAAATATTAAAATTTCATCTCTCATAATTCCTATGATCCACAGAAAGTGGATCCACAAATAGTGGAGATTCCCAAGGGGAGGCTCTGGGAGACTCAGGTCACATCAGTCCAGAGCAGCCCTTCGGTCACCTGTTGTGTCCCTCAGCTCTGAGGGACCCATGTCCGGGCTGTGCTGATGCTTTTTGGTGGCAGGAGCTCTTGATCCTGCTCCTGCAGAAGGAAAGCTCCTGGCTCAGCCTGGCTGTGACGCTGAGAGAATTCCCTTTAACACGAGCAGGGATTGCCAGGGACGTGCCAGTGGAATCTGGCCTCTCAGGTGAAGCTTTACCCCTCAAACTGCATGAGGTTATTGGAACTTTCCTGGGATTTCTCAGCTGTCAGGAAGCAGAGCTGCACTTCCCGTCAATAGTTAGTGCTAACAGACGCACAGCGGTGCTGGAAAGCAGAGCGATGTTAAACTGCTCTGAGTCTCTTATCACCGGGCTCTGGGTTTGAGGGTTGTGCCTTTTTTAAAAGCAGAGCACCAGAAACATCACTTGATGACCCTTCCCTCTTTATCACTAGTTTTGCATTTAGCAGGATTGTTCTTTATTCCTTCCATTCTTCTATTGATCCAGGGGGAGAGGAGGCACAGAGGGAAAATGACAAATAGGCTGCATTTGTCCCTTCCCTTCTGTCATTTGTTTCACGGGTAAGTGAGTAGAAATGAAGACAGCATGTTCCACGCCGAGTGCTGAGAGCACAGAATATGGCCTCCAGCTAAAGCACAAATAATTTCTATGCATGATGAATCCTTTCAATAACAAGAGCCCCGCTAATGTGGGATCAAATCACAGTCATTAGCTCTTGGCACTGCTCTTAAAATGATACAGAAATCCAAACAGCATCCAGCCATGCTCCCGCACCACACACACTAGCCAGGATTTCAGCTGGCAATTTACTTTTCTCATCAAAGTGCTGGTATAATTAGGAAAAACAACAGAAAAAGAGCCATCTGATAGGATAAACTCATCTAAAAGCAATAACCTGTTTAAGGAAATGATGGATCATTCTGAAATAAGGGGCTGTGGTGTGAATTTATTGATGGATGAATTGATTCTGGGACCATTTCAAGACCTGTGGCCCTGTGTGATGGGTGATTTCCTACGGCAGGTAACAAACTATTGAAACAAAGCCATAGATTCTAGTTCTTCTGATTTTCAGTCACCAGTGCTTTTTGAAGGCATGGCACTCACAGGAGTCACACCTACTGCAGCAAAAATGCTTTCAAACTGAGTTCAAGCTCTTTGACCGTGATCCAGAAGCTTCACAGTCATTTAGAAGCACTTGTTGCCTCAAGCCATCTTTTTCTTTTAATTCTCTTGTGTTATTATTTTTACATAGTCAGTAGTTATATTCCTATTCTAATTTTTAATACAATTATTCAGTATTTGATAGATTTCAGTTTTAATATCCTGCAATGTGTAAATTATATATTGTCTTAAAATACCCCAAAAATCACGTTGCCTAAGTTCAGGGTACATAGTATTTTATTTTTAAACAGCACTTTCTTGCAAGACTTTTTTTTATTTGCACTTGGTTTCAGTAACTGTGCATCCATAAAGATATTTTACATTTTATTCTTAATGGAATTTTCCATGAAAAGAAAACTTGCAATTAGTAAAGAGCTCTACTTAGATGGATACTTCAGTATTCCCTGTGTTACTGTTCTGTAGGGAACAGTGTATGGCAAAATAGGTACTTCTGGTTTATAAATGAGGTTCACAGAAAATTAAACTTCAGCCTGTGTTTCACATTCTCTCAGTCCACATTAGGGATGTCCCCTGCCCCCTGGATATATATTTTTGGCAGTTAATCCACCTGAATTATTACAACTTTCATAAATTCTCACATTGCTACTGGATTTGCCAGTTTCATACAGCACTGAGCTCATGGTTCTGTTCAGAGTTTTTCAAGTTGAAATGGACCCCATTTGTTACCCAGTTGGGCTGCAGAAAAATGCTGGATAATGAATTCCCTGGGAGTTCCAGCAGGACAGCGAGCACGAGGCCAGGCTGCCCACTCTGTCTGGAGGGGGCATCCCGAGAGCAGCTCTGGGATTCTGCTCAAATCAAAGACACCCTGATAACAACTGGCCTTGCGGGCTGTGACAGAAAAACTGCTGGCCAAGTAACTCCAAAAATCCCTGAGGCTTAGGTAACTCCAGAAGCACCATTAACATGAAAGACCAGGTACTCAAAGGAGGCTCTACTACTGATCCAATCTGCTTTTAACTCAACACAGACCACGCTGCTGCTTAGACCTAGAAAACATCTTCCGATGCTCAGATTTGACTGTCCCAGACTAGGACAGGTGGCATCATCCCAGGCCAAGACTGAACAACGTCAGAGACAAAACCTTGGTGCAACGGTCCGCTGAAACCTTTCCCTGTAGTTCCCTGAATTCCATATAAACACAGTGCTGAAGTAGCCTCTGTCAAACTGAGCCAAGAAAGAGGATCGAGAGGGATAACATTTTAGAGTTGAACCAATACAAGCTTTATTTAAAAACCAATTTTTATGATGCTGCCATGTGATCTCCTCTGGAAGAGGATCTGTTCTTTTCCAAACCTATTATGCTGACTTTCTATGCAAACTTGATTAAAAATAGAAGACATATTTTGGAAGCAAACTCTAAGCGATTTTTATATTTGAAGAGAGAATGTAATTATTTTTAAAATGCCTTGATTTTTCCCCTCAGCCAAAAAAAAACCCTCAAAAGCAACCCACCTGAAAGACAGCACCTTTAAAAGCTAAATGATGACTCAGCTTGTGGCTAAAGTTAGAAACCAACTGGACATCATTGGTGCCAATTCCTGGAAACATCTGTGCTCCTTCGTCTGGGATTTACTACAAAAACTGATCAGTACAAGAGGACTCTAAGCAGCAGAAGGGCAATGCAGTGCCTCTAGGCAGCTGATTGCACACTTGTGTCTAATGACAAAGCCTATAGAGCAATAGAACCACTTCTTTATTTCGGAGCATTGGAGGCTGCTCTGGAAGGCACCTCGGTGATCACTGGATGTAGCTCTCTCCTGTTGCAAGCTACCATATTTTACATGTTGCCTCTTATAAACTAGAATTAATTTGCTGCAGTGTAATATGAAGATCAAAATTAGACCAATATTTTCATCTTCTCTTCAGCCAGTTTGTTTCATCTAAAAGAAAAATCACAGCTTGAGCTGTGTAATCTCAGCCAAAGATAAATCTCAGTTTATTATGTATCAAGACTTCCTAGGAAGCCATTTGGCTGAATTAAGCTCATGCTTCCTTTTTGGTGACAACTCATGTCATGACATTAAAGGTCGTGTTCCTTCCTTTCTGTCACTTTAAATTATGCCATCAACATCAAGAAGTGATTCAACAGAGAATGTAATAAATGCTACAGAATTATTAAAATCCTGCTAGGTGGCTGCTTTTCATACATTCCTGCAGCTCCTTTTGTGATTTCAGCTAACACTTCACATTCTTAACAGGAAAAACAGGTGCCTGGAATATAATAGGAGCTAAGTTGAGGATGCAAGTCTGGGGAGGAGGAGTAACTCAAATTCCAGTCACGCCATGCCATAATCACAGCAATAGCACCACGCACGCATTCATTAAGGAAACATTCAGTTACCCTCTTTGCAATCACGTTTAAAATGATTTAGCTCAACACTCTATCCCCAAAAGCATACATCTGGACTAAAATAAGAAATAAATAATTTAAAGGGATAAATGTTTATTGAAAACATTTGCATCTGACTCAATCAAGTGCTTGGTTGTTACTTTTCAGTATCACTATCTTACTTCCATGTTTTCTTTGGCTTTTAAATGAGAAATTTAGGTCTCATTTTTCAAACAAATCACCTTTCTGTTTCCCTCACCTTCTGGCAAAGAGTCCCAATCTCCTTGCTAGGAGATGACTTGGGGTTCCCCACCGGAAACACAAATTGAAGGAATAATCCAACTGTAAACACCATTTCTGTTAACGGTTGTGAAAAACCAACCTGGAGAATTAACTGCCACACAGCAGCAGAATGTGTGTGCTCCCCTTGCTGGAGAAAGCAGCAAGAACTCTGGGAGAAGGAAATAAAACTGTTTTTTAATGTAGCTGCAGATTGAGATATGGCTCTTTTCCACAGGTTTAATTAGTATGGAGGCAGAGATTCCCATTTTGTAATTTCTCTTCCTTAATTGATTCATAGTTCTATTTTTGAGTTAAAATTCTGCATCCAACTACACACATTACACGTCCCAGGAAGCAGAAACAAAGTCATTTGAAGAACAGCTGAGCAGCTCACAATGACATGGATAGAGGTGACTAAAGCATTTGTTGTTTAAATATGTGAAATCCACACAACAAGGTTGTGGGGGGTAGGAACATCAAGGGAGAAGAACCTTTCAGTAGCACTGGAGTTGTAAAGGCTGGGGGAAAAAAAAAGAACTGAGGAGCACAGCAGTGAAAAGAAGGATGAGAGGAAGGGAAGGGGAAAGTCACAGCTGAGGCAGCAGAACAGTGAATAAAGGCTGCCCCAGTGATCTGCAAAATAAAACTTCACACAGACACAGCACCTGGAGTCCACCTCGGCCAAGGGACTCTCCTTCTGCTTTTCAAGTGAGAGAGGTCTGGTGGCCCTTCTTGTCTCTCCCAGCTGGAACCACATTATTTTTGTCCCTGCAGCTTCCAGCACGATTTCTACCACGTGCTGAGACACTTCTCTTACGCCTCCAATTTCACACAGGAAGGATCTTTCCACCTCAGGTTTTCTCTCATCCAGGAGCGCTCTCAGTACTGAGAGCGACTTGCTGCAGCCTCTTCTGCTGAGTGCTGGAAGGAAGAACGAGCACAAGGAACCTGCTCACTGCCTCTTAGCAAATTTCCACTGTTTTAACCCCAATGCCAATCCTAACCCATTCCCTTTGCAGCTAAAAGTCCAATATTTCTGGGGAAAATTTCTGGGGAAACAGGGTGTGCCCCAGACAAAGAACAAGACAAGACAATTTTGCTGTATTCATTCTAAGTTGTATCCCTGAATATCTCTGAGCATCCAGCTTCAAAACTAATTGTCTGAAGGACAAATTGGAAGAGCTACATAGGATCTATATTTCATAATGAAATATGAATATTCTAAAATATTATCATAGAGAGAACGTGGTTTTTTTCTTGATGAAAGAGGTAGATAGAATTTTTGAAATGGAACTTGAAAGTTCATTGTTTTACTTTCCCAATGTTCCATCAATTTTTATTCTTGTTTAGCAGCATTCTTTTCCTCTTTTGTCACTCTGATCTTCTCAAAATCACATCGTCAGGTCATTGTGAACTGATGTTTCCAGCCACACACATTTTCCTGCCCAGGAAGCAGTGGCTATAAAACTGCCTGTTCTTTCTACCCAGTAATTACAGGCATCATCACTGTAGAAATTTAGATGTAGACAAAGCACAAGGACCTTCTTTGTCTCCCAGTGAAGCCTCACCTCCAGAAAACCGAGACAGATCCTGCAAACTCTTTTGTGTATAAGTCCGTTCAGGCAAATCTTATTAAAGTCAGTATTTCAATTATAAATCCAGCAACTACTCACATGGAAAGTTTTAGAGTACTAAACTCGCTAAAAAATGACGCTGATGCAGAACCATCAAGCTGTATTATAGGCTTAGTTCTCAAAATATTTGGTTTTCATTAGCTCAGCAATGAGGCTTCCACTGCATGCTAATCATTCATTAATGCACCTCTCCTTAGAGAGAGCACCAAGTCAAACATGTTCCTTCCAATTTGATTTTAAAGGAACATATATAATATACGTGAACTACATATAGTTTTAGACCTCGAGAAATAATCAGCAGTACCTCATTGGGCCGTCATATTCTGCAGAGAATCTTACACAATCGAGAGAAAAAACCTGAATAATTTACACTAAAATCTGCTTGATTTACAACCTTCTGTTCTGTCTCTGTGGGAGACAGCTATGGCAATGAATCCTCACAGTAAATCTACATTTAACAAAAGAAGTTACTAAGCTCCCAAGACTGGCCAGTCCAACTTAAATAACCCTGACAAGGAGATAACTAAATCCCAGAGACTCCAGGAAAGAACACAGAGAGCTGTTCTGTTATCTGATTGAAATTACAGCCTGGCTGTGTCTGAGTCGCCACAAGGCTGTAATGGATCTGACCCCGTTGTCTCAGGCAAATACAGAACAAAGACTCGCAGGCCAAGGATCTTATAATCAAAGTAAAAAAGAAAGGATAAAAACGAACACTAGAGTCCAAGGAAAAAGGAAACCAAAGCACAGCATTAGCGAGGGCTGCAGCAAGACCTGCTAGTGCTGAATTTCTTACAGCAGAGAGTTTGAAGGAGCGCGGAGGAGGAGAGGAGAACATCTCTTCCTAGAGGTTTCCAAGGAGCCTTTGGTGAGCACGGTCAGGCTGCCCCAACACCTCACACTGAGCTGGGCAGTGCTGGTATCACCCACCAGAGCTCAGAACACCAGATCTGAAGATTTCCACCCACTCTGGAGGAAAACACTGTGACTCGTACACAGGGAAAATTGCCACTGAACAAGGAAAGCATTTGCCAGAAGATAGCAGGAGTAAAGGCTGAGCAACACCCTCAGGTCCCTAGCTCAACTTTTAGAAAAGATTCCTTCCTAGGAAAACTGGGGACCTTTAATGCATTTTTGGAACTGTTGAAAAAAAACAAACACCGTTTAGGTTCTTAAAATCCTACTGCTCAACAGGAGATGGATTCTTGAATATTCATTATCTTCCTGAATTGGAATGAGCGTTGGAAAATGAAAAATCAGGAGATGGCAGAAACAGGGAAAACAGCCAGACTTCCTCTGTGTGAAACATATGTGTTAGTTTTGTTGAAAAATAAGGAGAAAGAAGTTCTTCAAATTGCAGCCCACAGGTGACTATTTACACGTACAAAACTCACACCGAGATCCTCGCCTTTCCTGCGGCCGATTCTTTGAGATCAACTCGGGCGTTAATTACCTGAATGACCCTGCTGCTAACAATGGGGTGCAGAGATCATCCCGCAGCTGGGAAGGCAGGGATTTGGCCTCGGAGGAGCTCCTGGCGGCAGTGGGCTGTTGATACCGGTTACTGATGGAGGCACAGAGCAGTGACTGGCACTGGGTAAGCGTTTGGTGGAGATCCCTGCTGGCTCTGGGGATGAACAATGCAGGCAAGAGCCGTGAACACGGGAGAAGTGTTTGTGGTCCCTGGAGAGGCAGCTTTGGGAGGGACCTTTTCCCGCTCCCCCTCCCAAGGCTGCGATCACTGGTGCTGGGCATTTTTAACCTTAATCAACAAAGCAAATTCTTCAGGATCAGCTGCCAGGGATCAGCTTTGGAAAGGACGTTTAATAAAGCTCTTCTCAAACGAAGCGAAACAGATAAGAATAAAGCAACTGTTGAAGGGAAGGAATGCAGGATGTGGTGCTGAAGAGGACGCTGAGAAATGCAGCTGGGAATGGCTCTGCTGAGACAGAACATCGGGCCTGGGCAAGGTTTCAATGGCCAAGCACAGTAAACAGTTTCTCTCAAGGTACAGAACTGTACAAGAATTGGAGGTACATAGGACTACAGGCATTCAGATGTGGCCTCCCCACTAAAAAACCCCAAACTACTCAGAGGTTTTCCATAATTTTGTAGTCCTGTTATAATTTAAGATATTTATGAGGGAGAGAATATTGGCATTCTGTATTACTCATGAAATTAATAGTTTTATGCATTATCATTATTCTGATTGGAAGGCTGAGTTCTGGAATAGCCTCTCTGCCTGCCTTGGGCATTCTGATTATCTACAGGAGAGTAGGACACGGGTGTTTTAAAGGAGATATGTTTAGGTTCTGCTAGAATACCATGACAACCTTCAGAATTATTCACTTTCAAAGCTATTCCAGAATAATCGGTAAAGTAACATCAAATATTTCATACCATCATGGCAGAAAATGAAAAGTGTTCCATTTCATGCTTAATTTATTTTGTAATTATAAATCTGTTGGTAAACAGTACCATAATAGGCTTTGCTTTGTGCCTGCTTTATGCTTCTGAGCTCTTAGGGTTTTAATATGTTTTCAATACAAAAAACATGATAATAACTGCTCCGGGAAATGACTGGCTGGATGAGTTCATCCCTAAGTAAATTTTAGCATTAATCATATACACTTGCTAGTAAGGGACATTTAAAAAAAAAAAAAAAACTAGATAGGAAACAGTCTGGCAATTTTGAAACATCAGAATAGTAACAGAGGTAATAACTTATAACTAGAACAGTTTAATATTAATTCTCCCATAACAATAATCTTTTCAGAAAAAACAGGTATTTTTAATTAAAACTACTTTTTGCATAAAAATGTTAAACCAGCACATAGGTGACATCTCACAAAGCCACACTCTCATGTTTTACTTACTCCCTCTGCTGTAGTCCTGAAAATGAGAGTTTTGGCTTTCTCTTGACATATGAGTGAGTGCTTCGGCTTTCTGCTGCTCTCTTTGAAATTTCACAATCACTTAAGATAGCAGGGGTTGGTATTTAAAGGTTTACATTACCAAAATTACAGCGTGTTAATTCATTAACAGACAGCCTTTACTGAATTCTGGGAGGAACACCTTTTGTTTTGCTTCTTTGTGGCGGCACGTTCTCCTCCCTAAAGCAGGAACGAGCACTGCCTGCACAACTTCACTCAAGTCAATCATCGAAAAAGCCTTCCTATCTATATATGCAGAATAGGTGTGTAATTAGAAATACATTTTGGAAAAGTCTCTGCTCTGTGAGCCTTTGCTCGTGTCCGTACTCAGCCTTTACTGCTGCAAGTATCTTCATGCCCTCTACTATTTGCAGCATACTCTGAGTAATTTCACATTTGCCAAGCTGTTAACAACTTCACCCCCCGCTCCCACAAGAGCTATGGATTTGCAGGACACGTGGGTATTGGAACTTCTACACCAGCAGAAACAAACACAAATATTTGCAAGGGATCAGGAAGCCTCCCTAGTTCGATGACAAGCATTAGGAAATCCTGGCTTTGCATATAAGATAAGAAATTCAGTTTACATGGCCTTACACACAAATTCAGCCAGGCTGGTATTTCAGCTTAGGTCAAGAGGAAAGTTCAAGTAGTCAGCTCGTTTCTGTCATTTAATAATTTATCAGCACAACTGCACGACACACTCCAAGGCTCTTCCGTCACGGTACCCAGAGTGAAAGAGGAAAATCTGCCAGGCTGTGTTTGAGGAGAGCTGCTCCCCTTCCTGAGAGGGGGACTGTGTTGCAAATACAGATTTAAAGGCCAGCCTAGGCAGGTGTTTATGAAGTAGAGTGAGCACTGTGGCAATTTCTCACTGAAATCTGTCAGGGCTGCATAATCCTGAGGATCCTTTCAGGAAGGGAGACGGTAAGGTGGTGGTCATTGGAATAAACCAAGACATCGGCTGCACAGAGCGACTCTAGCTGCAGGTTGGAATTCCCTCATAGGCTGCCTCTCCCAGCTTGCTCCTAAGAAGCAGGCAGGAAGAGATGGCATAATTTAGTGGCACAATATATATTTAAAATAATGTGTAATAACAAAAAGAGGGTGCGCAGGGACATAGATACAGAAACTGAAGTCAAAATTTAGGCCAGAAGTTAAGGTGTTTTTACATAAACACATTGCTACGAGTTTAAACAAAATAGTCTGACAACTATTGTCCTTTATTTGTAACAGAATATTTTATAGAAAAAAATTAACAACTAATCTTTTGTGGCTTACTTCTTTCTATATTTACTGGAGGAATAAATACCTTATTTTATATTGATACCTTTCTATGCGCAAACATCTGGCTTTATTTTTCAAATTCCAGTTTATATCCCCTACCTTTTGTCAAGATTTAAAACTGATTAAGGTAATGCTTTAGTTCTTATTTTGTTTCTTAGAAACATTCTAATACCTTTTGATGTCAGGACTACGGCCAAGTTGACAACTGTGTTTTGCTGTCTTTTAAACTAACTTCTGTTATCCAAACCAAGGAAAGAAACAGCTACTTGGAAGATTAAAATTCCATCTTCAACTTATGCAGTGTGGCAATAGACTGAAGTTTGAGCACTTAATTATTAATCTAGGATATGATTAAATTATTTTTCTTTGTATACTTTACTATTATATTTATTACATTAATCAAATTATTCCATGTATAACAAGAGAAATAAAAAAATGAAATTGATGAATTGCAAAAATTATTCATAAGCACATTGTTGCCTGAACTAATCCTAAAATTTCAGTTGAGCTCAACATGACAGTTCAAAAATGTTCATCGTTACCTCCATAAATTTTCCTTACCAAGAACTGATTACCCATCATTCACAATTTACTATTCACTTGAAAACAAAAGAACGCCCAAAACTGTAATTTAGGCAGAAGCTCTAAGGGATTGATTATGAAAGCGAAAGTAGAATGGAAAAAGGGAATGGTTTTGAAATCATAAGGGACAGGTCAGTGTTGAGAGTCAGTGACAGTGGAGCTACTCCTTTCTCTTCCCTTGAATCCCATCCTTCCCTGAACTGCAAACAGAGCGGGTCTAAAATCTGTTGATAGAACAATTTGTCTATAGAGACAACAAACACGTTTAACAGTTCTGCCTACATCTATTTATCTGCACGTGTATGTGCAAACAAAAGCAACGAAAGGAAAAAGAGTATTTAGCTGGGTAATTCCTTTGCAACAAATTATTGCACTAACTCCATGAAAAGTTATTATAGTGATTCTAATTTGTGTATTAATAAAATATGCAAAGAACACACATGCTATCTCTGTGTTTACTCAGTACACAGGGATCCCGATAACAGATTTTACTTTTGTCATTTCTTTCCTTTGCTCTCTTCATAAGAATAGATTTAATTCCAAGAATCTTTGTGGAACTATCTCCACATTAGCATTAAGAAAAATCTTTCTTTGTAGCTTTGAGGAAAATTTATTGGCATATTGTGTTTACAACAGTGTTTTCAATAAAGGAGCCAAACCTTTGTTCGGTGAAAATTCTGGGAATTATTCTAAGGAAAAAAGATTTAAAATATGGAACTAAAAGTTAGCCCTGTCAACTCGTAAAAATGTTTGGATCAGTAACCCTACTGCACCTTTAAAAATTTTGGGATTTCTAAACTGTAAGTGTGGCTTTCCAAGAGCTGCATTCTCGACCCCTCAGCGAGGACTTTACTAAACTGAAATACAGGTTCAGGTGCACAGGAGTCCGGATGCCAAAGCCTCTCATTAACACAAAATGTGAATCAAATTTCATGGATCTTCAGGCAATACAACCCCCCCCAAATCGTACCTGACCCTGGCTCTATGTGGTCAAACTGTACACAGGTCTTCAATTGGATTGCTTGAGAAAGGCTCTAGGTTTATTTTCCCTGTATCATCCGAGTAGGAGGTCATTTAAAAATCTTTTAGGTTGTGCATTTTAAATGATTTTGTCATGAGAAATTAATTTACAGCCTTATGGACTTTGCAGAAATGATAGATTAAGACTTTTCTGAGCAGTGAATAATGAACTTTGCCAGCCTCCTCAACACTGACTGATTTCGTCTCCTGAATAAGTGAGGCAAGCGGGGGTCTTATCTCTGTACTGAGGTCAAGCGATTTCTGATTGGAAGCAGCAAGAATAAAAGACAAAAATTTCCACCTTCTAACACATCAGAAGTCAGCACAAGACCACACCACGCTCTCTCGTACAGCAGCACAGCTCTATCTGAATGCCTTCAGCAGGAATTCTCGAGAATTATAAACACGAGGCCTTGCCTGAAATCCGGCAATGCAAAGCAAGAATTTTATTTCCCCTCCTCACTGAAAAAGAAAATGTTGTTTGAGATCTAAATGGTGCTAATTTTCTTTATGTTTTGAAGCAATCCCAGGATCAAATGTTAAGTTTTTGAAATAAAATGTCCTCTTTAACACGGAAGACTTTGTATCTAAATGCTGTAAAGATTATCATTTGGGAATACTTTTTTCATTTCATCCTAATATTTCCTTCATTAAACTCTCCACACCAATGCAAAGCAAATAAAGGATAATTTATATATCTGACATCGAATGCTGCTTTAGAGGATCTGACAGTCATGAGAAGAATTAAATCTGTGGCATCAGCTTGAGCTTGGTAATGGGCCAAAACCTGGACAGCTTTGACTGTTTAGGGGTGTTATCCTAAATCCAAATCAGCAGCCAGCACAACCAAGGCTAACATCTGCCTAGATATATAGAGATATATATATGTATATATGTACATATATATATATATTTTTTTCTAAAAATTTTGCTCAATTCCCACTTGACAGCTCCAAAAGTCACCTGTTCTCAGTAGTCACACTCCAGCCATGTTGCCCCCTACCATTATGCATTATAAATTCCATGATTCTTTAGAATACATGAATTTATAGCCTTACTTTTGTCCCTGACCCAGCTACACGTTGATGAATGAGATCTCAGACTAGATAGGTAAATAGAAAGAGGGTGAAGGATGGGAGCTTGCAATGTATAATTTATTACAAGCACCACAAAATACCAGTGCTGAGAGAAAACAAATTATTGGCTTCTCATGCAGTGACCATGAGAAGGTGATAAATATTTCATTATATAGTACTCATCAGACATTTGAATAGCTCATCTGTCCCATTTATGCCAGCTAAAATGAATTCAACCTATCAGTGGCAAATGTATATTTAATGTTTCTCTACCTTCTGTGGAAGGGGCAGCTAGAAAGTCCCTCTTCCCCAAGAATCACATTATTCATCTGATTACACACTGTAAACTGTTTATTCTTGAAGAGGTTTTTCTTGTTCAAACCAGCCCTTTACATCTTACAGAAATTTCATGCTCAACGCTCATTCCACTTTCTAGGAAGCAGAAGTTACCAAAGCTGTTTTCCAAGCTGTGAGAATGTGGTCTTTTGATGGGAAAACACTTACACTAAAATTAAAAACATTTGGAAACACCTCTCTTTCCTTCAGGAGAGAAAAGTGGAGCCAGATAACTCCAAGTGGCCTTCTGTAAGAAATACAATTTTGAAAAATCAGCCATTGCCTGAATTAAAAGGGCTCATTTCAGCTGAACTGGTGCCTGTTACCTCGCAGTGCCGTGTACATTTGCTTTGCAATGGAGAGCAGAACTTTCAGAGATCTTGAGGAGTTCCAATGAAGTTACAAGAACCTGCTACAAGTCGCTCCTGAGAAGGAGTAATTGGCAGCCCTTGTTACCAAGGCTCAGTTACTCCCCTTGGAATCCAGCAAATGCTGTCAAAAGTTCCCTTTGTGCTGCCCTTACTGTTCTTGACTCCAGGACTGTGAGCTAGTACAAGTACCAAAATAAGACCAACAAATCAGAAATTCCTGGTTCTAGGTCTCCATTTACTTTCCAGAATGTACCCTTCGTAGTCATTCAGCCTGTGAGCCACACTGCTCCTAATCCTAAATCAAACCTCGGGTTTAACATGGGCTTGAGGTGCTCCTCTAAATGAGAAATCAAGACTAAAGGATTCAGAAGACATTTATATCAATTCTCTGCTCACCCTTCTGGAGCTCCCCATATCAGGAATCATCCAGGATCAGGAGCTGTTACCCACAGCTGGTTAGTGCTGACTTCTAACCCTAAACTTTTCAGCATTATAGGAACCAGCCAGAAATAAAGAATGGTTGATTCAATTCTGCTCTGTCATATGCTTACGTATTTGGATCATGCTGAGTACCTCACTTATTGGGACATACAGCTTCTGCTTTTCCTAACCCTGCCTTTATTCTGGCCTTTCAAAGTCACTTTCTTCCCTAAAACCTCGCTAACGTTGCCTGCACTGAGCTTCCACAGGCACTTCTTTTCCTGGCTTTATCCCTAGAGATGGAATGGGCAGGAAAGGAAGAAGAATTGAGAATACAACTACCAACAGCTATTTAAGGGCTGGCTTTTGGGCTCAGAAACAGGGAATTCCTTTCATTCCTATACATCTCTGATATCCTTTGACTTGCATCACTTATAATCATCCCTCTGTTGCCATGGCGCGTGTGAAGCTCTCAACAGTGAGCGGGCTCACCGTCTCTGCGCTGACAATAACGAAGAACACAGATGGCCACTGCTATTATTCCCACTCCCTCTGTGTCCTTGTGCACTTGATGGAGTCTGGGAAATTCTCTGTTTCTCCACCCATGTAATACTGACCACCACAAAAGCTGTTGGAGCAGCAGTAACAAGATGGAGCACAAAGGGTTTAAAAATTTCTGCCTCCCGGTAACAAAAACGTGCGAGCTCTTACATCAGAGACAGAGGGTCCTAAAAAGGGGATTGAAATGATAAAAAAAAATAGGAAAAATATGCTTTGATAACACCTGCTTAGAGGAAGCAAGGGCAGAGAATCAACAGTAACTTGGGGCTGTTGATGGAGCTCAGTTCTCTGGTCCTGCTTTGATCAAACCACTGCTGACACAATGAGTAACACAGGAAAAAGGCAAACAGAGGCATTGCGCCAAAAATCATCAGCCGCTAAATGCGCTGACTCATCGAAATACAGCAGAGAATATTTCATCCTTTCATGCTCCCCGTATCCCTGTGCCGTGTCCTCTCTTCCTGAGACTTTTTAGATGTATTCTGTCTCAGCTATATCTGCAGAAAAGGTTTCTCTGGTGCAAGCGGAGTATTTTGGACACCAGTAGGCAAAGCATGGCTGCCAAATCTGAAGGATAAGGTTAGAAAATAGTTCTTGTTAACCAAACAACTTTGAGGTCTCAAAATGGTCTTGTGGATGGCCAAGTATTGAAATCTCAGAACAGCTTAATTTCAAAAAAACCAATTTTAATCTGAAAGTCAATTTCATGAAAAAAAACAAAAAAAAGGGCATGAAACAGAATTTTTGCCCTAGTGTTTTGTGTTTAAACGCTCTGGTTCTGCTCCTCTGCGTGTTCCAATGGACCCCAGCGTTAGCACTGTTTCCTCTTTTTGTGTTTAATGTTTTGGGGATGAAAGAACAATATTCGAATGCAGCATTTATTATTATGTTAAGCTACAGCAAGATTGGACCAACACTTTCTCTTTCTATCAAAATTTTTTGATTCTTGTTTCTGATTGACAGCGGGTGAGAGGCAGTCTGCGGTGTTCTCTAATATGCAGAGCAGAGACATTATTTACACTCTTTGTAGTAGAATTTATGATAGACAAAACCTGTTTTGAAAGTTATTTTCCTTAAGGAAATGATTTTGCTTCTGATACTCCACTGTTTTGCATTTAGCAGCAAGTGATTTATGAAGGAAATCAGTTAAATATTAGAAGTTCTGTATTTTTATAGTTCATTTTTTCTCAACAATTCCATATATGCTTTTGCTCTCTTATGAATTCTGAGCTCTGTATTCAGTAATCATTCTTTCTAACAACCTAAAGATGTACTGCATTATTTGTGAATTAGAGAGCAATTTATTTTGGAGTTTCAGAAAATTACTTTTCTTCTGGGTGCTATTCTGCAATCTATCCATTTTGTCTTTTATCTACAATTGCTTCTGTGTCACATGAGCCTTAAGAGATATTTCATACAGATGTGAATTGCAAGATTTAAAAAAAAAAAAAAAATATATAGTTTCAAAGAAAAGATCCAGCTTTGATTGAGGCCAGAAGGAAAAAATAAACTCAATGAATGCAAGGCAAAACTAAGGAACAAAACCTTGTACAGGGCTGCTGTTTTATAAATACATCTCTGTAATGAGATGCCTACAGCCACACGAGCCTGGCTTTGACAATCAGTTCCACGTTTTTACACCAGTAAGAGGCAGGATTGCCCTAGCATCCTCCTAAAACCTCTTTCAGAAATTTCCACAGGGAGATATGTTTTTCCTATGAATGAGAAGACTCCCCCTGATCCTAAAACATTCATTCAGTTGGGTTTTGTGAAATGTGTGCTTCACATATTGACGTTAAATAAGCATTAAAGGCTCGGTTCAAGACTCACACATCCGCTGGAGGCACCTGGTGCATAATTTTAAATGAAATATTGACACGAAAAGAAAATTTACAATAGACAACAAGAAAAACTTGGCAAACTACATCATCCACGGCAGCCAAAGAGAAACAATTTTGTGCTGCACATTTAATGTGCTAATGTACAGCAGAGTAAGTAATTAACACTGAGATGTGAGGTATGATTTAGCACTTCTTTTCCATGTGTAACCCAGGTGCCAAAAAGGCCACTTGAGTTTCTTTTCCCTTCTCCTGCCTCACCCTACCGAGCGCTGCATGCAGTGGGAAAGAAAAGAAAACAAAGGCTTTTGTACCTCCTATCTAACAAACAAGGTGAATTTTATTATTTCAAGGGTTTGGACCAAAACCTAAGAAGGTTTTTTTTTTTTACCTGGAAGTAAGGTTAACTTCATCTTTTGCCTCTGTGCCAAATCTGCAAATTTTATAAAACAGTTTGTATAAAAATTACAGCCATGCAACATATGCAGAAGGCAACCCACTGGAAGGAGGGAAGGCTTTTATCCAGCTGGTCTGGTGCTAAAAACAAACCCATGCGACAGTCAGGAGCACTATTTTCATCCTGGCTGGCAGCTACACCAACACCCTTCCCAAAGCTCTTCTCCTCTCTCTCATCGCATCCCATCCACTGGTTGGAAGTTGCTTTCGCACAACTCCTCAGCCCTTTCCTTCTGTAGGGAGACTCCCCAGTTTGCCCCTCACACCAGCTCCCAGCCTCTCCTGAGCTCCTCTAGGAGCTGGCAGAGACAAGACAGGGACTTTTGTCTCTGATTCGACTCAAGTTTCGGTATGTGCTGGGTCAGAGATTCATAACTGGATTTTTTTCACATGACGCTTCCTGTGACCACACACTGGCAAATGACTGTGGATCTAATTTATTGACAGTGACCTGTTTGCAATTTGACTGTGAGAAAACTTTGATTGTAGACCTGGAGGAACGACTTCGGCTTAACTCAGCAGTAGCGTAAATGTCAGGCCCAACTAAATGATGGTCCAAAGCAGGAAAACTCTTGCATTAAATTCGCATCCAGAGGGAAAACAGGAACATTCTCACAGAGTGGGGAAGCAAACAAACAAACAAACCACCGGAAAAGTGCAAAAACCGAGATGCCCTGAATTAGATTCCCTCTGGATTATGAGAATTTAGGACATCAAACCCACATCATGAATATTACCCTCACTCAAGCAACTCAGTGAGTGAAGTTTTATTCCCTAGGAACACCCGTTTTGTAGAAGAGGTTGTTTGCTGCCTTAACAGTTCTACAAATCCTTCACACATCCTTAAAGACTTGTGTGCATAAACTGTTCTGGAACCTGGTTTGGGACGTTTGTAAACATGTTGCAACCACATTTACCAAAAACCCTGGCCTGTGTGTGTTTTTGGAGTCAAACCTTTTCACAGGCTCCTCAGTGACATTTAATTAGAAGTCTGGGTGGCATATTCAGCCTCATGTCAGCAAAATACCTTGGGTAAACAGCAGCAAGCAAACTTCAATGGGTTTATTTACCACCCAGTTAATAACCTGGGTGAACTATTTGTCTTGGGTCTAATATTTATTTTGGCAGAAAACTTGGTACACATCCTTTATTCTTTTTGCCTCTCATATGTGCGGAAATTTTAGAAATATCCATTGACAAATAGCAAAGTTCAGAACCTTTTCCTGAAAATAAACACTGCACTATTGCTTTTGTATCAAAATGTTACTAAGCACTGAATTCCCTCAACAAAAACAGAAGGTTCTCTTCCTGTCTCACACTCGCATCCTTCGCTTTTAAACACACAGAAACGCTCTCAAGAGCACATGTACCGCACTGAATTACTTTATTTTCAATAAAATCCAGCAGTGATATTGTAGCAACCATCTTCACCATGATTAATGTCGGAAACATTTGGAAAACATGTCATTATTATTCTAAATTACATTTGCTTGAGTTACTTCTTCTGCATGGTTACTAAAATATAAAGAGTTCTGAATTGTTAATTGCAACATTCATCCTTCTGAGATGAGATGAGATTTGAAGAACAAGTACATGTTGCTGAAAGGTTTTTAGTCTGAGAATCTGCAAACTAAAGAAAAAGGTGAAGCGTATTGTAAAAGTCAGTCTCGGGGCTATCAAACCAAGAGATTACAGTGCCAGTGACGTCCTTAATTAAAGATTTCTGTTAAATTTCAAGACCGTAATGTACTTCCAGCTTCATGCTGTGACAGAAAACTGTTTTGTTCCGCACTTACATCCTGTTTTTCCTCTTATCGCTATTGCCGAGCGTTAAACTGTCTCTTGTCCTACAACAGCATTATCTGTTTCCCAGGCAAGGTAACGCAAAATTGTGATGGATTAAGATGCACTGGGATTATTAATCACAGCACAGAGGGACCTGGGCAGTGCTTCTGCCTGTAGATGTTGCAGATTGTTCTGATGACACCGTTGGAAACCTTACCCTCAGCCCGTGCAGTCCCCAGGAAATGTGTGTTTTGTATATCAGGAGAAGTTCACAGATGGGGTTGAAATACGGCATTGGAAAAGAATATGGATAAAACATTCGACTCCCTCTCCTGTAACTTCCTCAGCTGCAAGTGATTGATCCTACAGAAGACTGAGTATCAGGGTCCAGATTCCTTTTCTCTGCTGACAGAGCAAGCATTCACACAGGACCTGAAGGTTTCATAGACAGAAAAGCACATTTGCTCCAATCTTTCCTAGTAATAGCCAGACGAAGTAGCCAGAAGAAATAACTTTGCTGTTCGTAATCAGCTATGGAACAAATACACTTTCTGTGCCACGATCAAAGTTCTAGAGAATTGAGAGATGCTCAACTCCAATAGAACAATAGATGTTGCATCTGAATTTAGCATGGCTGCACAAAATTTCCTTTCAGTAGCAGTCAATCCATTTTCTATTTGGCCCATAATAGTCCTAAAATCCTAAATATCAGCACCACAAACCTACAGTGCAGAGACAATCACCATTGATTTTCGATAACTAGCACTAGCACAGTTTTGAAATGCATCTACAGAAAATATTCGATAATCCATTTCATATTCTGAAGTGCTTAAGTGGAATATTTGTCAGTAAATCAGGAAAAAAGATATTTAACCCTAAAAGTGAATCTGTTGCTGCAAACAGTCCCTCGCTGTAGTTACAACTCTACTTTTGCAAACTTGCACTCTAATTATTCCATGTTTCAATATCCCAAAGGCAACTATGCATTTTTCAAAAGTTATTGGATCGTAATCAGTGCTTTCAACCCGACTTCGAGACAAAGCCTACCCAATGCCTTATTTATTAATAATGGCACATACTTTGATTTATATTGTATGCATTCAGCAAAGAAACAGCCTGTCTCTGGTGGAAAGCAAGCTCCCTCATTGAGCCGATAAAGATGTTTCACCTTCAGCCCAGACAGAGCTACTGAGGAGTCAGAGCAGAGCTGTGGGTTTGGCTCTGTAGAGAAAGAACAGGTGTGTCATGAAAAGGGAAAGCTGGGAATAGGGAGAGTGCAGGGATTGCACAGAAACGGGAAAAATTGCCAATATCGGGGCACAGTTGCCACGTGCACCGTGGCAGCAGCAGCAGCACTGGCGCCCAGGCAATGCTCGTTCCTTGACTTCGGGGAGCAAATATTCAACTGGAACCTGCTGTTCTCTCTATGAAATTGTCCCTCTTCTTTCTTCTGCTTTCCCTGTGTGGTTGGAGAAACAAGGAGATCCATGATCACCTCCTCAATCTGCTCCAGTTTCACCAGCCAGGGTCTTCCTAGGCTTGGTTTTCCATAGCTGAGAGTTTGTTTCTTTTCCTTTCTGCCACTTCAGGCTTTCATCTACACTCAGAGATCATTCCTTGATAAACTGCAGTGAGACTTCAGCTGGGGGAAAAGAGGATTTAAGGACCACAAGGAAACTGGAAGTCATGTTTTTCGTTATGAAAAGTGGATTGGTCATTTTGCCTGCTTTGAAAACCACCCAGATATAATGAATCGATCTGTGCAGTTCTAGGAGAAACCATAAAATTATTTCAAAAGAAAGTAAGAGTGTTATAAGGGGACAAAACGAAGGAATAGAAAGGCCAGACAAATTTAAAAATACATTATTGGCATCCACTTCATGGCACCCAACTTTCTGGAAACTGTTTTACGCTTAATTCACACCACTGACTTCTTTTTAGGGTGAAACGCTCTGTACCCTTGAAAATTTTATCTTCAAATCTCAATTTATAGAGTATGGCAGCACAAAGGAATTTATGAAAAGCTGGAAGGTATCTTACCTTGCCAGTCCACTAAAAATCTTTGTACCGGAAAAAAACCCAAAAACAAACGCAAAAACCCCAAAGAAACAAACAAAAGGAAGAGAACTGAAAAGCCAAAGTTCTGTGTTTATTGCAGATTTAGCCATTCTGTTCCTGGGCTGTATTCATGCATCCCCATGGAGAGTGAGGAGCTACCACGAGACCAGGGACAAGGCTCAAGCATATGAGACACAGAAAATTTAACTTTAAAAGTCTTTCGGTGTTATCTGGAAGCCAAGTGGTTGTGCATGGCTGGAGAACATGATCTGCTCAAGCCAGAGGTCATTTTTGGCACTGAGGTGCTGAGATTTCAGCTGGAAGAATATTAATCCTAAGAGATATTCAAAACTTGGTGGTCAAGGCCCTGTGCAGCCTGATCCAGGCTGGCTCTGCTCCAGGTGGGGTCTCAGCCAGGTGCCCTCCAGAGGTTCATCCCAGTCAACTATTCTAGCATTTTATTTTAAAGTTTACAAGTACTAAAGCCAATTTTTTTTTTTTTTTAAATAGCTCTGCAATCAGGATAAAAACCTCACTGTGTCAAGAAGCTACAGTAAATACAGGAACAAGACTTGAGAAGACAATGCCATCAACAGCAAAAGAGCCTGACTCAATGCCCAAATTCTCTTCCTTTCTTGTAGTCTTAAAAAAGATGTTTAAAAAACAATTCCAGAACAGCAGACATTAATATCCAATAGACATTCCCTGCACTGCCATCTGGCCTCAATTTCTTTCCATTCCATCGAATCTCTTGCATTAGTAACTGGCATTTCAAAGGGAGACTTTCCACACAAATGCTCTGTTGTCACTATGATTAGTTCAGCTTTTACATTTTAAAGTCTGGGTTTTGTCTGGGAAAATGTGAATGCTTCCTTAGCAGCTAATACCTGTAAGGTGAGGAAAAGTAGTACATGGTGAGATATTAATGTCTGGACAGATGCTATTGAGGGGTTCATCTTAAATCACTGCAAGGCCAGGATATTTTATGCCTGTAATTGCTGCTCAAAGTTCACGGTGGCATTTTGCTGATGTGCCTAAAATAGTCTTCGTGGGTGCTGTTAGAGCTGATTTGACAGTAGGTAAGGCATGAGGGGCAATGATCCAGCTGAATGCCTGTCTGAGTCATTTTGATAAGCGTACAGCCTGTGCAGAAACTTCTTAATTGCTCCAATATTCTTCCGTTGTTCCTGTTCACAGACTCCGTGAGAAAGGTCATCAATCACAGAGTGTGTGAAGTTTTTATGTTTTGCTTGCTTAACAAAATACATTTTAAAGAAAGTAAAACCGGTTAATAAGAACTTGAGGAGGGTATGATGTTCCCTCTCCTAATAGCAAATTTGGAACATGAATCATTTAGTATCTGTATTAGAGGGAGGCACAGGCTTTGTACCAAATCTTGCTCTTGTTCACGCTTTGCAAGAGAAAACGTTGCCCCTGGTATTGAGATGTGATTATTGTAGTAATGGATCCACTAATTAAAAGCTTGTGATATACAGAAAGGGGGAGAGTAGGAAATCCCATATTCCGGTCCTGGACGTGCCACTGAGCTCACGACAAGGCATTCAGTTTTACATTTTTGATGAGCCATGAAACAGCACAGCCTGCACGTAGGAATGTGCAACAAATCTTGAGAGATCCGAAAACACGGAGCAACTGCCCGGATTTCAGGACACTCTCATCGTTTCCACACCATCGGGACAATCCTGCCTGTACATCTGGGGCACAGAGAAAGGGCGGCCTTGGTGCGCGGCCTCTCTTTCCTGCTCCGATCCGAGCGTTGCTGCGAAAAATGTGCAAAAGTTGAGTGGGTTGACTTTAATTCATGGTTGGTCCCTTTGCTTTGGAATAATCTTGTTGCATAAGCAGGAGTTTTCATTCCAGGAGAGATACCAGGCCTGAATTCAACCCTTTGTGTCTAATACTGTGTACATTTCAGATTGCATCGAGGTTGCCATAGGAACAAAAAGATTTGTATTGAATGGCAGAAAATTCAAAAAATATGATATATGAATCCTGCATAATTTGTTGACAGCAAATATTCCTTGCCTGAGGCCTATATCACTTTAAAATTACACATTTTTGCTAAGAAAGAAACGGAAAGCTTGATAAAGCAATTAAATTTTACAGAATATTCACATTTTTTCCTCTTGCTGCTTTTGGAAATACTTTTTTTTTTAGATATATATACATATACCATCTCCAGTTAGGGAATTCTCCCTGGTTCTGCCAGTGGGTATTTTAAAAAGAGAAAGAAGCCTGTCAATTTGCAAAAAAAAAAAACAAACAAATGCCCAAAACATTAACTGCTACACTCCCACTGTCCCTTTATATTTGCCCTTCCAGTCCAGCGTCCCATTTTAAGAACATCTGCAATATTATCTCCAAATGCTTTTAAGCACTTTTCTACTCCCCAACTTTAAGTAGCCCAAAACCTAAACTTCCATTATATTTCCTTTTGCTGCAGATATTTTCAGCTCTGCAACTCCAGCGTTCCAACCTCAAAGCCTTTCCTTACAAACCAAACCCATACCAATGAGCTCTCTCCCCCAGACTTTATTTGATGTAGTAACAGATGGATCCCAAACTGTAGAAAGACACCCACTGACTTCAAACCTGGAAAGATTTAAGTGCATCTGTAATGTGCCAATTCCCACTGATTCCCACATTCCTATGGAAAACTGTAAAGGAGAGGATTTTAGGCTGCTGATAAAAGCATCCTGAGAAAACCCACAGCTCCGCGCATGGAAATCCCTGCGATTGCACCTGCTTTTGGGGAGAGAAACCCTTCTCTGGTGCTTCACTACAACCTAACAAAACCCAGACAATGTTTTTCACTGGGAGGAGGCAGCAAATTTTTTTACACTCTGAAGGTCACAGAGAATTGCAGGGATTCACAAACAATACCATAAAGAGATTTTGGACACCGAGCTCCCATTGTTCTGGCTGCAACAGAGAGAAGGAATTCCCCCTCAAAAAGTTTTTATCACATGCCTTACTGGGAACTGCATCACATGAGAAAATCATTCCCCTTATCCTTGCTCTGGATAATTAAATGGAGAGAAAAACCAGTATTACAAAATCAATCCTTACCAAGCAGCATCTGCAGCACCGACTTTACAGCAAACCCTTTCTACAACCCACAGAATTAGAGGAAAATAAACTGCAAACTTGGTTGAGTAAATTATAATACCAAATGAAATAATTTTGATCTTTTTGTGGACATTCTAGAAACGGAAAATAATTTATTCCCTAACGTCCTTGAATGATGAATATTTGGATTTATTTCAAAAGGAATCAAAAGAGTCAGGGAGTGTGTGAATGTAATGAATTTCACTGCTGATACTGGGTAGAAGTGCAAATGGATCTATCATCTTCTTCTTGCCCATTAATGCTAATGCATGTGCATTGAAAAGAGAATATAATCCATGATATATGCAAAAAATCTGCATTATTGTTTGTAGAAGAGTTACACTTGTCCTTGGGCTTTAGTAATATTCTCTGCTGGTGCTCTTTTGTTTAATAAAAGCATCATTATTTTTCCTTTTAATTGAATAGTTACACTTCAGAGCAGCATTAGTAAGACCATTTCCAACAGAATTTTTACTGTAACTACCCCATCCTCCTCTATATATCTCATTAGGGATGAGTGAATCTGCCTCCAAAACTTGATAGGAGCCAAATATGACTGCCTTTGAAGACACAAAAAGTGTTTAAAAACTTCCCTTCTGAAATAATTTCCTAATTTCTTCCCTTCTGAAGCCTTGTCCTGTGAGCACCGTGTGCCTTTTTCCCCACGTGAGCTCCCATCTCTGGCACACCCAGCATCACTCCCACGGTGGCCAGCACGGCCCAGCCTGGCTTAGAGCAAACGCCAGGCAGTGAAAGCAGTGTTGGCTGCTCTTGGCTGCTCTTGTTCTGCAGAGAGAAAACAAGCGGCCGTTTCTAGGACCTGAATGGAGGCTCTACATTGATCTGGAAATGCCACAAAAATGACAACTTAGTCTCAATAAATTGGCAAAACAAAACAAAAAAAAAACCCCACCAAAACTGTTGGTAACGTACAGAAAGAAAGGAAAAATCTGCCCACGCTTCCTCTTCCGCAGCAAACTTCTCATTCTATCACCCTCCAAGCTCAGGTGGGAACGCACCTTGGCTTGTTCTAGTCTCATTTTCCCCCTTTCTTGCTCTTTTGTGAGACAAAAGTATTGTTTTCTGCAACAACAGAAATAATTTAAATGTTTCTGACTGTACAGAGGAGAAAAGCAATCCCTGATAGACCTGGACAATCCAGGCAGAATCTATCGTCTGGAAAAAGCATTTTTGAAAGCAGCAGTGGTTCATGTGTTCAGGCAGATTACTGTATGACTTCCCCAAACAGTTTCCATGCTTTCTTCTCCCCTGCTGAGGTAACAAGGATAGCAGGTATTGTTTTCACCAGTTTCTCTATGCAGATTTCCATTACCAATATTCTCTAGCAGCCACTATCTAACAATTCAGTCAACGATAGGTGATCATCTGAGCCAGATACCTCCCATCTGCTCAGCTCCTCCAGCTTCCAGCTTGTAAATCTTAGGTGGAGCCATTTCATTTGAATGCTTTTCTAACACACCTGCACAGTTTCATTCCCTTTGTTCTGTCCCTTGGACAGATTTGGAAACAAAGAACAAACAACCTCCCCTCTGCACACCCCAGACTTCCGAGAGTAGAGGGAAGTTAAGATTAAAGTTGCAACTGATAGGAAGGCAAACCAAAAAACACAGCTAAAAAAAAAAAAAAAAAATCCAACCCTTAAAACTTAAATTATTTTCAAGCCACTTAAATATATTTTCCTACTCAATCACAGTGCTGAGTCCAGAGAGGAATCCAAACATGATTGTGTCTCGTGGTATGAATTAAATTTTCATTTCAGGTGCCATAATGGAAATGACCTTAATTCAGATTCTTTAGAGAAGATGTTTGCCCCTTGTCATCAGCTTAGATTTAATTTAAGAGAACATGAAAAAAAGTTTAAAAATTAAAAGGTATAAATCACATCCCTGTGTTTGTTGTACTCACATGACTTTTGTGAGGGAATGCCGGGGAAATAAAGAGCAAAGAGGCAAAGAGAGCACTTGAAATGTTTTGACTGAAAATGCTTGCAAAAATGTTTTCTTCCTGTCAAAATAAGACATTAGTAACAGACAGCTTCCCTAAAAATGAGACTTAAGGCCATAATGGCCAGTGTAGAAGTGAATGGGGAAGTTGGATCCTTGAAGTTTAATGGGGAAGGGCTCCCAAGATTTAATTGAATAAAAGCAGTGCGTAAAAACAAACAGAAATGAATGGCGGTTTTCCTTAATTTAAAAAGAAAAAAAAAAAAAGACAAAACCATGCCAAGCAAATACAACCAAAATCCAGATAACTTATATCAGTGGAAAAAATCACATGTAGCAGTTTTGTGCTGCATCATAAACCTCCTGCTCCCAAGACAAGCCTCCAGCATGGTTCTCCTTCCTTTAGGCCAGGCCGCAGCTCAGGAAGGGCCGCAGAAGTTTTGAAAAGGTAGAAATGTTACGAGCAGAGGGTGGTGACACTTTGCACCAGGCTGCTGCCACAACAAGCAGCGCAGGAGCACCAAGAAATTGGTCCCCAGGCTTGAAGTGTGTCAGCATATGGAAATGAGGCACATTTTTGCACAGTTATGAATTGCAAAGCTATAGGAGAGCCCGTGCCATTCTTCTTGTGCTCCATATGCGTGTGGTCAAGGGGGCACTAAAAGGCAGAAGCACATTGTCAAATATGCTCTTATCCGTCAGGTTTGGTAATTCAGATGTTCAGGGTCTGCTCCCTCCTTGAAGATGTTTTTCAGCAACTAAAATGGCTCAGGCCACCAACAGACCTGCGGTCATTTGGAGCAAAATAAAACTGGTTTGTTTCCGTCTCTCCACGTTAGCACTCGTGTGTTCAGGAGGGTGCACCTGCACAAGCTGCAAGAGCAGTTGGGTTAGTGAGAGAAAACGATAAAATCTGCATGAGCACCGACACCAGAGGGGCACTTAACCTTGGTTCTGCCGTTTGTGGGATTAATTCCTACCGAAACATTTGTGTTTTCAGAGACCTCCTCGAACCCGATTGTCAACAGCTCCTGCATTGTGTCAGAAAATGTGACATTGTTAAAAACAGGATGACATTCTTAAAATCTGCATTTAGATGACTAAATACAGGTTGAGTGGTTGTACTTGAGGCAATCATTTAGGGAGAGCTCTGTCACGGTTTTTTTTCGCTAGCAAGTCCCGGTTCTTACTCTCAAGTTCAGCAAAAGTGCACTGAAGGATGCCAACAAAGATACAATTAGAAATGCTTGGAGTAATCAAGTAAGAAAAATTCTTATTCCTTATTGTGTTGCCTTAAAGAAATACAAATGAAAAATCATTCTGATATCCCACTTCCAATAGACATTAAAAAGAATAAAATCTCCTTCCACAAGCTTCCTGTTGGTAATAAGCATTCTGAGCCCAGATATACAGCACAGTAACACAATTTGCTCTATTTAAATGAAAAAGAAAAAACAGGTACAAAGTGCAGCTATTACCAAGTTGTTGAAAGGTACTTTCTCCCAATTCAAAAACCCTCAAAGATGTTTTAGGGCAATTAGTTAACAAGCAAGTTCTGATTTTTAGATTTCAGTGAATGCAGGAAGCATTTTAGACACAAAATAGGAGCATTAAGCGCCCAGCACAGGTGTGATGTCAGGGAAGGTGTGTGGCTTTTCTCCGCATTCCTGCTGGAGAGTCTCCAAAAGGGGAGGAATAGAAACATCAGCATAAAGCAGGTTTTTTCCCCAGCAGCACGGGGTCTGCCCGTAGGGTTTAAACCTCCTCTCGCTGCTGAATTTACAGCTGCTCTGGAGGTTCAAGCCATGGTGAGGTCTCCTGTCAGTCAGGTGCACTCCCATTGTGTCAGGCAGCAGCCAAATCTCCAGGGCGGCTTTGCAAGCGGCTCTACAAGCGGCACTAAATTATTTCGAAAAGGCGTCCCCCCAGGGAACACAGCCCCTACAGATGGGGAAATGCAGTGGCTGGTCAGTGCTGAAGTGTGTGATTGTGCTCCACATTCAGGGTACAGAATGTTGCAATTAGTCCGGTATCCTGCAAATTGACAATACCGCATTTAACTCTAGTCAGGTAGGGATGGGGTGGAGAGACAGGGTGTTTACATGCATTTTAAGTGAATTCATCCTTTTAGAGTTCCAAAGGTTATTTTAACCTCGATTTTCCCACTGCTCTTGGCTCGAGTCAGCCCTTTGTCTTTTTGGTGGTGGCAGAAGCACGGGCAGAGCCTGCTCTGAAAACAAGGAACAGCAGTTCTGCTCAGCGTAGATCTGTGCAGACATCATTTGCTGGGAGAATTGATAAAACACTTCAGAATTCGTCTCTAAAGTATGAATTGACATGAAGTCTTTCAACACATGTTTAGCTATTGATACTTGCCATGAAAAAAAAAAAGGATTATTCAAGGATGCCACTCACTTGTCAGCTCTGTTTCACTGCACAAGGAAAACAAAATACAAATGAGAAACCATATTTATATCTGAATAGTGCAGAATAAAATCATAAATTGCATCAGACAGTGTACAAGTCACTGTCCCTTTCTATTAGCAGTGGTTGTAGGCAGAGCCAGTGCTACAGAATGCTTCATTCTGCGTTTTTCCTTTAGGTGTCACATAAATTAGCCAGAAAAAATATTTAACTTTCCTCAGGAACAAGCTGTCTTTGTCACTTTGTCTTGACTTCATCTGTGTGCATCAGACTCTGCCTGAAGAGCTCTCTAAAGCTCCTCAACATCAGAAACAGAAGCTTCTCCCTTTTAAATCGTAGTAACAGCAGTGCCCAACGTAGCTGGCAAAACAGAAGGAAAACTGTCTCAACTGCAATGTTCCTGAGGCCTACACAAAGAAATCCTGGATGCATGAAAAATTAGGAACATTTTTCCACTCACCCATTCCAACTGAAGGCCAGAGAGAAGCGACTAAAGAACAAACATTTTTCAGTGGCTGTTTTTAAATAATTTTTCAAGACTAAAAATATTTAGAGAAATACAATGATGGCTGTGAAATGTTTTTCAGAACACAGTTTGCAAAAACTCCAGAAGTTTTTCTTGCATGCCAAGTCTTCGTAACATTGTGAATACAAAAAAAAAAAAAATTATTGAGCCAGGCCTTTATATAGTCCATTGAACATAAAAAGCACTGACTTAATGCTATCTTGTTGTGATTCAGATCAATTCAAGTCATGGAAAATTTAATCACAGAAGTGAATGATAAAAGGGATCTAGATCTCTCTGATGAAAGGCATTTCTCATTGAATTGTTTCAAGTACCTTTAAAATTATCCTTTATGAAGTACTTGGTTTAAAAAAAAAATGAATAAACACAAAAGTTAATAAACGCAGATAATTCTGATTTACCGAGACATCTTTGAGTACGTTGGCTTTGCAAGACTCACCATCCATCAGAAGGGGAGAGCTTTTGGGGCTGGACTTGCAGAGCAGGGTGTGTGGGTGGGTGGGGGAATGCTCATGTTGATGTTACACCACCACAATGTGTAATTTATCATGCAAAGTGTTATCATCACAATGTGTTATTTTAGTTCTAGTATAATGCTTCCTCTTACAAAAATGTCAAATACAAGCTTTTTCTTGCAATTACAGACTGTTTCGATAGATAAAAGGAATTTGTCTTAACGAGAAAGGAACTTGTCTCTAAAGTTTAAAATATATACTTGCATATGTCTGTAGAGAAATACAAGTGGAAAAAAATCCATCTGAACTCTGTCTCCTTAAAAGAATACCGGATCAGCCCAAGGTATTTCAAATTGTATGTACCTCTACAAACTGAGAAATAACAAAATGCAAAATGCCTCACTGAACAGGAGAACATTCCTAAAAGGATGGCTGACCACGGTCTGGAGCAGGCTGAACAGAGAGGGCACAGAGTCTTCCTCACCAGAGAAGTTCCAGAGCTGTGTGGACACCACCCCGTGCCCTGTGCTCCGGAGCACCCTGCCCAAGCAGGGAAGTGGGACCAGATGAGCCACTCTGTGAGTCTGAGGGAAAGACAAAAAACCAAAATACTTGCTACTCTTCACTCTATTTACTCAAGCTTTCATTGAGTCTGAAAGGCTCCCCAGTGTCAACACACATCAGACACATGAGACCTGAGTTTAAATCTCTGCTGTGTCTCTGTCCTTGCTGGAATTAACTGTTCCAGCAGCCTCACATGTCCCTGGTCAGTGCTCTGCCACTGGAGCTTTTCTTTTGCTCTCACTCGCTCTCGTCTTTCCACCCAACAGCAGAACAGAGTGCAGACCCAGCACAAAAGCTTTGGTTTCCCTGCACAAACGCTTCTGTCGTTCCATCTGCCGCGACAGACGCACCACCACCATGGCACAAAATGCGGGAGTCACAAACGAGGCCAGAAAGGCCCCACCATGAACGGTGACCTTCCACCGCTCCCTGTGCCAGAACGCCGGGACGTGTCCTCCGAGCCACAACAAACTGCACCACAAATTCAAGCTGTGTGGCCTCTCAGCCGACACATTTTTGGTGTTGAAACAAAACATATTTACTGCAGAATAGATGCTGATAACAGCCTATCAGACCACGACAGGCACTGAGTGTTACATCCGCCCGCGTCCAGTCCTAATGCCAGCTGTTAACATGCCAACATTTCACTGGGTGCAAGAAAGGCAAGAAACAGTGACCCAAACCTAGTGCTGGGGATAAATTACTTCAGCAAAGTTCCAATCCATTGGTCTGGATTGCACTGCACCTTGCAGGTGAGGGAGTTTAACGTGAACTGTGCACACACGGGATGGGAAGAACGCTCCCAGCTGCTCGCCCCGCACCAGCACCACGGGGAGAAGCTTGCTCAGTGCCATTGCTCTGGTCACACTCATCAGCAGCCGAAAAATTGCCCTCTCCACTGATCTACTCACATGAGCAGTGTCAGTCCCTTGAGTGGCTGGATTTTGGGGATACAGAATCCTACCCTTAACTACGGAAGGATCTACTGCATTTGGTGAAGGACCTCCCGTGCACGACACTCCGAGTTCAACGCAACGTTCAAAAAATTGCCCATGATAATTGAGGCAGACAGGAGGCTTATTTCAGCCAAAGCTGTTTTACAAGAAATTGCTTTCTTCTGATTGTGCTCCACTTCAATAGTCCATACATAATTTAAAACCAATATATTTTCAATTATTTTGAGCTCCCTAAACAAGAGAATTTTTATGGATGTTAAATATAACCAGGTAATCATTAAAATGTTGCTTGTGTTGCAATTTTTTTGCAGTTCAAAAGCAATGTTAAAATTTCTTAGTAGTAAATGAGACCTCTAGGGAGGAACGGTTAGAAAGGAGTTTAATCAGATTTTCCAGGAGAAAGCAGAGGAAAAAATCCAGCAAAATCATCTTTAATTTTCCTGCTCTTTTGGAATCAAAGTCAAGCCCAGTAACTCATCCATAGTAGTTATTCCAGCAGAAATATGTTCTTAATTTCATGCAAAAGTACTGTCCAGGAGAATTTAACTGCATGACCAGAAATGTTTTGGCTGCATCATCCAAAATGTTCAGGTTTATAGACTGACACCACCTTATTATTATGAAATTAAAATCAAAGCCTTGTAGGATGTTTTGAAAAGTCTGACAGCTACTGAATCCTATCTCAGTGATATCTTAGTAAGATGCCAGAAGAAATCAGCTCCATCGTCCTTGAGCAACAGCTCGGTGTTCGAACTACGAGTAGGTTACAAGTGTTGAGCATGCAAAAATACAAAAATAGTAAAGAGTATTAAATATATAAAAATAGAAGATCTATCCAAGATGGACAGAGGTGTTGAGTCTTACAGTTTTCTTCTGGGTATAACTGATTTTCTCATTAAAATCCTGTATTCACATTTAGCATTTCCTGGAAGTCAACTGTGTTTTAGCTCAGGGGAAGAAGTTGCCTGTCACGCACCCATCGCCTGCTGCTCCACTTCTGAACCACCGCATCCTCTCTTCCCAGTTTGCTTTTACATTTCCTGAGGTACTGTTTTCAAAAGCACCCAAGTAGTGAAAATTCCTCGGTTGTTTAAGTTCTTTTGAGAATGGTTCTTGTTGCATTCAGATGGGATTGATGCACTAGAAAAGCTCTCCGTTTCCACTGCACACGTTGAGGCTGGTAGATCTCCACCCTTACAAAAGAGATTTATTCACTTCTAGCAGCCCCCTGAGACCACAGAGCACTACGGAAATAGCTGTGACACAGCCTAGATTTTGTCTAGTTTTTTGTCTAGATAAGATTTCTTATCTCCACTTTATGCATGGGTGCATCAAAAGCCAGATATGTTAAATGTCTTCAAAAATCTGACTCAGAGAATCCCTTACCTCTGGCATTATTAGACACACAAAAAATGTGCAGCTGTTTTCCTGTCCATACGATGAGTGGTGAACTCCAGGCCTTTGTTGTCAAATGACTTTATGTAGTCAACCGATACTTGAAAGAAAAGTACACTTTTAAAGAAATAAAAGAGGAAAAAATTACATGAATACATGATAAAACACCTCCTTGCTGTCTCAACATATTTAAGGTGACAGCTTTTCCCCGGTTCTTAAGAAATCCTTAGGGAGGAATTAGGAAAACATCTCAAGGCACGGTTACCTGGCACATAAATTACATTTTATGCATTCAGGGTTAAATTAAACACAGGGAGAACATGAAGTGGCTCCACACTGCCAGAAGTGTTCCTAAAAATCCTCCAGTTTTCGTGCAAGAACTGTGCTTCCCCAGGGAAGGAGTTTTGTTTCATGTTCCTCCTCTGAACTTTGGAAGAAAACAACCCAACAGCATCTTGACTTTGAAAAGTTCTTCAAACTGCAACTGTGTGGAGCCAACACTACCAGGAAAACAGGGTGTGTTGCATCAATTCTGTGTGTTCTTGACATTTGAAAGCAAGTCCATATAGGAGTATTTGGCCGAATTTTAAAGACTGTCTTAAAATAAACCACTAAAGACCAGACCAGCAATATTAAATTAATTCAGAAACATCAGGAATGCTCTTCTAACATTCTTAATTTCTGTCACCAGGAAGAAGAGGAAGAAAACATAAGCTCCATGAGACAGCTGACTCTCAGGTTGCTCAGAAGACAAGAGTAAATGTCAAAAGAAATTAAACTGTCTAGAGTTTCTATTAATTTGTTTCTTGTACACTGAAGGAATTACAACTGAGGGGCATTCAAAAGAAGAAACCTGATGAACAATATTAATTTTGGTGTGTAAATACCTTGAGGATAAACAGTGATAATCTCCAGATTCAGCAGAATGCTTTCTTTTATTTACTGAAGAAAACAATACATGCTTGTATAAAGCCTATTTACAGTAAATTAATTTACAGCTCCTTAAGTTCCCGTGCCAGTGCTCAGAGCTGTTGAGTTACACCCTTTGTAACCACACCACACCCTCTTGCTTTTAGGGGAACAAACCAGAAGTGGCAGAATTTAAACTACAGCTGGAAAACTCAGATTCTTTTTGTAGCGTTTGCTGTTTTCCAGGTGTATTTCCAGATGAGCTGTGCAAGGGGACTCAGTGTGCCATCTTCTCCCGATGAAATTATTTCTAAGCTCAGTCTGACAAATTTGTGGAAAGAAGCAAAATTTTACTTGGTTCAATCCAAAAATTGCACAGTCAGCTATTTTCACGTAACTTCATTGCTTAGGCGCTACATTAGCACTAATTATCCTCGCAGACATTGGCAGACAAATTCTGTGCTGCCATAAAGAGTGGCGCTGGCTTCTGGACTAATATTCCTTCTGCTGCTGTCAAAGAAAGGACGGTAAAACACAGAACCAAAACCCAAATCCACACCTGAATATGTTTCTCTTCCAGTGGGATGGTCAAACTTCTCCATATGCCAGAACAAAACCGGGAGTTAAAGTCAGACCCCGTTTTTACAAGGTTCCTCTTCAGTGCTATTCCCAATTGAACAGGAGATCACAGTAAATGTTTAGGGCATCACATGAGCTACTCCCCTCCTCTTTCACTGCTTTGGTAAACTTAGTGAGCCTGAGGTGTCCTGGTGAAGGTTCCCAACAGTGACACTTGGCACTGGGATTTGCCGGCGTGAAATCAGCTTTGCTACGCACACTCAGTTTGAAGACTGGATCTTACGAAATTAGCCGGAGCTGTGCTCTGCGGTTTCGTGCTGGCTGATCTGTGTACTCTTTGAAAGCCTTAACAGATCATTCAGGCAAGTCACAGTCGGCACGGGACCTTCTTACTCGGCAGATCCCTTCCCTGGGCATATCGAGCCGGTTCTGCTGACCAAGTTTTGCTGGCCCTGTGCTCCAAGAGCCAAGATCCTGCCAAGCCAAGAGGCCGAGGCCAGACCCTTTCAAATCTCAGTTCAGTGAAAGGATCAAGAAAAAGGTTACAAGGCCAGGATACAAAGGGTATTCAGGGAGGAACTGAGAAGAGTGGGCAGAAAAAGAATGGTGAATCAGGACCTGCTACAACCCAGAGTGAAGACATTAGAAAGAGAATAACAAAACTGGAAGGATGTATAATTTAAAGGAGAAAAGAGAGGAGTGAAACAAGGGAATGTTTTATTACATTGCTCAGTTACAGTGATAAACCAAAGTGATATACACCTAGCTAGCACAGAAGAAACAGAAGAATTCAAAAGAGAAGAAAAACATGCAAAGAGCCCATAAATTATTTTGCAAGGTATGGTATTATCTGATAGAAAATTTAGTGCTAGGATGTTACAATAAATAATCCAACAAATATTAGCATTACTATGTGGAATAGAACAAGCTGGGATGGCAACATATACGGAACTTCATGGAGGGCAGGGAAACGGCTAAAGCAGGGCTGGTGCTACTCACCATTTTGGGGAGAGATGAAGAGCGTAAGAAATCCATCTTCAGTATTGTAAGTGACATGAGTTTCTAAAATATGCATCAAATGAAACACCAGAGAGATGAAAAGGGCCCCTCTTCAGCAGAAAACTCCAACCTTGCTGCTGAGACAGAGTGCCAGGGAAACAGCCATGTCTGGGTAGCTGGTGCAGAGCTGGCCTCACCCCTGTGCCGGCAGGGATGCTTCCCTACCCATCAGCAACATTTATTTCTCGTCTAACCTCGACGAGCAGCAAGCGATTCCCGAAACAGGCAGGATAATTTGTTCCACTAAGACACAGAAGATTTGCTCCACGAGTGCTAAGGATTAGACTCCTAAATTACCTGATTTAATTTTCATTTTACAAAAAATCAGGCCCTTCAGTGGAAATAAGGCAGAGAATTTCAGTCTCCTGAATGTCTTGGGGAAAGTTTTTTCAGGCTGAGAGCATGACCTGAAAGGACCTAAACAGTTATAACTGGGGAAACACCCCAGTGTTCGCTTCTGTTATCATGAAACTCCTGTTTCTTATTTAATCCTTATTTCTGAATATCAGAACAACTGTTAGATACGTCTCATATTCACAGAAAAGAAATGCTTCCCATGCTTATAAAACATTATAACCTCAATAAACGTTTTTCTCGGCGTTGCTATTAGGAGACATTGTGTCCTGTGTGTTATGCTGGGGTTTATGGCTCTATGTGCAAATGACACTCAAAGCCACGGTAAAACAAACATCCAAAGCAAGGAATAGGCTTACGAAAAATAAGACTTAAAACATTGAGGGATTTTGTATCAGTATTTTTAATCAAACACAGTCATCGGGTGACATGTTTATGTACGTGTGTATATATGTTAAAACTAACTTGTGCTTTGTGGAACAAGACCCAGGGTGCAAATCATGAGTCTTTCTGAGAGTTTGGGATTTGTTTTGTAAATTTTCTTATCTGTTTTCTCAGAGTTGAGGCAGGGGAAAAACAGCTAGGGTAAAGAACAATGAACCTAAATCAATGCATATTTAATCTCAGGTTAAAGAAAACAATTTAAAACTCATTTTGAGAAACATGGAGGTGGTGCCCAAGTTTTCCCTTGTATGTCAAGCTGGTTTGATATTTAACATTCAAAGTAAACCAAACAGTGCAAACAAGCTTCCTCTAGGACCAGAGATGAAAAATGGATAGAAGCTTATTGATTCAACAAAACTACCATTTTAGTACAAAGTTCAGCTTTAAACTTCCACCAGAATAACTGCAATGGGGAAAAGATTATTTATTTAAAACGTTCACAAGGGTATTTTTTGGGGTGATGAGGGATGATGATGAGTTGGGGTAACACACTAATGATGAACCCTGGTTTTATGAAACAGGGGGAAAGGAAGGGAGGAAAATCCAAACCACCAAATATGAGAGAACACCTTTTCTTTAGGAGTATTTTCTCCTGATTGCTTGACATATCTAGACCAAATTTGCTGGGATGTGTTCTGCATAATAAACAAGCCCTCAAATGTTTAGTAGCTCACCTTGAACTAATTCCCTCAAACACCTTGAACAGCGTTGCCGCTTGAAAGCAAGGAAGCAGAAGCTGTGAACTTGGTCACACGGTGTTCCCAAAGGAAGGAAGCACACTGATGGCACTCTGGTTCCAGCACGGTTTTCAATTCCACGGCGACCAGCTTGACATCCAACAGCTGGAAACCAAAGAACCCAAAGACCAAAGCACAGATCCTGCTGAAGCTCTCAGGGCCCAGAGTTGCAGCAGTGCCCTGTAAATTGCTCTGGCCAATACAAGAATGAAAACTAATTTAATACTATGAATCACTGAGTACTTTCACGTAAGCATTATTATTTGTAACAAAACTTTCCAAGCTGGTTATTGAGGCTACAAGACTGCCTGAACAGGGCAGGCACATAAGCAGACAATTTGATGCTCACTGCAGCACTTTCAAAATCTTTTTTCTGGGTACTGATTACACAGACACAGAAATGCTTCCTCTCAGACAAGCAGTTTCAGATGGAAACATTGCAAAATGCTTTACAAAAACCTAATCACCCACAGATAATTTCAGATTCAAGCTCTGCGTTCCAAACATTGATTCATTCTATTTTCCAATTTTTGAACAATATATTGTTTACTTAAAAGGAGAAAAGTCAATGTATGCACATATAGATACATATATATGTACACTCTATTTTAAAAGTCTTGCTCAAAGAAATGAAACAAATTGAAACACTACAGCAAATGTACCATAACTTGGGAATTACTAAATTTCTTGTCTTTTCTGCATAAAAGTGACGCAAGTGGGAGACAGTGGATACGTGTGCACTTGAGTAACTTGGCAGATACTCGCTGTAGGCTTCGTGTCTGACACAAAAATCTCACAGCCCTCCCTCTCAGCTGTTCTCTAAGTGGAGACAAATGTCCATGATAATAGAGCTCACCCCAACTCAACTGACAGGGACTGCAGCAGTCCCTTCCTGACACAGGTCCTTGTTTCACAGAGCTCATGGCCCTCACTCCTCGAGAGCAAATCCTGCCTTTCAAGAGTTTGACTTCGCCAGGATTTCTTACATTAAACAGAAACAACCCCAAGCAAAGAGCTAGGCATTCCAATGGAATTACACACAAATCCAAGGTATGGACAGTAAATATTATTCCAGAGCTTTGAAATCTGTAAATCAAGTTTGTATATGCAGCTCTCGGTTTGAGAAGCCAGGATACCTTTCTTCACTTCCCCTAATCCTTCGGAGTTAAAAACCAGGGAACTTGTTTCTTGAGCTGCATTGCAGGGGGAAAAAATCTTTTAAAGGAATTGCCATATACAAAAAGCATTGCTGATCACGTGTGAGGTTCTCACTGAAAATCTGAAGTGATCACAAAACTCAGGGAGAGTGGTAATTAGAATCCATCACACAGGTTATTTCAGGTCATGTCATGATGATCTCATCAAACCACCAAACCCCAGGAAGATGAGAGGAATAAGAACTCATTTTCTTTTCATGATAAAGAACCAACTCCTTTGATGAAAAGCTCTTGGGCAACCTAAAATCTGTCAAACCAGCTCCAGGGTAGGACTGTCTGTGTAACTTCAGAGCATGTGCTTAACCTTTAATCATTTGCTCAGTCTTCATTTTCCGAGGCTTACACCTCACTCATGCTTTCCTTTCCTGGAGATGGCATGTTTATTCCTAAAATAATGAGAAATGCACTTTTTGCTATTGCATAGAAAGGACTGAAATAGCAGCTTATGCCTTTGCTTGATCTGCATTGTTCTCTTTCCTTTTTGGTTTGTTGCTTCATTTTAAAATGAAAGGTGCTGAAACTAATGCTCCAGCAAAAACTTCATTCTATAAAGTTTAACCCAAAATTCTATCCCAGACTAAATATAGCAACATTGCAGACTAATTATAGCCGTTATTGTAGAAAGCTTTGTTTTTTCCAGGGATCAACTGCTCCAGCAAAGAAGGGGGCAACTAGGGGCAGCCAGAGTAACAGGACACTCCAGGTAGATAAAAGATGTGAAAATAGATTGTAACTAGGGTATATGGAAATCTGAAACCACGTCTCAGTAGGCATTTTTGCTTGTGAATTAAAGGAATAAAAACCCATCTGCTGAGTACTACCCTGTTGTTCATTCATGATTTTGTCTGATTAAAGTGGACTAATTTTCTGAGATGAAAGGAGAGAAACTTGAGAATGAGCCACGGAAGACATTTTGAAACCACAAAAAAATAAATCAGATGTAGCCAGTAATGAGACTGTGCTGTACTGAGTTCTATAACACCGCTGCTGAACTTTCCTGAGAGAGCACAGTGTTTACACGGCTTTACCATTAACAACACAAGAAAATCCTACGTTAAAAATCAGACAGCTCAAAAGAGAGTCACATGCAAGGTACAAAACACATTCCTTTTCATTTTAGATGCTCAGCTGCCAAGAAACATCTTTCTAACGCACACTTGGAATTACCTGTGCGCATTTTCAGCACAGTTAGACCTCCCTGGCCACATGATTAACCTTGCAGTACCCACAGGGTGCCAGGTAGTTGGCGATGCCTGAGGACACTGACAAGTTATCATTTTATGTTGGCATTTTAAACAAGAATCTCTATGCCCTGGTAAGGACAGCATCTTTTCCCAGCAAAGTTCCTTCAAATCCTAGCAGCCTTTTTCAGGTTTTGGAAGAACTTGTGTCACTTAGATTTATTCTGTTTGGGAAATACAAAGACCATATACAGTGAAAGAGGAAGGATCTTAACTTTTACAGTCAGCCAAACAGGGCAGTTCACTGCTCCCCGCCCAAACCCCACAGCAGCCGCCGTTCCACAGCCCCTGCTCACACGGAGCGCCAGCAGCAGCAGCACCACGGCTTTGCTGGATCTGACAATGTCTCACCTGCAGGCACCACCAGAGCTCTCAAAACAGACCTCACAGACAAGCTCGGGGTTATGAGTCACCCTTACAACAGGATAAATACTGTCCTGAATATATCTAACACACAATGCACCATACCAAGGCATGTGTGGGCCGGGTGATGGGTTGGCTTCAAAATGAGGTAAACGTATTTCGTAATTTGAAGATGCGTTTTTAAGAATCATGTTATTTTAAAATCCAACCATTTAAAAAAAAAAAAAGATTGCATGAATGGGAAAAGGATTCTCAAAAACAACTCATTAATCCCTCTTCTTTATTGTAATGCTCAAATCCACTTCAAACAGCCTGTTAACCAAGTCACTGGAAACTGAGTCCACTCAGAGATGGCTCTCTCTGGATCCATTCCGTTCATAGCCATACACAGCAAGAAATTATTGATTCCTGTTAAACATGGTGCTATCCCATTGCTGTTCAAGAGCATCTCCTGACTGCAGCCTGTCATCCATTATGTCCCAAGCATTCACACTTCCATATTCCACAGAAATGCTGCCAGAGGAACAGCTTTGATGCTTTGTCTGTGTCAAAGCGCAGCAAACACAGGAGAGCCTGTGACAGTGGCCTCCATTTGTAAGAGATAAGCAAAAACCTGCTCTTGGATGTTAATAAATCCAGTCTAACAGTCTTTCACATTACATAAATAATTCCATTCGATTTTTATCAAACATTAGGTGGAGAGATAAAACTGATGTTTGTCAAGAAAGAATCAATGAAGATAAAAGCGCTCCCTTTATTGATTGCTACATGTTCCTTTGAATTAAAACACCGCTAGATAATGTCTCAATGTTTAAAAAGTAGTGATCTGTCATTTTTTTTCCTTTCACATGAGATAGTTGCTGGATGAAATTTCCCTTTAGCCAAAAAGCCTATATTCAACATAAGTTGTTTTCCTACCTCATTTTGTTCGGCTCTGTTAGTGTTTTCAAAAACACAATTCCATTCGATGTAAATAATTAATTGGATGGGTTGTTTTTTACCTAAAACTACTTGAAAGGATTTGCTCGAAATTCTTCAAAACCCTAGAAAAACTATGACACTTAACTTTTTATAAGAAGATTGTAACACTTTGAGTTCCTCATGCAGACCTGAATAGCTCCTTGTGGAGACCTGTGTGGTTTGAATTATGGAGAATCTTTGGCTTCATCCCTCAGAATCCTCCTCTGTTTAGTCCATTAATATGAAAATGTGTTTCTGTTTAGGTGCTTAACTCACTTCCCCCTCTTAGGGCTCCGAAAAAATATTTCATCTGAGCAGTTCTAAGAATTCTTCATGCCACGGTACCTCTTAGAAGTTTTCATCTTCTCTGGATGAGCATGAGGGGAAGTTGCACCAGTATTTGTACACACTAATTTTAGTTCATGTGGTAAAAGTCTGTCACAAAAGGCATGTGATAGCCTGAAAAAAACCAGTCAGGAAATGGAGTGCCTGCCTGGGCCATTTGCAATTTGTGCTGACGCAAGGGGGCAAAAATTTAAAATAAAAGAAAAAGAGAAGATATCATTGTGACTTAGTTATTCAATTTTTTGCAATTTAGCTGCCGCAATTCATTTCCTTAATTATACTGAAATCATTTGCCCTGAGTGTTAAACAGACTTTTTCCCCCCACAGAAATGATAATACATGTAAAAAGCCTTCGGGGCTCAGTGAATTACATAACATACGTTTTCCTTCGGTAGGACTGGAGATCACTTGTGGAAATTTAATAAATATAGGAGATTATGATTATAGGAGCTGGGGGAAGTCAGGTAGTAAAGTGCCTGATCTGCTGCCCTTTTT
>VZRN01003130.1:1013180-1152448 GCA_013397935.1 Dasyornis broadbenti | reverse complement strand
TTTTTTTTTTTTTTAATGAACTTGTCCCCACAAAACAGAAATTATACAGGATATCCAGTATGGCTTTTAGATCACACTGGGGAGAAGAGCAAATTTCTGTAACAGTGCACCAATATAGTCACATATTTTCAGGATCATGCTGCAGTACCTGCACGAAAGAAACCAGAGCTGAACGATGTGAGATTCCAAAATGCACATACAGGGGGAAATAAATCTGGAGAAGAAAGAAATGCCAGCAACTCCATTTTGCAATTGAAACCCCTTGTAAACTTCTCCAAGAACCTTAAAAAGGAGCAGTTCCTTCAGAAACTTCAAGTCTCTTTTGTTTAAAAGGAAAGTTTATAGTTCTCCGTTTGCATTCACTTAAAAGAGCTTGAGACGTGGAGAGAACTGGTGACAAAAATAAAGGGGACATAAAATGAAAACTTGTGTCTTGGCATCCAAAAATGGGTATTTAAGTGCTATTGTTATCAGCAGAGAGTAAATACTCATATCAGTGTATACCGATACTTCACTATGTAAGGATTTCCCTTAACTCGAAACACTTCTGGCTTTATAATTTAAAAATCTTAAATACTCTAGAAAATAATCAAATAATGATGAAAAGTAATAAACTTCTGCTCTTACTTTTGCTAAGTAAAATTTACTATCAAAAAACCCCAAGCTATTTCAATTCCACATTCATAGAATGGTTAAAACACCAAAGCGCTGTAACAATCACTTGAAATACACAACCTCTTCTTTAAAAAGGCAAGGAACCGTGGCTTTGTCTCTGGCAAACAGAACTGATTGGTGTTATGGTTTGCACTTGTCACTTCACGGGGTTTTTTTGAATCTCCAAGGGCCTTGGTGTCGGCTTTAACTTACAACCTCTCCCCGCTCCCCACGCATTTTAAAGGCCATGAATATTTGGCTGTGCCTGCACTGAAGGCAGAGCGGGGGGGGGGAAAAAGCAGCTTAATTTGCAAGTGTCACGAGGTTCACGTTGTCACTTTGCTTCACTTTCTTAATATTCTTAGTCTTGTTCATTCTACTGCGCTAATTCTATCAACAACGCTCAAAAATAGCTGCGCAAACGAAGCTGCCTGTGGGAGCAGAGAAAAGGAAAGCAGGCAGAATATCAGCAAAACCATATGAAATAAATAATACAGTGCAGCCTTGTGTTCTCTCGCAGCAACCGGACACCGAGACTTTAATCTGCTCTCACAAAATCTCCACAAAGTCTGATTTTGCAGCTCTGTAAAGTCACTCTCATTTCCAGAAATCCTCTCTTGTCCCCACTTCCCCAGAAGAGCAGTGGCCAATGAGCTGGATTACCATAAATTCAGCAATCAAATTCACACAGCTCTGGAGATGCAAGTAAAATGAGTATTGTATCTTCATTTCCTTTGTGGCACTTTATCAACCTCTTCCTCTGCTGATGGTAGAAGTCAATAAAATCCTATTAACACTAAGATGTTGTATTAAGTTTGACAGTTTACAAATTGCAGGGGTTTTCATTTCAAATATGAGCAGCTTGAGAAGCTCTGGAGTTCCACTGTATAAAATTGTTAAAGTTGGAATAAAGTAGATAAAATAATTTGGGTGTATTTCTTTCCTCTCCTTTTAAAGAAGGCAGCAGAAGGAAAATCAAACATGAAAAATAACCTTATAAGCCTTCCTGGCAGATTAACATTAGTCTAACCAGGAAGACCAGAAGAATCAGAACAGATCCATATTTTGAGCAAAGCATTCACCTTCCTACGGACTCTGTGGGCTCTGTCTCAGGCTCTGCTGCGCTCTCTAACCACAAGTAACTACCTTTGCAAAATGAGTACCACATCCTAAGAGAAAAAGGCTTAAAGCAGCTGAACCTTTAAATAGGTAAATAAATAGAGATACCAGCAGCAGGGATGGAGTTGGCACTTGCAGAAACAGCAATCAAGGGTATGGCTGACCAGCTGGCAAATGAATTAGGAATTATGCCAGAACAAACTTCGGGACAAATCTAAAGCTATTCCTGCAATTGGGCAAATTGCCATAATTTCTGCACTTATCCACCTGGTGATTTAAATTCCCATTAAATGTTATTTGAGGGAAACAAACACCAGTCCCAGTTGGTGCTGTTCTTCCAGTTCTTTCAATGATGAAAGGTTTTCTCTCAGAGAGGAACTTGGTAGCAGAAGGCATTTAAGTAAAATCTAGAAACCTCTCCTAAATAAGAGATGTAAATGCAAAGCAAGTGACTGGAAATGTGAGAGAAGGGGAAAAAAAGAAAAAAAAGCTTTTTTCCTTTTGTTTTCCTTTTTTTTTTTTTCTTTTAATGCATGTCCTTTTTAAGCAGAATTGCAAAGCCTGTCAAAAATTAAGTATTTACTGGACTCCTCAAGGCTACAAATTTATTAAATCAGGAAAGCACCACTCAGATACTCCAGTCAGAAAATAATAGAGGGTTTGTATCTCCAGCCTTTTTAATGCCAACAGTTCCGAACATCACCGAGTTTGTGGCTATACATAGATTCCTCAGATCACCCCTCTCACTGCAGAAGACAGTCTTGGACTGCTCACAAGACAGAGTGGGAGGCTTTATTTTGAAGCAAACATTGCCTCCAGTAAAGGATGTTTGCACACAGCAATAACTTGCCAGTGTTTAAGGCCAGAAGCATTCATAACACCCACTTACAAACATTCAAATATATCTTTTTTTGCCTATAAACTACACGTCATGACAGGGAAAAAAACTTCTCCTGCTTCAAGTAATTTTGTCCAGCAATGATAGCAGGTGGATCATATTCAGCCATCTATCCATCACCCCGACTGCAGAACATTCACACACCAACAGCACCCCATATATCCATTGGCACTCCAAGGGTGATTCCTGATATCTGATGCTGTCTGGTCTCCCTCTGCTGTCCTTGAGCTCGGAGGAAAAGGACAGAGTGGCAGAATTCTGTGAATTCAGCACCACAGTTAATTTATTGGCACTATGATTTTGCTGGTTTGAGTGGTTAGGAGTTCAATCTTGCAGGCTTAAATTTCACCTTAAGCAGCAGAATGAGAAAAGGCTTTCTGTAGCGCTTAGAGAAAATAATCTACTTGTGAAGGTAGAATTTCAGGGGCGAAAACTGAACAAGACATGGAAGTATTTATGTTATTTACTTATTTGTAATGGGTGACCTGTCTAAACTGCCAATTAAAGGCCAAGTGACGCCTTTACGCTGCCAACCTACTCCCTAATACCAACCAGAGTGGAATCCCGCATTTGGAAATAAAATTCATAACCCCAGGAAAACAAAAGCATCCGAACGCCTTTCTTCCCAAAACATTGGTTGTGATTGGTACGGTGTCACCTCATCAGAGCCTCGCATTCACAGCTGCTCACTGAATGTGTCAGACGCGGTGAGCTGCAGCACCTCAGCACCTGGTGCGTACTGAGAAGAGATGGTGTTAAGTGCCCAAACCCCTGCAGAAAGGAAGGGATCTTAATATTGCTCCCCAGCCAAACTGAAATCATTGCGTGCTGTCAAGTCAGCAGTGAAATATGAACACAGTGCACAGGACAAACCCTCTCTCTGCCTTGTTGTGGTATCGTTATGAGTGATGCATTTTCAGTTTCATATCAGGAGACAACATCGCAACATCCTTCGGTATTTTACTGCCGTGCTGACTAACAAAGCAAAGCACGTGAACCCTTTTTATTTTCGGGTTCATCAGTTTTGTGTTCTTATTTACTTGCCATACATTTTAAACCTGGTGATACCCAACACAGGCAGCTCCAAACATGCTGTATTTAGGAGATATCAGCTGACTGTCTTTGATTTCGTAAAAGCCTGCTTTCAAAATATTAGCCACGTACATGTGCATTTTTTTAATGCACAATGTAACAGTCAAAGAGAGGCAAAGCAGATGAAAACACAGTTACAGATTCTTCTCTAATGTGGGGAAATGCCCCCTGGTAGCCCCACAAAAGTTGATTTTGTACACTTTGCTGGACCAGGCACAGTCCCAGATTCCTTGCTTATATACAACATAATTTTTGTTAGAATTTAAGAGAAATGTGTGTATTCAAGCAATCTCCATCCTGCCTTGATAAGTTGATTAACTGAAAAGTTTTGTTCTACAAGAATCCATGGTGTTGCAATCCTTGATTTCATCTCCTCTATATAATAACAAATAAGAACTTTTTAGAAATGTAGGTCTTTAAAAGGGAAGTTCTCCGCAAGGTAGCTGAAAAGTGTTTATGTTTACATCTGCCTGCCTTCATTTCTTGGTTGATATTTTTTCACCAACACTTCTCTCCTAAAGCAACAGAACTCCTTTGGTAAGTCTTTGACTTCCTTAGCCCCTTCTGCTTTCCCTGATTCAGCAGGAACACAGTCAAACACCTGGTGCTTTGCTGTTCCTGCGTAGCCCAATTATCACTTGGATTGCATCAAAATTAGGTTCTCTTCCAAATGGCTCAGCTGCCCTCTCTTGAGATTATTTTCATGCTCAAACCGTGGCTCTCAAACAAGGGGTGTTGTACCATCTAAAGCAAATTTCCTCTGCCTCTCTCTCTTTTCATCTCTCCCAGGCTCACAACAGGGTAACAGACAAGTAGGAGCAAAGATGTGAAAAGCCAAAACACAAAAGAGACAGAGAGCCACAGTTACCAAAAAGAAGAGACAACAGGGCAGCTCCAAGCTAGCTGAGAATGGCTGCAGGAGAGCTGCAGTCCACACAACTTCCAGAGATCCGCAGCCAGGAACATGCATTCCACAGGCTCCTTCCCCTCCCCGTGCACTGTCAGAGCCAACACTCCCTGGCCCACAGCTCCACTCCTCCCCGGGTGCTTCCCAGCAGGAATCCTAGAAGTGCTCAGAGAAGGACTTGACCCTTTTTGTGCTCCTGCTGTCCCAGGTAACTCCTCAGGGCACACACAGAGCTTGTGCTGGGATGGTTCATACAAACTGCTGCTGGCTCCTTGTGTGATCAGACAGTGCAAAGTTCTCTAAACACGGGATTAGTTTAAAATATATTTTTTTTTCCTCTTGAAAAACACAGCTGCTTTTTCCGGAACCAGTTTTTTGAGTACTCTGATGGTCTAGACATTCTTCAAGCAGTTTCTAAACTCAGACCACATTTGTGGACAGAACAGAATGTACAGAAGACAAACACTCTCCAACAACTCAGCAGTCTTAAGTTACCTGCAGCACAGGTTCTTGGGGTACAAACAGTGAGAACTTCATTCTTCTACTAAACTTTGGAAGTTTTGCTGCTTCCAAACTCCTTCCCAACCGGGAACAGGAAAAACAAACAAAAAACCCCCAAACCCCTGTATGCAAGAATGCTTTACATTAGTAAAACTGACTGCAGAAGCAAAGTTTAACCAAAAAATTCAGGACTTTTCCAATGTCTATTTAGGCGTCCATGTCTACTTAGGAAGGTATTTCAAGAATATTTAACATAATAATGCAATATAAAATGGGCATCCAATGTGTTGTTTAATAAAGTCACCAGCTACAGCAAGTTTCTGCTTACTGACAGCAATTTTACAACACTGACCAGGATTAAAAAGGCATCTCTTGTTATAGAAGAACATCTCTGCTTTCAACCTCTATTCCCAGATGTTTACACTCTCTGTTCAAAGACCTATTAGATCTAAACTCTTTGATATATGACCAGCTACCTCTGCGAAGCTTTTTGTTAGCTGAAATCTAAACCCAGCAGGGAAAAGGACAAATCAGTTTGTACCAAATGTTTTCAGTATCAATTCACTGTGAGCAGGAATGTTCTTTACTTGGTTTTTCGGTGTTCCAGTACGTCATGAGTTTAGAAGGACGAGTGAATAAGAACAGAATTCAGCTCTTTAGTAATATTTTTAAAAATGTATTATTTCTGAAAAACATAAATATGAGCAGTTTTATTTCTCAATAAAGATTCCAGTTGAAAATTCTAGATATACCTTGGATACAGTTACTTATTTCTCCCCTCCCACTCCTGAAGTGAGTGCCCGTCTGTTCATACTGGGGTAACTTCTGACACTCCTTATGCCAAATATTTAATTTTAAAAACTGACAAACAACCTTCAGGTTTGGTTCAGACATCTACCATTTATACAAGCAATGAGAAGCACATTAAGTCAGGAAGTAGCAAATAAGAAACATCCAGCAAATCTTAATTCCTTTCTTGAAAGAGAGAAAGTTTCTCTTGCAAAAGCCAGGAACTCAACCCAACCACAAACAATGCAAGCAAATAAAGAAACCACACACTCAAATCTTTCACCTCAAAGGCAAAAGTAAGTTCAGGACCTATGCAGAGCTGAGAAGAGGGTTTTAACTACACACACACAGAGCATTAAATTCTTTTCACTGACAGTATCAAAACGAAGCCAAACACTGACCAAAATAATTTTTAGGTATATTAAACCTAAAAAATTTTCAGCATTAAATTTTGATTCTTTTTTTTTTTTTTTTTTAATGAAGTGGAGTTCTGAAAGCAAATAGAGCACTTAATATTAATTGCTCATCTTGCCAATAATGCTAAACCACATCCACAAACCAGCATTCAAAGCTGTATTATTTCTTCAGGAAAGGAGTTCTCACACAGATCTCTCTACGTCTCTGCTCTGCGTTGTAATTGAGCAGAGGTCTACAAACTAAATGATGCATGAATGTGTATAGATCCAAAGTTCAATTTCTTCAATCAAAAATCCAAAAAGCACTGCCAAAGAAGGAGGAAAAAAAAACCCACCAAGAAGGAAAAACAGCATCTGCTAATATTAAACTCTGACTTTGCCACTCCAAACAGAATTACAAAACCTCATCTAACGACGGAATAATTAGGCATCCATAAAGCAATCATTGGCACATTGTCAAAAGTAGAGTCTTTGGAAAAAATAAAAAAGATCCAAACATCAGCACTTTCCCCAGCATTCCTTTAGCCTGTGCCTTTTGCTTCCCCTGACTGACTCCAATCAATGAGTCAAGTGCAGAGGGTCGAACGCAACTGCGATAAAATGGCACCTTACGACGTAAGTGCCTGCATAGATCTCCCCAAACGAGTCATAAAGCCGTTCATCAATACCGCACCTCGTGCGGCACGGCACCGGCGGGAGGGCAGCGCTGCCATCGGGGGAGCTCGCTCTGGGATTCCATTTGCAGCCTATAAATCAGGATTTCTTACGTTTGGTGCCACCATTAAGCGAGGAATGAGAACCTCCACTATCATTAGTCGACAGCTAACAAGGCATTAACATTTTCATTAACAGTGTTGACAAATCCAAATCGATTTTAAAAGCTCATTTGCATCATGTCCTAAAATTGTGAAGTAGAAGGGAACAGTCTGACAACTTGATTATATGCTATAGCTTAGATTTTTGTTTTTCTGCTTATGTATAGATGCGAAGTGCACATCACATCTGGCTGTGTCCTGGTGCCCTCAGATATTCCGTTTGCAACTGCTGTATCAACGCCCTTGTGCACACAGAGACCTGAAATACACAGGGGTGGTGGTCTTTGAGTGTGTTCGGTGTGTGAGACACCCCAGGCTGAGCTCCCATTTCACCTACACTGCACCAGAGACAGGCACCAGATCCTCTCACACCTTGTCTCCTGACTTTTCTGGGTAGGTTTACCTTTTTCCCTGGAATTAGGAAGGGTCGGTCCTAAAAGAGGCTCAGCAGCCCCTCCAAATGAAAGCATACAACAGACACCAGACACTGGGGACTTTTTCTTTGAATTCCAATACGTTATCTTATATTTCAAATTTCATTCAAAACCCTTCAACCCAATTAAGCACTGCTACAGAGAATTAAAGAAAAACCAAAACACTCTGTAATGAATAGCCTCTACAATGGACTAATTAAATCATATTTCAATATTCCAAATTTGGTACATGAATGTATCTAATCTTGCTTCCTTTTTGCAAAAAACTTTGATGCGATAGAGAGCAAGCAGTTCTGAGAAACAGATTCACATGAATGTGCATTCAGAAGAGAAAGAGTACCAGACAATTTCAAAAGTACAGATACCTTAACAGCAAAACATAGAACATTTATTGTAGTCATTAAGGAGAATGCATTTTTCAGTTACACATTTTTGGCTTTAGTGAGAGTTATACTCATTTGACAACATAAACTTTTAATTTTAACAGGGTCCTATTACAGCCGCAAAGAAAATTACAGGGTAAAAAGAAAATAAATCATTCTGAAGTTGGGTGTGCTGTGCACAGCCTCCATCAGCTGCTCTCATTTCTCTCTCTGGAGGAGCACACGTAGAGGGATCAGTGTTGCATTTACCATCTCCCATTCCCCCCTGTAGTCACAGGGTTTAAAGATGAAAACAGAACTGCTGCTAATTAAGTGTGTTTGAATTAGACACTGCGTGCCCAGAACTGCTTCAAAATTGATTTCCCATAAATTCTTCTTTACAGTCAAAGCTAACATGCTTTGCCATTTTGGCAGCAGAAAGATGAAGAGCAACCAGTGCATCATGTGGAAGTTGGTGTTTCCCCCTCGCTGAGTAACAAAAACCTCTCAAACTGACTCGTCTGGCTCCACTGACGGTGACAAGCAAGGGCTTATCTGTGCTGCCTTGCAGAGCACAAACAGCTCCAAGGCTGTTCCCATAATCTGTGTCCCTTAAGATGGACAAGTTGTTCTCTAGGGTGCAAGGCCGGACAAAACAAAAAAGCCAAAAAAAAAAAAAAAAAAAAAAAAAAAAAAAAGCCAAAAAAGAAAAAAAGCCCCCCCAAAAGGGCACAAACCCCAGCAAAACAGAAACACAACTGAAAAACCACCACCACCACCAGCCATGGAAATTATATTTAAAAAATGCCAGCAGCACAACATACTGTTTGAAGATATTTTAGAGAATTTATGTCAAAAGTAATGTCCTTGATAAATAATCAGAATTCATTTGAAGTTTCTGATATTTTAATATTCCTAAAAGTCACACTAGGAAATCTCTTTCAAGATCCACACAGTTCTAACAGAACCAGCCAATTTTGAAGTGTTTGCTGTTTAATGCTGGCTTCCTCATTTCATCAGTTTCACAAGCTCTCTTTCCAAAAACTTACTTTTTAAACAAAGCTTTAAAAACTTGAGTTTTCTGTTTGCCAATTCTTCCGCACCAGGAAACCTTATAGATGTTGATATTTAATAACTTACATGCCTTCCCTCCCATCTCCGTAATTACAACTGTTAGGATCCCGGCTAAAACCGAGACAAACAAAATCGTTCGTTAGCTAAAGGCTCTGCAGTCTGGGATGTTTTTAGGCTGAACATGGCAGGAAAGCTGCTGCTGATACCTGTTCCGTGGGCAGTGAATTGCCCAAGGTCCAGCCAGGCTCGGCACACGCTCCCTGGTTGGGTTTCCTTAGGCTCTGATCAATAAGTTCTGCACATCTTGCCTGTACTGGAGCTCTCCTTATTACACGCTCAATTGATTCCCCGAGCAACAGCAGAGACCGTACTCCACGGGCAGAGCAGATGTTGTTCTGACCTCCACCCACTGGCTCCGAGAGTTTTCTGTCTGCCTTCAGTAAAGAAAAATATCCCAATAAAGAAAAATATCCAGGCACACATCGTGCCCTTGAACAATGGATGTTACATTCGTTACACAAAAGTTCCTGCTAACGCTCTCCTTATTTTATTTTAAAAATGTCAACACCCACGTAAACACCCACCATGAAAATCACAGTAAACTACTCATTCCTAAGAATTTTAGAGAAATATCCTCGACTTCTAAAAACTTGAAATTTGTGAAAAAACGCACAGCAAATTCTAGAAGGCAACACTAAAGCAAAACAAAGAATCCATTTTCTGACATTACTGTAATGCATAGATTAACACAGAAATGCCACCATTTCCCAATGCCATGGATTGATATTGACCCAGGAAAGCTTCTCTTATTTAAATTAATTGTTATCTTTCAAATTAAGACAGCACAGAAACTAGAAATCAACCCACCAGGTAATAAATGAAAATGGAAAATCACCAAACCCTTCTTGGTGGAACAGGGGAATCTGATAAATATAGAAAAAAAAAAAACCCTCAAGTAGGAGATACAAAAGATCCCAAAGATAGCAGTGATAAAGGAAATGGAGGTACAAAGGGAGAATTGTGATCTGAAAGGATGGGATATTGCTTTTGAGAATATCTGATATAAGGAAGACCAAGGGGAGATATTGATATATCAAATATTTGTTACATTTAGAAGGCTATTGAATAGGTTAACCTGAGTGCTGGAAAAGCTGAGGGGCAGATACAAAACACTAAACTCTCCCCATATTCACATAAAAAGTGGGAGAGCTTTTGAGCACAAAACTGTGACACAGTAACACCAATTTCTGCACTGAAGGTCACCCCTTGTGTCTTTGAGTGACAGAAAAAACAGATTGGGGAGGAAAAAGGGGGTTTAAGACAACAAACCACAGAGAGCAAGACCCGTGTAACCCTTTAGTCCTATTAGTGCCATGAGATTTAGTGAAACCCCTACAAAACCAGAGAGCTCTGCCAACGTGCAGAGTCTGTGGCCGTTTGCTGCCAGGCTCTCGCGCAGCCCCAGCGCTGCCAGGTGAATGCTCAGTGCCCACAGCCCCTCCCCAACCCACCTGTGGGCGCAGCCAGAGCAGCCAATCCCAGGGATGCAGAGCCCCCACCATGGACTGCAGGACGCCTGGGACCTTAGAGACTTCAGAGGAGCTCAGTCGTAACAACTGGTGAAGCACTTCACACAATTCTTTGCCAGATCAGGGTTTCATTCCTGACAGTCTCTCTCACCATATTTGAGGAATTTAGAGTATCAGGTGGTTTTTGTGCTGGAGCCAATCCAAAGCCTTTGGCTAGAGGCCTATCCAGGCTGCTGAACATGACCGCTTTAATTCAATGTATTCAGAATTAAGGTCTAAGATTGTTTCCAGTGAAGTCCGGCGTCTCAGGCCAGAACCTCGCACCTCACTAAAACGAAAAACAACACAGAGATGAAACTAGGAAAAAGCCCATCTAGTTTCTTCATCCTAATAGATATTGGCACAATGTTCCTTTCTCACGTGTTTTGATCTGTCTTCTGCTGGATCCCAGCACGCCTCACCCTTCCAGCTTCTGGAGTACAAAGCAGGTGATGGAAAGAGCCAGAGAACTTTCCTTGCTGTCTCTGCAAGGGACCAGTGCCCCTGGGAAGGGTCTGACTCCTCTTACCAGGACCCTGGACCAAAAATGAAGCAGCAGCAGCTACAAACTTGGTTCTTGGAGAAATTTTTTTAGCAAATAAACCAAGGAAAATCTCATGGACCATCAGATTGGCAGAAAGCAAAATTCTGGGCTTTAAACTGCAACCTGCCTAAGGTACCATCCACATCCATACCTGTGTAGAGAGGCTGGAGAGGGGAGAAAAGTGTTTCTCCTCTCCCTTCTCTGTATGTTTTGAGCCAGAGAATTAACTTCTAAATCTTTTGTGCAAACTTCGTCAGGCAACAAAGACATGCGACTAGAGGCTAGTGAAGAACAGAAGGATCAATTTGGAATTAATGTCCCAGCAGGGTTTTAGTACACACTGTGCTATGAAAATATTAAAATAATTTTAAAGAACATACTTAAATTTTGCTTGTGATTAAGGAAAGTTTTGGTTTTGAATTAAGGCAGTTCACAATAGCTGTGCTGAAGCAGTTTAATTTAATACTTGCCGGGGCAAGAATTAGAAATGTGTGGATAATGGAGCATTCATTTTTGTTTGGTAGTTCGAATTTCACCTCTTTGCCCTCCGCTTGTACAACAGTCTAACACTATAAAGTCAGTGGGACAGGAAATTCTATTCTAGGATCAAGATGTCTCGCCAGAAATTGAAAGAGAGTAAATGGTACAATGTAACTGCCTAAATCTCCCTCCACTAACCCCATGCTTAGACTTTATTTTTCTGTCCTGGACAGCTACAGCAGTTTCATCGAGTCCTCAGCCACTGCATTATCAGCAAAGGAAAATGAAATAAACTGCTACAATTGCTTGTCACTCCTGTCATATCTCAGTGCTATTAAGTAGTTCTGTGATTCATCCAAGTGGGCTGTAGCTGGGATCAGGATGTGAAAAACAGTCTTGTCTTCAGCTTAAGGTATTTATATAAGATCGTGTTTATGGGTAACAAGACCCAGGTTCCATCTCTGGAACACACATGTTACTCCTCATTAAATTTGAAAGAGAATGTCTATAATTTAATTCTGCTGCCTCTTCAGGTGTAGGTGTAGATGATCCTACTCAGTCCAGTGGAGGACTGGAGAAAGAAGTACAGAAGATAAACACACAGCTGAAGACATTGCAGGAGTGATAGGCAATAATTGCACTGCCTGATGGGATCTTTGTCACTTTTCTAGCCTTGTTTAATGTTGCTACAAAGACGTAAATGCATTTTTCCTCTCCACAAAACATTTGGAGAACTGATGCTTGCTAAAGACCAAATACATTTTGATTTAATGAAACTAAGAGAGTAGAAAAATGAGTGAGAAATCTTCATTCTTAATCTCTTGCACTGAGCAGGAAGAAAAAAAAAACAAAACAACACAAAACCACTACCACCCCAAAACCAAAAGAACACAAACAAACAAATAAATGGGTTCAAGGGAATCTTTAAACTGCTATTTCTATACTTCGTGTTATGTAAAATTCCCTCTTTTCATGTTCCCAAACCTTTGCCGGAGCGGGCTCCAGGAAGAGCATGGGAATTGTTTGTAGTTTGGAATGAGGCAGATGAACCCCATAAACCCCAGGAGGCAGCCAGGGCCGGGGTCAGGAGAGGTGGATTAGAAGATAAATTCCTAAACACACAAGGATCTGCTTTGCATTTTGACACCCCCTCTGTGGTCTGTTTAAAAGGTGACGAGTTACACTTCAGCCTTGAGAAGAAAGTTCTCCCCTTTATAAGCTCGTACAAATCTGCGTGCTGCGGACACCTCGTAACAAGTGGCTGCAATTTTCTCCATCTCTTTAATCTCCTGTGCTTTCCCCGGAGCCTTTGAGTCCCTGGTCCCCTTGCCCTGTTCATTCCTTTATCACCTCCTTGTCACAGCCCTGCTCCTTAAAGGCCAACTCAGAGTTCAGGGAAAGGAAGCGTTGACACCTGCCTGGAGTCTCCCTGGGTATCATGTTTTAAATAATTCTGATAATAAGCAGGATGACGTATGACTGGAAGAGGTTTGATAACGTTATCATAATTTAGACATTCCTTTTCTACTCACCGACAGTTTTAAATTAGATTTATAGTATTTAGTATATTTGATCTTTTCTCTGGATTTCAAAAGCCATTAACTCGATATTTAAATTTTTTATTCAAAGGGCAGGTAGTTTTTTTCCAGCTGAGGGTCAAGAAGGGGAAATATTTCTTTATAGGTCAAAGGAAAGAGGAACTCCCGGGTAAATACTTATTATTTTCTTGTCAAGCACTATCGTTGTCCTGCCTACAAAGTGAGTAGTGAAGCATCACTGAACTGGTATTTTGTAATAAAATAATAACTAAAATAACAAGTGATGCAGAATGGGATGTATTCTCACTCTGTGTTACAAGATCTGGCGATTCAGGGACTCTACTTCACACGTTCACTGGTTTTTCAAACAAAGTCAGTATATACTTAATTATCAGGGAATTAGTAATGAAAAACAAAGTTCTTTTCTATTTAGACTTTCTAATTTAAAGGATGCACTAAGCAAAAGAGAGATCATACATAATTTAACGTAATTTAGGAAGCAAATTAAAATATAATTTCACTTCTCCATCTAGTAGCACCGCTCTTTCAAGCTCTGGGGATGTTGTTTAAGCCAAAGATGGTGGTTTCCTTGACAATTCTAGGTAAGAATAGATACCCTTAAAAGAAATTAATAGAATAAAAGGGCATGAATAAGCAAGATTTACTAAATTGAGGGTTAAGGAAATGATAAGAGATCCCTGAAGAAGACTTAACATTGAAGATATATATTAGAAAGAAGAATAAAATTAAGGTTAATCTTGATAACGAAGCTCTTGAAGCCAGAGAAAATGTCATTATCAACATGTTAACATGTGCAGAGTTGGGGTGAGAATGGGCTGGCTGGAGACAGCCAGTGACATTTGTAGGTTTTCACCTGCTGCACGTTAGGGCTGGTGTAAAACTGCTCCTGGTGAGCGGCTGCTGGGGAGGGCACCTCGGTGGGGTGGCCGGGGATTCCCAGCAAAAGGGGCTGAGAGAGTTCCACAGCCCAGCCACAGGCTCCCTTAGGGCGCCCTGGGGAGCTGGCTTGCTTTTGGGTGCAAGTTGATGTTTGTGTTGCGGTTATCAAAAGCCACAACCCTGATCTAACCAAACTTCATCCCGATACCCTGCCGTGCAGCCCGGCTTGAGGGCATCAATACTGACACTTGTAGCAGCTGTGAAACAGCTTCTCACCAAATTGGAATTCTCTTTAATCACTGTAAAATCTGAGAATGAGTACTCAACGCTAAAATTTGGGGATTTGATTCATTTTGCTATAACCATACTTAATTCCATACTTCCACCTGCCCTGAGTATAAACATGGGAAATTGTGAAAGCGATAGACTCTGAGCTAAAACTGCCTGGATTAGATTTCCCAAGCGGAATATTTTAGAAGCAGGATAGAAGGAGCAAACCTGATGCATAGAAAACCCCTAACACAGAAATATGCAGTCCATAATTTGACAGTGTTCTGTCAAATTCCATTGTGAAAAATTCCCCTTGGCATATTGCAGGGGATTTTCCTACTCCCATTCTGTGCCCTTACCGACTCTTTAGAAATGTTTCAGATAAGCCTTCAGCTGTTCAAAGCTTTTGTGCATTGAACCTTTCTCCTAGAGAGTATTTAAAACATACAATGAAATTATCTAGTGAAAGACTTGAAGTTTCTTATCCTATTTTTATTGGACAGATGACTGCATCTCTAAAGCTTGGCTCATATTCTTCCTGAAAAGCTGTTTATATGTCAAGGCAGAAAACTGGTAATAATTCTCAGGACATGCGGTTTGTGCACGCAACAGTGTTACAAACAGGCAAAAATAAAGTTATTTTTTTAGGTTTCTGTTTTGAATTTCTGTGCTAAGTCTCCTTGCAGTTTTTCCTTACTATTTCAGCTGGAGAAATAACTCTGTTATGTTTTTTTCCAGTCTCTTTAAAATACAACATGTTTCAAAATAGCAAAAGCCATTGACAACTTTGTAGTCACATCCCCAATTACGAAACCTTTAAGCTGTATACACACACAGGTATATTGGTTATTAAAAATGTGATTTCACTGTTACCACAGTCAAATGAAGAACATATTCCTGCTGCAGGATGACATAATGTCTGCTTGCTTTTCAGACCCTATAGCCTTAAAGGTAATAATAAAAAGCCTGTCAAATATTTCAACCATCTTCTGGCCCTCAACACTCCTGTTATGACATCAATTATCTTTCACAGCAATTTAGCTCTTGTATGTTCTAAATAATGCAAAACACTAACAGAACTCTAGCAGCAGGGAAATTGCTTTGGTGGCTTTTATTTCTCTTTTACAGCATCTCTGTACCTCAGAAGTGTCTTTTTCTTTTCACCGCTGAAAGTCATTCTCCATTGTTTCAGTGGAAAACCTTAATTAAAAACCTCCCTGATGCAACAGTCCTTTACAGAAGCAGGGAAGAGCACACTCCTGTACCAAAAGCCTCTATACAATTGTCGTCCTCAAAGATTGCAATACATGAGGGACTGGCACCTTTCCACCAGCACGGTGCCATCTTATCAAACAGATGTGTCCAGACACAATTTTCACATAAAACTTTTAGAATCTGAAGGCATTCCCACTTTTTTTTTTTTTACAAGTAACACTTCAGACCAGTAGCTGGAAAGGTTTGTGGAGAAATTTTGCAATACTGCAAACACTGTTCCCCCCTCAAAATTTTATCAGGCTTCTACATCTCAGTAACACAAAAGTAAAAGAAACAAGTAGCTCTTGGGAGGCTACTGAAGGAGAATTAACAAGGAGGTAGAAAAGGCTGCTGGCTCATCTGTCTAATGAAACTAGAAATTAAATGTAGAATGTGGGCTAAAATATAATTTCCGGCTCTCCTTGTTAACAATAAACAAACAAACTTGGGTGTTTCTTTCCACAGAGTGAGGAGAAATGAGTACAGCTGCATCCTTTCATCCCTGCTCCTCAATTCAGCTCCCGAATAAAAAAAAATTCCTCAGTCTGACAGAAGAAACTCCGAGGAGGGGTGTGGTTTTTAATGGGTTTTTCATCTTTGCTGCCCTTTCACAAATTCAATAGGTTTTTATAACCACAATTTTGGAATTTCATGAGGCAGTATAGTAATACTTCTCAACCAAAATATTTCAAACCTCAGTATTCAAACTATTACACAAATCAAAAATTAGGTCTTTCGGCCATTTAATCAGACCCAACAAAACGCAGTCCGGAGTAGAAGGCGACATTCTTTAAGCCAGTATCACAGGCAGCTTCTTATTTTCCTTTATCCCCTACAGAGCAGAGCTATTTATTGAGCTGGTTTTGAGAGGCTTCGCTGTACGGGTACCGCTGTTCCAGCTTCAATCTCATCAGCTCGAGAGCTGCTCTTCAGACACTCCAACTGCTCCCAGGGTAAACCAGCTCTTCCCACATCTACTGCGGGTGACAAAGCCCAGACACACGGGTAAAAGTCTGGCTAAGCTGAGAATCACGAGGAACATTTGTATTTATGCCTGAAAGCTTCTGCGGGAAGGATAAAGTCCTGAATTCTCTGTAGACTTTTTCTGTTGCCTCACTGCATTAAAAGGTGTCTATCAGAAAATACCTGGTATTTTTTTTAGCTATAATTCTACAATAACTCAATATTGCTTAATTGTGCAGGCAGTGAACATAAATTTCAGTGTATTTTAATGAACAAATTTATTTACTTATTGAAATTGCTGGTTTAAAAAAAAATGCAACTAAATATGCAAAACCTGCAATACAATTCCCATTACTAAAATTACATTTTTTATCTACATTTTGGGGATTTCTTAATTGTTAAACAATTACTACTGAATTTAAAGATACTGCTGATGCTACTGGAAACTGATGTGATATTTTTCCCCCAGAACATAAGCAGGTATTTGTTTTACATGCGCACACATCCATCCACAGTTTGTTTGTGATCCATGGGGTGGATGGGTATGTTCTGATTTAGGTTTCCGCTTCGATTTACTTCTGAAAAAAAAGGAGCCTTAACGTCACCTGAACTGCTGAACACTGGTTTTGTAACACAACGTGCAATTCAGATTTAGCTCTTGGCAATGCCCTGGTCACTTCTGTATGAACAGTACTGCCTAAAGGGTTATTATTTAGGGTCACATTAATTTCACAACTGAACTGACATTAATGCACTTCCTTCTCCCTTGCTTAATGTTTCCCCACATTTTATTGCTCTGAACAGAGGTCTGAAAATAACTGACCTTAATGAAGTGGATCATGGGGTGTCAAACCTTCATTTCTGTATGTACAGATGTAAAAACCAATTTTTCCCCCCTCTATATACACTGTGCTGATCCAGCTACCCAGAACTCTTAAAATAGCATTAAGTTGCATGCAAAGCAGCTCTAAAGACTTCTCTTATTTTCACAATAAGATAAAACAACTTAATGTAAATCTGAATTGATCTTTTGATTTAAATACATTATAAAATACATTTGGGGGATATTTATTTGGCATATGGTGTTTCTGAGACTTCTCTGTGCCCTGATTTTTATGTTATTAGAGTGCAGCTAAGCAATGTGCTTTCTGCTCTCAGCAATAATTTCACTGCTTTGGTTTCTCTAGGGAGATGCTGTTCATCTGAACTCTGGTTCATGGCCTCACTTGCCAGAGTTGGCACATTCTGGACAGTTTGGACACATCCACGCCACACAGGATTTGGCCACAATCTCTTTTTGCCCCACATGCTGCTCTGCAGTCCCCGAGACATGATATTTTGTGGGTAGTTTTCAGGTCAGAACACCTGCAGGTTACCAGTTTGAGAGGTTTCATATTGGCTCTGCCATGTCCAGGTTCACCTCAGGGATTTTGTTGATCAGGAAGCCTGGAAATAAATGAGCCACAGTGTAGAGCCTGAGAGCCAAATTTGCAGCCTGGGCACAGTTATGTGGTCTGGTTCTGGAAAACCCAGGGAGCAGACAAAGACAACACCAGCAGCTTGGGATCCTGATGCCGAGGAAAAGACTTTTCAGAGCACTGCCACGCTTTCCTCAGGGATCTCGAAAATTAGACACTGATTATTGACAAAGCAGGCCTTAAAAATACAGAAATCCTCTAAGATGACCCGAACGAGGGTCTCTGCTCCCAAAAGTACACCCGATTTTTCTGACTGCATCAGATGTCCCAACGAAGGATATCTCCTCTTGTCCAGCCCACAATGTTTAGATGACAACGTCATCTGGAATGATCCAGTTCCTCACAGGACACCGGTACTCAACCTCTCATCTCTCTGTTCAGGCGACAAGAGGGGTGTTGGGCAGAACTGTGCGTTCCAGCCTTAGCTTTAACCTTTTTGCCTGTTCAGCATTATTGAAAACAGCGGGTTTTTTCCATGTTTATCCGGCTGGCTTGTGTTGTATTAGTCCAGGAATGTATTTCTACACAACACACTTCAGGGTTATGTGTGTTCCCAGGCTGTATCCTTCTCCAGAGCAAGCACTTTGGGGAAGCGATGATGAAAATGTGAAGGGAAGAACAGAAGGTACGAAAATATCACAGTCCTTGAGGAACAGGTAAGTCACAGGCATCTGAAACACGGCGAGGGAGAAATACAGAATTAAAAGGATTGAGGTTTAAGGATATTTTTCAAGTGCATAAGGATCAAGATGCTGACAAAGAAGAAAACCATGCCTCTGAAGGACAGCAAGAGATATTTACCGCTCAACAAAATAAACTTCAAATAAAATAAACTTTAAGCAAGGAAGATGTGCAGCAGAACAACTGCAGTTAGCCATGTTTTGTTTATGTGAACACCAAGAGTTCCAAGCCCTTTAATCCTTTTCAATGTCCAGTCTATAATGCCTCCAAGATCCCTTGCTATCCAGAGCACTCCGTAGCAATTCAAATGTCTCATTTTCAAAGAGTTAAAAACCGCTACGGTCATCAGCATTAATAAACCCAGTGCTCAGAAAACAAGTAGAATCTGTAAAAAACCATGTTTTTAAAACTACGGAAATTCACTTTCTTTTGATCTTTTATCTTTCCACTTCACCTGTTTTTAAGGGTTTGTTTAGTCGGATTTTTAACTTCAGGGTGTGCTTGGGTTCCTGCTTTTTTCTGCAGCCTTGACAGCCAGGTATTTACCTGGAAAGGAAGTTGTGATTTATAGGCATTTAATGACTCCTGAAGGTAAACCTTTAGGAATATCACCAATTATTACAAGACAAGAGCTGGAAGCCTCTAGTAGCAAACATGTATTTCTACCCTTCCTAACTCGTACAACAGATCTCCTACACCAAATTCCTTTATTTTCTTTTCCTCTGAGAAATGCTGTTTGCTTTGTGTTACAGAAGCTGCTATAGAGGTAGATCAGAAGAGATAATGTGAAATACTCGTAAAATTTTAAACATTCACTTCATTTGTGTTCCTGGCTCCAGTATTCATTTGTTAGAAAAACTTCAGTGCGCAGATATGGAAGGAATATTTTTGGATGTGCTAGAAAATATTCTAACTATAAGTATGGAGTTGCTTTTTTGAGAAAACGTCATACTATTATCCTATTTCTAATTGGAATAAAAATAAAACATGCAACATAAATAATCTATTAAATCTAGCAAAATATTCCCAACTCAGCTTCAGAAGTTCATTATAAACCAGTAATTATTGACTCTAAAATGTATGGAAAATTCTGCAAGCCACTTTTGTGGACAGAAATGGAATGCAGAAAGGCAGTTACTTGTCAGGAATTATTTTTCCACACATACTGGCGTGTATTTAAAATTCCCTTACCTGCTGTGCAGCACCCAGAGCGTGAAAGGAGAAAGAGGTTAAAGATGGCCTTGGAGCATCTTTTGTAAAGGACCTGCCATTGATGGCTAAAAAAGCCTAAAGCAAAATACAGAGACATTTTCCTCAGGGTGTAAGAATTTAGCTGAAAAGGGTTTTCTAAGATTGGAGCTGGGTCACTGTAATCTCCAACAAAGACTGAGGACAAATTGGAAGTGAACTGTGGTAGAAGAGTGAAATGTTGTCATAAAACCAACCTAGGGGAAAAAGGGTTCCAGGTAGAGGCAGATTTTATCTTTGTGAAGAGAAGCACGTGAGGTTATTAGAGATGTGTTTTAACATTCTGAAGGCGGGAGACAGGTTAAGTGCCTTGGTCAAATCCAAGCACAAAGAGCCATAAACCTTAGAGTGAGATCTGGTCACGTAAATAACTTTACTTGAACCACTGCTTTGTTAAACTTGCTATAATTTCCTGTATGGACGAAGAATTACTCAGGAAAACAACAAGAGTTAGAACTTGTAATTAAAAGTGGGAAAAAATACAAGCCACGTACTGGTGAAGAGAAGTTATCCTTAAATAATAACAGATTTTATGTTGGTTAAGAAAATATTATTTGATTGAATCCTTAAAAGTACTCACAGTTAACTGATTAAAGTTAACAAATGAGATTTATACAACTCTCACAACCTCTTTTTTTCTTCTTTAATGAGGAAGAGGCAGAAACTCAGAATGCCTCATTCATCTTCTTCCATATTCAGGAATGGAATCAAAAATTACAAGTTATTCCTCTTCTCCCACATGGCACAGTCCAAATTTGAGGGAGAGCCTCTGATCCTTTCGTGTTGGAGGATTAAACTAATTTAAAATCTTCAAGAGAAGTGTCTGGTGAAGAAGCTCTGAAATCTCAGAACTGCGCATTCAGTACATGACAGCACTAAAAGATTAAAATTTAAAATTGAGAAGACCTACGGTACAAAGTGTGCACATTTATCTGTGGGCATTATTTAAAAGCCTGTTTGAAGTCAGTTGATGACTTTCCAGTTAATTTGATGAGTTTTAGAGTAGGACACATGAACAAGATACAATAAACAATTTATACAGTTTCTGTCACACCTGTCAGTAAAATGAGACTTTAACAATCCATTCATGTGGCTCAAACCAAACCAGCCGTGCCAGAAGAAGTCTTGAAACAACCCAAATACAGACAATCTTGCACAGATGAAGACTTGGACCCTCTGTAAGGCGCTGTATATTAGAAAAGTACGGTTACTGGGCTTTTGATGTAGGTGCTGTCCTGATTTTATGCTAATTGAACAGAACAGTTTTTGCTGATAAAATTAGGTCAATTAGATTTAATTGGATCCATTAAACCAACTATAATATTATTAATAATTTGTGGACCTCAGTTGTCAGATTTGTCTTCATCTCAGAGTTCCTTGCTTTTGTTTCTTTGCCTCATCTCCCATCCTGCAATCCTAGTCAAAAAAATAAACTCCTCTGTCAGTGTGTCTTTCAAAGTTTCACCATTCACATGTTATGAAAATTCTACGTATTTCCATTTTGGCTTCCATCTCCCAGCAGCAGCAGCAATACCATGTAGCTCTGTTCAGACATGAAATTTAGCCAGCAGTTGTACCCAGATTTTTCGAAAAACGCCTCAGATTGGTACAAAATTTTACCTATCTGCAAATCAATCAGGAAATAAAGCACTGTAGCCCACAAAAAGGAAAAATTTCTTCTGGCCAACTTATTTCTTTTCAAGTTATTTAAATTCTGCAGAAGCATGGGGCTGTACAGCACATGACAATTAGGTACCCAAAAAGGACCTGCCTGTCAAAAAAAGACATTTTTGATTATTGTGTGTTATTTTTGATGTCCAGATCCTTAAATCTGCCTGAATCCATGCTCTTCCAAAGACAACTTGCAAATTTATTTTCAATACATATTGCAACTTATAATAAATTAAAATTGCTCCCAAAAGTTTTCCTACATTCCATTCCTTATTGAAAGCTCACAAATGTAACTTACAAAAAATGTGGGATATATGAGGTACATTATTCAGTTTCAGAGTATATTTATATTACATTTCTAGCTCATAATTTGATTTTTTTTCAGCAGCTTTTCTCAAATTGATGTGACCTCACAGTGTACGCAGTAGAAATGTTCTAATTTAAAATGCTCTAAGGAACTTGCAACCGCTTTTTTTTCCTAATCAACCAACCACTAAAATTAGAAGAAATATGGGGATTTTTAAAATATGAAGATACAAGAGTAGATCTTCATAAAGTGTCTGAATGTTGATATTAATTCCTCCTATTGTCACCTTCCAAGAGTGAAGCTTGCCCATAACTCTCTCCTATAATGGATAATATTTTCTGTATCTCCCAATGGATAGCATTTCCTATGGATAATTATTCCCTACAATGGATAATGTATTTAGGAAAACGTTTGGTCATAACCCTTTAAGATTTTCAAATCAAGTGCTTAGACCATTCCATCTCTACTCCATAGATATACAAGATATTCAGAAATGTCCATAATTATATTGCAAGGTTTTTTTTTTTCACTTGCTCTCCTCTTTCACAGCATCTTGTTAAGAAATAACAGTTACTTGAGGGCTTTGAGTTCCACACTTAAATTATCTACAGAACAGGGAGAGGAAGATTGGGGATTTTTTTAGTTGCAATTATACCCTTATAGACTGACATGCAGCATTGATATTCCTTCTTAGCAGTTATCAACTTGACCTCTAATGAATAGAACAGATTTATGGGAAACTCATTTAGGAGTCAGGTTATGACTTTGGTGATTCATACCGGCTGATAATTAACAGCATGGACTGAACAATTCATGAGAGCTCTAAAAATTGAACTTCTGCACTGTAAACTGGAGGGTACTACAGAGACAAGGGGGTTTGGGTTGGATTTACTGTTCTCTGGCCGCAGGAATAACAGGAGAAAGCTGTGATCAGTCTCATTTCCCAGAAGCCTTTGTTGCGCCCCAGTACTCCATTTTATACAGTCACTACAAGTATCAAAAAATTGTTTGTGTTGGAAGGGACCTTAAAGATCGCCTCTTTCCAGCTCCCAGCCTTCCACCAGACCAGGCTGCTCATGGCCCCACTGGACACTTCCAGGGATCCAGGGGCAGCCACAGCTTCTCTGGGCAGCCTGTGCCAGGGCCTCACCACCGTCACAGGGAAGAATTTCTTCCAAACATCTTATTTAAATTTTTCCTCTTGTCCTGTTGCTTCAGTCCCTTGTCCCAGGTCCCTCCCCATCTCTCTTGGAGCTCCTTTAGGCACTGGAAGGGGCTCCAAGTTCTCCCCAGAGCCTTCTCTTCCCCAGGCTGGACACCCACCCCCAGCTTTCCCAGCCTGACTCCAGGGCAGAGGGGCTCCTGTGACCATCTTTGTGTCCCTCCTCAGGACTCTCTCCAGCAGGTCCATGTCCTTCTTCTGCTGGGGGTCCCAGAGCTGGAAGAATACTCCAGGTGGGAGTCTCATGAGAGAGGACTGGAGGGGCAGAGCTGCCTCCCTTTACCTGCTCTGTAAACGTAAGCATCAAACTTTGAGGGTTCACTGTAGCTCCTAAGTTTATTTAGTAATTACTGTATAATGAAGTTCTTTACTGCAGTATTATTTCAAATACCACAGACAAATAGAGATCCAGGATTCTAGTTCACTACTTGTGGAGGCAAAAGTGGTGGTTAGCTCCTCGGTTTGTTTTTGTTGCAGGTTGGGGTGTGCACACAATGTTGCTGCTTTCTGTACTCTGCTCCATCTCAGCTTTCCTGGGAGAGCAAACCAAACCGTCCCTTCAGTTTTCCTCACGTATTTCATTATTTTTATATGGAAATAACTACATTCAAACACAAGAGCTTCAAGTAGAAGGAAACACAGGTTACTACAGATTTGTGGACTGTTTTCCCTAATTTTCCACATCAGCCTTGGCTCCCTACCCACCACATCCCCTAGATGTCACCCAGGATCTTATTTTCCCTTGCCTGCAAACATCCCTTGACAGAAGGGAGCTTTTGCCTACCTTTCTGTATAGAAACATGCTAAGAAAAATGTAACAAGAGATGACAAGCAAAAGGCTTCTGGTTGGATGCTGTTCCTCATGCTAACAACTCATGACCTTTTGTGAAAGGTCTTCAGTGACTGCTTCTTTACAACAACAATGTTTCACTGTGTTTCAATATTAGAACTGGAATAAAAATTTTGCCTATGCTGAGGATGAAGCGAAAGTTGGAACTGTTATGTTTCAGTTCAGTATTTGCCTCAGTTTTCCAAATTTCCTTCAGGTTTCTGCACTATCCAAGACCTTTCCCTCAGCTCAGGTTTCTCCCTCAAGTCAGTCTCAGAGGGAACTTTCTTTGCTCCTCAGGCTGAAGTTTCTACTTGTACCAACAAGCTCCCTGCAATTTGAGACAAAAAATTCGCAGAGGTGATACCAAAACTGCTCAAATCCTGGACACTCCAGCTGGACATTCCCAACTGAGTAGAGACCAGGATTTTCAGAAAAAGCTTTGATTTTTCTCCACTGCATTCTTTCCTCAATTCTAGAAACAAAAATAAATACATCCACTTTTAGCAATGCAAATACAGAGCCAGTGGCATCCCGGGTGGCAACAGTGAACACATTACTAGACAGGCTGAAAGGGAGAATTTTAGTTTCCCTGAAAATTGATCAGCCAAACACTAAAAATTGTACAAGCACTACTACCTTGTCCAGCTCTCTGTGCTGCTGCTCAGGCTTGTAAAAATTAAAAATTGGTTTTATTCATGTGAACAATCTCATTGATGCCTTACATACAAAAAGCTAAAAGCATGATTGATTTTTTTTTTTTTTCCCAAGCAAGGTTAGAACTAATGTTAATTCACTCCTGCAGTATTATTCTAGTTCCTGTTATAAGAAAAATGCATTAAATAGTTCTTTATGTCAACACTAAGAGCAGAAGAAAATAATGTTCAGTTTCCTCCAAATTGCACAGTAAAGTTATATTTAATCGTCTTGCAGCACTTTTTCTTCAGAAGAAAACAGCAAGATATGCAGACAAAAAAAGTGTGCAACACATCAATAAAAAAAGATTATTCCAAGTGCTAATCACGGGGAGGAAAGAGAGAGTCCGTTAGCATGGATTAGATAAACCTATCTTTCCACAGTTTCAGTTGTTTTTACTTCAGAGTTAGACAAAGGAAAGACATTAAAGATTACTGACAACCTGTGTATTTGTCCTCCTTTTTCCTACTTCAAACACAGACTGACTCCTGTATTTATGTTTTCCTGAGTCAAGCTACAGATCTAATGAGCTGCTCTATTTTTATTTTCTTTATGTGAGAATGTTCTTTGAACAGCTTTTTTTAAAAGATAGGGGGTTTTTTTAAATTTTCATTGTTGGAAAATATGACAATTACACTGTGTAGACAACTGCAGCTGGATTCAGAGCAAAGTTTCTTTGAATATTCTTTATATCCTGAATTCCTTACTTCATTACATACTGAAACTGCTGTGGGAAGATAACCATAGTTGGATGCAAATTCCAATTTGAAACCAAACGTAAAGCATGTTTCCAAGAATGTATAATTGAGCAGCATTTGTTAGAGTCAATTTGAGTGCATAAATTATTGAACATGGGTTAATTTTGGTTGGATTAAAAGCACCACCTGTTCGCTCCTATAATAAAAATACCATCATTTCTGTTTCAGTGACTTATTTAATTCTTACACATTTGGTTTCATCCTTTCAGGATGCAGTTGGTTTATGAATACCCCCCAGTACTGAGAGGGTCAACACAAGCCCCATTTATTTGCTCTTCGTGTGTGCCTGATAGCGAAGCACTTCGATTCTGAAGGTGTTTTCCAGGTAGGGAAAGCAACCTGGATCAGAGTGCTCAGACACGTGTACCAGTGCGTGTAAAGGCTTAAATGCCGCAAGGCAAATTGCTGTTCATCAATGAGGTTCGGAGCAACAGCGGGAGCTACTGCTCCAATGGCAGCTTTTGAGACGCAAGACTCGATGGTTGCTACAAAACCGCCACTTACTGAAGCCTTTCACAGCAGTTCTCCCATTCTGCTCCTCTCACTGGCTGTTACATTCCAGACCGCTGTGGAAAATGCTCCTTTCACCTTCTCATGTAGAGTTGTTTCCAAACGACAAGCTTGAAAATGGGTTTACAACTGTGAAGTTTAAAAAGGGGCTCGATAGACTGCAGTGAGCCACAAGCAATCGCTGTAAATGTTTCAATGCAAATCTCTTCCCACTAAATCTTCCGTCTTTGATGGCAGGGTGAGCCCTTGACTTGCTTAGCATCTGAGGAGGAGGAGGCATGAAAATTCACGGCTTTGGAGGAAACCAAGGAGATTACAAGTCAACTAAAAACCCATGTGGATCCACGGGACGTGGACCCCGAGGTACTTGAACCCCATTGATTTTTTAAGCGGAGATTCACAGCCGTACCTTAAAAAGAGACCTGTCATACTCTACTGTAACATTTTTATCTTTAGTTAGTGCAGAGTGTCTATGCTCCACAGTCCTGTGTGCCTGAAGGAGGCCATTACATCAAGGCACGGGGTTAAAAGTTTATAAGGTAACAGCTGTTGAAACACGCTGTTCAAGGAATATATTCATAAGATGCAGTTTGGAAAAAAGGGGAAAAAAAACACCAGTGAAAGAATTTATCCGAGAAGCTCTCCTTTTGAAAGCGTTCTAGGGACACTGTCAGTTCTCAGAACAAGATAAAGTGAGTTGTAGACACTACAAAAGCATTACTGTTAGCAGCATCAGATGTTCAAAGGAGAGATACATTTAGAGCCTTTCAGTGTAGGGGGCACTGTGGGAATTCTGTGGAAGCAGGATCAGAGACACCCTCTCTCCTCTCCCAGCTGTCAAATTCAAACCCCCAAGTGTTCAATTTCATCAGGAGATATGGTGAAAAAGCAACCCATGAAAACAAGCTCAGTGCAATAAAAGCAAGGCTGCAATACATGAACACGGTGACAAGGCAGCAACAAGATTAAAATGTTGCTCAGAAAAGGAAAAGAGTAATTTCCAATCCCCAGCAGAATTGAGCGAGAGCACCAGAGACCATGCACGTATAGGAACCCTCAGAGCAGCTGGCAAGACACCCCATCTCTCTCCTGCTTCTGTTTATTCCTCCATCTTTACAACAAAGTTTAATTCTTCAACTTGAGTGTTCTACTGGCAGAGAAGTGGAGTGCAAGGACAGTAAAAGCTTTGTGAAGTATAACAAGAGAAGTAACAGGGACACAAATGCAATGAGAGCTGAATTTTGAATAAAAGTGAGTCACTTTTTCTCTGCCTAAATATATTGCTGCAGGTAGCTTTATTGCCACAAGCTTAAAGTTATTATTACAGCTCTGGGACCTCAGTCTAAATTCAATAAACTGGTATGTAAAGTATTGGTCCCTCGTATCCCAGAAGTGTTGCCAGAATTACACATCCTTATTCATTAAAATTCTGTTATCCCGTGGAATTCACTGCAAGTCATGAACTTCCAGCAACTCACTCAGCAGAGCACAGAGTACAGACCTTTCTTATGGTATGTGGTAGAGACTGGCACCAAACACTAAAGCTGTGTGACTCCTGGTGATCTCATCCTGTAGCTGTTCATGCAAAAAATTGTTTTTCTCTTTCACTTCCCTCAGATCCAGACCTTTTGATTTTGGTTTGATGTGCGGATTCGAAAACATAACTGTGAAATCAACTTGGTTTCACCTGACTTAAAGTCAAAACCAGTCAGTTTATACACTTCCCATAATACTTAGAAGCCTGTTCAGACCAGTTTATCTTTTCTTCGTGACCCTCATGCAAATTTTCGTCTTTTTAGGGGATGGAAAGTAAACTTCCACTGTGTAGAAGGCCTACAGAGCTTTCAGTTACCCCAGTTCCAATTTACCTAATCAGCACTACAGCTTACAAGCTCCAGCATTTGTAAAGCATTTACCACCCAGTTAAAAACAGCACAAGATGTTTGTTAAGAATATTTTTATTTCTATATGGTACCAGGAGAATATGTTAGCATTTTTCTTTTGATGTCAAGTGCTATCTACCAAACAAATCCACACTTTTTTTTTTTAAATTCAAGAGAATGCAAAGTAGGTGGAGAGACTGCATTTGTAGGTTTATGATTCTTATTTAAGCAGCTGCTTACATAAATCCTCAGGTATGTATGATTAATTATTTGCTTTCTAATCCCTGTTCAAAAGAATGCATGTGCTTTTATGTTTAAATCAGGTTTTAGCATCTTTTTAAAAGCATTTGACAAACTAAAAATGCAGACACCTGTGCATTCAACAGAGTTCTTGTAATGCTGTTGATACTCATCTGCTCCTCAGCACACCTTTGCGAGAGCCGCGATGAGCTGTCACACATGATCTGCTTGCTGTGATATTTGCTTTGGAGTTTGGTGTATGTTCCACAAGTGTATTTTCCACATATTGCACTTTTCACAGAGGAGAGACTGGCACTGCAAACACTTAGGTAGATAATGGATATTAGGCTAAAAGTTTGGATATTAGAGGAAAACAATCTATGGGAATATACCACAAGTTTAATCCTTATGTGTAGCGAGTCACCTGACCACCCGGATTATGGAAGTTGCATTTGGGGTAAAGAAAACTTCTCCAAGGCAAATCTATGGACACGAACAAGGCTTGAATGAAATTATTTTCAAAAGTCTTCATGCTTAAGCCTTGAGGCTGACTATAAAACCTGAAGAAATGCCCCAAGGGCCTGTTCCTTTGGAAGGGCGTTTCACTTGCCCGATGATGAGACAAAGCTGAACCTCCCCTGTTCCTCAGCAGAAAGCTGGAGGCAGAAATGAACAGCCTATTGCAAATTATTGCATCGCCACCCGCAGAAGGTAAGACGCGAGGTGCTGTGATGCAGCTCCCTAGAGCAGAGCAGAACCTTGAGCAGCTCTTTATCTTTCAGAGGACATCTATCACGCTGCTGTCTCCGCTCAAATTCGTGCTGGATGTTTATGGGAATGTTTCAACCTAACAACCACAGAAGTGCAAAAAAGAAATTGATAAGGACCTAGCAACATTATCAAATGATGTCCTATACCAAGGCAGAACCAACTGTGTCAAAATTGAAACACTACATCATAAATATTGCTTGTATGGATACATCCTAACTTCTCCCTAAATTGGGACCTTTCGCATTGGATTTGGGTCATGTAGTTTTCTTCAGTACTTAATTACTCCCCATTTGATTGTGCTTCATTATCTGAAATAAATGTAGTCCTTGTCGAACCATGCAGTCTATTCATGGCACGTGTAATACAAAGGCTTGTTACATCAAGCTCACTGCCAGCGATAACTCAACTCTTTTCCATTCAATTACAGAACACACTGATTTTCTTGCTGAGTCACCTCAAATTCAATTTCTCATTGAGAATTCAACTAAATTACTTGCCCATGAATTAACAATGCGGAATGCTAATACAGACATTGAATTATACCACATTTCAGTGACTAGAAGATGTAATTGTAGCTGCCAAGGTCTATTTAACTTTTTTTTCTTCATTTCCCGTTTTGACTTAGTGATGTTGTCTTTTAAACCCAATGCTCTGTGACAAAAACATCCTATAATCATTTTATAGGATTTAGGATGCATGCCATCAGATCACACGAACAATTTTCTGTTTCATCAACTGACTACGGCTCAGACATCTTCCCCAGGCTGGTCTGGTGGGCTGCAGGCCGAACAGTGTTGACTGTTCCTGGGTTTGCTCACTAAGATCTGTTATCCTAACCAAATTTCAGTGCATGAAACATTTCTTGGTTAGCACAGTCACCTGCTGGCAAGTAAAGTAAGCAAAAAGATGCAATCCATGTAAGACACGCAGAATTAACTTGCTTTTTCCTCAAGGAATAAACACGTTATCTACCATAGCCTTTTTTTAATCTTGAGTGCTTCATCTCAAGTAATAAAAATCTAAATACAGACAAAATTAAAAATCCAATCCAAATTACCAGGCAACTTCCAAATCCCACCCAGCAAATTACCTACAATCCCAGGTATTCATAATAATTAACCAAGTCTGATTAGCTATGAAAATGAAGGTGTAATTCATTAGAATAGCATTTCTAGCACATGGAAATAACATAAAATTGTTGTCTGCTACAGGATTTGGAATACATTCACAAAAGGAAATTTCAAAACAGCAAGATGTTTAGTTTTGGAGTTTGATTTTAGTTTTATCTAGTAAGAATTACCTTCTGGAAGCAGATTCTGTGTTTACTTCTTCGGCAAGATAAGCAAAAGTCTTTCTGTGTGTATGAGTATTTCAGAACGGTTGAACCTGTGATGGAGGTTTTCCTCCCAAGAAACTGGAACAGCCAGGGAGGTGTACAGCTGTGGATATCAAAGAAGCTCCAATCAGATGGATGAGGAGCAAAGATTATGGAGCACAGCTGAGTAAGCCTGGTAGGGGTGTTCCCATTGTTATCTCTTTTACACTGAAGTCACTGGTATATAATGACGATTAACTCAGTAAGAGTGAATAACATACATATACAGACAGCTTAAATAACAATTAAATAATAGATCAGTATTGAGAGCTTCAAACATACTCATCCATTAGTACCTGCAGCAATGATGCCAAATTCATGTGCAAACAAACTCATATACGGACTTTGCACTTCGTCTGAAAATTCCAGCAAAATACTTAGCAACAGCATTTGCTGTGTCACCAAAATTCAAACGTTTTTGCAGAGTAGGTGAGTTTCAAGCAGAACAAACCCTACCTGGCTTCCTGGCAGTTTGCCCAGTAACACGGTTCCTGTTCCAGCATGGGCTCTGGAGTACTGGCGAAGAATTTAATGTTTCAGTTGTCCCAAAAATCAAACAAAATTTCAGGATATTGAAACTCAAGGTAGAGACTTATATTGGATGCAAGTTCAGATGAAGAGAATTATTCAAACACGAATTTTCAGGCTCAGTTACTGCCTAAGTGCATTCACACACACGGTTCCTCCATTTCTACCTGCATTTCCCTGTATAGGAGATGCACTTCTAAATATCAGCACAAACTTGCCCATAATGTACTGAAGTTATTCTTCCATATAGATTATGAATGCAGAGAATAACTACTGAAAAAAAGCTAGAAACATTAAAATAGTGTGTATTTTTAAAATGATAATATCATTCTAGATTTTAGCATATTCAGCCTCTAAATAAGTTAGTGCCTGGAATGCCTTATGTGTTGTATTCTTAAATTGTCATGTTGCTTTAAATAGCTAAACTACTATTTTTAATGACAATTAGCAATGGATGTCAAGAAACATTACTGCTGACTTCTTTTTTTGTACACTTCCTGACTTCCCTTTCGTCATGGCATAAAGTCACTTTCCCTGTTTTTACATCTTAATATTAATGGATAATTTACTAATTGGACAGGAAATTTTAATCTATTTTTATTGGCTTTTCATTTTTAATGGGGGGGACCTGTAATTTTAAAAGTTTAAGTACAGTCTCTATTCCTCGCTCTGGTTACACCAGGTTTGTTTTTATCTTCCAGTATGGATAAGCCATTGATACAGTTCTCCAGATGAATTTAAATTAGGGTTGAAGGCTGAGTTACAGCAAGAGGCTTCAGGAGCCATTCAAGCTACGCTATAAACGGGATCCTTTAAGGGTCTTCTGTTGATTCAGAAACCAACCTGAACGCTGAACTGGCAACCAACCATCTCTGCTCCTACCCTGCTGTAAAGAGGATGGCAAAGCTTCCCAGAGGATCCTGGAGATCTCCAGAGAAGTGATAAAATAATGAAAAAATACACGAGCAAAATGCTCCTGTCCAAACCTGGGCAAAGTCTATCAGAATGTCAGCTAAAATCACACAGATCTGAAGCCATGATGTAGGAAAGAAGCTTTCCATCAAGATATGTGTTCTTGTGGTCTTTTTGTACTCGAGCATTACAGGGCTGTGAATTATTACCAACGCTGGCACCTGAGGACTGACTGAGCTTGTGGGAGCGATGTACTTCTCTAGATGATTACCAACCATTCATCTGGCTAATGTGAGGCCAAATCTGGCCCGACTGCCTGGCTCAAGGGAATATAATTAACTCTGCAGTCAGGTTGCATTTGCCAAGTAGGATGAGCCCCAGGAGGTGAAGGCACAGGAGCGAGAGCTAATGCTGCCACCCAGAGCACGAAAATGGACTCGCCAGCAAAGGCAGGACAGGCTTTTTCACATCAAAGCTGCACAGACATCGAGCATCCATTTACGGCAATCAATAGAAAAAATAAATATATACATAAATAATACATATATTTTTAAATTTCACTACATGTTTGACCAGCTAGAAAACGGCTCCTTGCATTCTTCCGTCGAAACACCCCCACCAGTAAAGGGTGACCTTAGGAAACCATGTTTGAAAACAGCTGAGTACATTGAAGTGTTATTGATTGCACAAGTAACAGCGCCGAAAGTGATTACACAGTGTGGTACTTACAAAAATAATTACACTTCAGAAAATCAAAATTAATTTGTACACTTGTGCAACACTTTTGAAGTTGTTGACATTTCATTGTAGTGCTCGTAATGAAATGAAAATTATTAATAATTGTTCCTACTTCAGTGTGACAAATGTCATCTAGGTTAGGATGTGAATTTGTCAGTACCTCATCAGATCACTAAGTTGACTTTTGGCTCATGTTAATTTGAAATGGGGGTTGTTTGTATTTATTGGGTGCAAGTCTACACAGCCCAACCATGTCATGATCATTATGTTTGCTGGGTCCTAACTGTGAAACATCTTCTGTGGTATAGTCCCCCTTTCTTAGAAATCTCTCTGAAAAGGTGTAAAAACAATGGAAAATTAGGTTGCCTGGGCAAAAGATTAAAATTTTTTCTTCTTCAAACCACTTTACCAGCTAAATGGTATAAAATAATCCAGTGAAATCAGCATAACCTCAGGGCCACTGCCTGAAGGACAATTTCTTTTTTATTCCCCTACCAAGAATATTTCATCTTATTTTGACACATAGTGAATCAGCTTGTTCAGTTATGGAAAATAATCAAACGAATAGCAAAAGCTGGGTAAAGCAGAAATTAAATCATATTATGCCTCAGTGTTTGTCTCATACAACATATCGCTCCTCTGAAGTTATATAATTAGCACAAATAAAATAATTCAGCTTCCAAAGCACTTTTAATAAAAATACTCAGGGCTTTTAGAGCCCTTTAAAAGTATTAAATAAGTAAAATTCACACAAACAGTATCTGAAGACCCTTACTGTTCCAATTTTATAGTCAGGTGAAGTGACAAGCAGATGATTTGTCTGGGCAATTACAGCAAACCAATAACAGACCTGCAAAGAGAGTTTTGGAAGACCTGTCTCCAGGCTGCTCAGGGAGTTTTCGATTTTGACAGGAGTCTTTGCCTCAGGACACCCTAGCAAGATTCAAGTTACTTTCCAATAGCTGATCTAAAAGTGCATAGAATGAAACACCGGCGTTTTGACAATTTTTAAGAAGAAAAGCCATGATAAGAATACAGAAGCTCCATTTACACAAAACCCTTTACATTTCTCACCATTACTCTTAATCCATGGATGGACAAAATTGGACACTTTCTCTCTGAAGATCAATACAATTGTTCTACCTAAGTGCTCTGTGAGCGGTACTTTCAGTCATATAAAAACAATTATGTTAAGCTAAGATAATTGGCCTGGATATGTGGTGGTTTCCCAAGAAAGAACTATTATCAAGAACCGGTTTTGTAAAACCAAAGCCTCATGCAATGATGGCTGCATTAATATTTTAAAAGTTTTATCATTTTTCCAGAGCTTATTTCAGCAGCTCTGACTGATGACAAAATCCTGGCGGTAGAGGCCACACAGGATACAGGAGCCTGCTAGAGATCTGTTTGCTCTGTACATAGAAGCTCCTGCTTTTCCAGTTGTTACCACAAACCCAAACGGCACATTGACAGATTTGAAAGAACACCTTGCGTAGAACCACCCATTCAGTAACTAAACAGAGCCCCAAGAAAACAAAACCAAAAAAAGTAGCAGCATATGTGTTTTGACTAGATCTGGGTGGAATTTTTATTCCTTTGTTAACACAATACGCTTTGATCTGATTTCTATTGTACTTTGAAATTAGAGACTGCAAAGGAAGAGCTATTGAAGGAGTTTGTTTTCTCAGAAATACGAGAGGACGTCCAGCACAGTGACAAAAGCAGTTTAAGTGGTCAAACTACAGTAGCAAATAAGCAGCCAAACAGTCTGGTGCAGCCAGAGCTCTCTTGTGATTATAACCACGCACTTCTCACCCACGCTGATAACAAGCTGTTTCGCTCGCAGCAGATAGCACAAACCTCCCCAAATAAAACACTTGCCTCAGTTCTCCCTTTACATTCTCATCAGCAGCTTTCCACTTTTTACCTAATCAATATGTTAAACAGAAAAATTAAACAGACTAGAAAGCTACATCTTTATTTTCATCTCGTGCTTTCCTCCTTTATTCCATTCACCTGTAAATCTCTGGTTTATCCCTGCTCAGTGTTATCAGACTCATGATATTTAGATTGGTGATGTTTATTTCTCCTACAGTCCCAGTGCTCAGGCTCTTAAGATTATTTGAGAATCCCAACTTCAATTTAAAAATCCTTCTATTGCTAGCTCTCAGGTTCTGGAGAACTGCATGAAAGTATGACTCAAGTGTACTCTAAAAGCTCTATATGGAAGGCAAAGAAAAGGTTTATTCTGAACAAAACGAAAAACAGAGACTACATTCTTAATGCATTTCAGATTTGCTTGTTGGAGATTTTTTTAATTGCTAGGATTTGTGAAGTAATTATGGGTAAGTGCTGTATTCTGATCACAAACAGGTATTTCATGTAAACGTCACAAACCTGGTGCAGTGTGTAACAGGCCAAACATTTTTAAGGAGCAGAGGGTCAATATCAAATGGCCAGTAAAATCATCTCCTTGTGCCATCCCTCATAACACTGATGTATAAAGGGTGACAAACTAGGGCCGGTTTTGCTCTAGTGACATGACCCTCTTGCTCACACTCAGTGTGGCAATGCCATTCACACACAATGTCCCCCACCAAAACCACCCCTGAATTCTCCTTTTGCCCTAGGCGTCATTGAACAGTCCCCTGTCCCTCAGGGCAGCAAATAGCCCACAAGAAAACTTTATCTGGAATGTCCTTTTCACACATTTCCCATTGGGGGAAAATAATCTGCACTGCCCCAGAAAACTTAACACTTCTACCTTTACCACAGCAGAACCTACTGAAGAACACTTCTACAAGCATTCATGCAGTAAAATCTGGAACATCATCTTAATTTTTGCATAATCAGTACACTCTAAGCAGAACACTGACAGAGCTGGCCAGCAGCCCCTGAGGGGGAACCCTCTGAGTTTTATCCCTGCCTTTCTGCACAGGAATTAGCCTGACTTCTTCCTCCAGGATTTACAGCTGCACAAACAGCTGCTTTCTCCTGGTTGTGGGCAGCACAACCACAGCTTCATGTGGCTGGGTGTTCAGCCTCTGAGTGCCCATGTCCTGGATCCCATGGCTCCGTCTTTGGGGCCAGCGGAGGGTGAGTCTCTGCTCCTGGCTGGAATATGGCACATTCCTGCGGAGGGTGGGCTCCATGGGGCTCCTGGCAGCTCACGCGCTGCTGGGGGGCAGAGGTGGGCAGCCGGAGCCTGGGGAGGGTGCATCAGCTATCTGGTTTTTGGCCAGCCTCCCTCGTGTGGGAGCTAGTTTGTAAATCCCAAGGTGTACGCCCCAGAGAAACAAGGGAGTGTGGGTTTGAGCCTGCAGGTCTTGGGTTCACAGACTGCCAGAGAGATGCAGGAAATGGTGGTTGCATGTTCAGTCCCATGTGAGGCTGTCAGGTTATTCTGGCTCACCAGACCTTGTTGGAGTTTGCTGCTGAAGGAGCTGAGCTGTGAGGGAAGCTGCGTTTGTCTAAAGTTACGTTCAAAAGCGTATGGAACATATATAAAAACAAATGAAAGAAAACTGGGCTGTGTGAGAAATTTAAAAGGTAAAAAAACTTGTGTTTTATTGACTTGAAAGCTGTGGCCTGATAAGCAAGAGGGATGGGGGGAAAAACCTCAATTGCTGCAAAGGGAAGCCGGATGTTGTATGTGGCAGTGCTGCTTCGGTGGTTCAGAATTGCTTTACTTTCTTGGAATTGTTGTGTAAGTCTTTGCAAAGAAGCTTTGAACTCCTCACAAATACCTACCTATGTCTGGCGAACTTATGAGCTGGTTCACTAATTACAGAACAGGGTGGAAAGGTTACAGCTAAAAAGCTACACTATAGGCAGATCTGCAAACCTTAATTGTACTTTAGTTTTGCTTCTGTTCAGGCTGCAGTTGGAACATCATTTAGAGGTTACTGTATTGCTCAGAGGTGCGAATAAAAATCCTTAATTAACACCATAGCAAAGAACTTTGGTTACTTATTTGGTCTGAGATTTTAAAAAAAATTTGTAACTGAATAATAATATATTCCCCTGAAGTGAAAAATTAGCACCTTACTAATACTTCTTTCAAAACCTCTTGATTTTAAATTAAGAGTAGTGGTTTTGTGATTAAACCCCTGGGTAGAAATTCTGTAGATTTGAGTTCCATTCTCAGGTCTGAGCCAGACTTATTATGTGACCCCGGGTTCGGTGTTGGTCACCAGGGCTGGCTTTCCAGCACCCATCTGCTTTTAATTGCCAGTACAGCGCAGTTGAGAAATTGCCAACTGGACTAGCAGGACTTTTTGCATTAGCTGCAGTTGACTTTGGATCCGACCCTTTTGTCTGTCTGTTTGCTAAATGTATGTATGGAGAACCAGGCTCTGGTTAACTGGGATATTGGAAGCATATATTAATTAACATTGTGCACCGCTGCAAAATTACAGATAAGAGAATTTTCTAAGTGGAGAAATACATTAGGTACAATAAAATAGCACAATATTAATACTACTGTTCTGTTAATGCAGTGTGTTAGGGTAAAAATTTTCTTACTAAGCTGTTTCTAAAGTATAAGATACTATCACTTAGGTTTAAAATGCCTAATTTCTACACCATTTTGAGAAAACAAAGAAATACATCAAAATATTTCCCCTGTGGAAAGGCTAGTCCTGGTGATACACCTGTAGTTGTTTGAGAGGAAATTTGATTTACTGGCCAACATCGGCTCAGCATCTTCTAGGCTGTCTGTGCTCTCCTGAATACTTGGATAGGGGAAAAAAAGAAAAACAAAAAAGAAAACGGATAAAAAACCTCAATAGTAAGTTCAAGTTCTAGACTATGGATTTGACACTTGTTTTGGGCTGAGGTCAAAAACATTAGTTAGTAAACAAAATCGAAATGGTTTTGGGGGGGTTTAATTTTATTTATTCTGTTACAGTTTAATCTGCTGTTGTTTCTCCCTGTATTCTGTGTATTGTTTCACTATGTAACAGAATTAACTGATATTGTCACACCCATGCCAGAGAAAACAAGCATGAATCTTGTGAGAAGCAATGAGTAATTTGTAGGGTCCATTCCAGTTCCAGCTATGTGTAAACTCCCATCTGTCTGATGGGTTGGATGAGAAAGACATAAAGCAGATTAGGAAGAAACGACCAGAGGAAAAATTGCATTGAGTTCTTTTCACATCTAGATCAGGATCATTATAAGCAGAATCTCAGGAGCCGTTATTTTAAGCGTTAGTGTATAATGCAGTACACTACATTAGGTTTTATGTACAGCACTTGGAACCTTGGGATGACTACAGTAAACTTTCCATCACTGCTAGTTTGCTCAATGACCTTTTATCTTCATTAGGCAATACTCTGAAATTGCTCTAAGTATGCCAGCATGGATTCTTTGGTGGTGTAAATTAGGATATGTATTGATGTTAATGGGGCTGTTTGCATTTATTAGTATAAATTAGTTTTAGTATTCTTTCACATCATAAATCACAATGGACATTGGGAAAGTCATTTAACAGCACTGATGTATAAACAGTGAAAATGAGAAAACAATTGACTCCATTATTCAATGTTTAGTGGCAGAAATGTGACTGAAGTGTGTGTGTATTTCCCAAGCTTACTTACTTGATGCGAAGCAATGAATGGACAGGAACAGTGGCAAAGGATGAGCTCTAATAAAGTTGTTGGACAGGAAAGAATATCCCAAATCTGAACCTTGAGCCCCTATTGTTACTGACAACCACATTAAACAATTTGAGTTTCTGAGATGTTACCATAAAACAAATGCATAATACAAATAATAATTCATAGGTAGGTAAACGACAGCTAGTGAGGCAAGCCTGAACATCTGTTTTATAGTGAATGAACACTGAACACTTCTGGCATCTAGTGCTCTATTTTTACCCCAAAAATCTATACAATATTTAAACCCTTTTCATGCTGCATTTTGACTCATTATTCCATATTGATATCACACAAAGCTGTGATTTCCTTATGTATAAAAAAGACTTGCTGGGCTTATTTGTCGAGGGAATTTGTAAGGAAAACTTGTATAGAATATAAAAATTTTGAGGTAGCAGAAAGTATTTAATCATGGCAATGGGTTTTTCAAGTGATTTTTCTTTGTGACAAACCAAATATGTATTATATTATTTGTGGATCAGTATATCTAACGTCAGCACACATTGCTGTTTATTGGCTCATTTTATCATGCTGAACTGTCACAAGCTTCTTATTAATCTGTCTCTGAAGGATCAAAATGCTTTAATAAATATCTTAGTTCCTTTAGATCTTGGGCTGAAATGAAACTGTTAGTTAAATGTACTGTGACTTTGAGTGAAGATACCTTTAGAGAGATTTAAAATGGGAGCATGTTATATAAATCTAAGTTTGACAAAGCAGAATGTATCTTTCCTTTAATGGCCAATTAGGACTCAAATAAAAAAGTAAAAAGCCCTTTTCTAGACAAAAAGTGAGACTTCTTTGTTACGTGATAAGATTGATTTATCAAAGGGATGATTAACTTCGCAGTTCCATAGAGAAAGGTCGTTGCTTGTGTGGGGAGTTCATTTACACGTACGGATGGACGCGCTGTAAAGTCCGCACACATAATAAATGAATGGATGGCACAAGGGCTCGGCAAGGCTCTCACCTTTCATTGCTACAAAGAGGTGGATAAGAAGGCGGGTTTTGACTTTATCCAGAACATGAAAATTCACGTACTTAATGCAGCTGCCAGGGACAAAGAGGAGAGGGCCTAAAGGAAAAGCAGCCCCTAAAAGGATTGTAAGACCATTCTGCAGAGGGAAGGGGCTGTGTTCCGCTGATGGCAGAGAGCTCACTTTTGGCGCAGTCAGAATATGTGTGGCCTCTGAGCACACAGCAGTAAATGGTTTCTGTCAAGGGATCAAAGAAGGAGTGGTTTTTGTATGCCATTTTCAGAGGGGGAATGCATTTTAATAACATCATCAGATTCAAGAAAAAGAAATTAAGATCATCCATGTGGTATTGTCATTGCAGTACCACTTTGGATTGCTTGGGAGCTCTCCCCAGATGAACCTGCAAACCTCTGAGTGTGAACCCTCTGCAGTGTGAGCGAGGGTTTTATTGTAGCTGTGTACTGAGTGAACCGCTGCTCCTGAGCATACATTTCACCATCTCAAAGGATTATACCTGGATCTTTCCTCTTGTTCGTCAAGTTTTTTAGCTTGCTGAGATCCTATCATCAACAGCATGGTTTTTGCTTTTATACATGGGTTCGAAAAGTAAATGCTGAACTTGAAGTGCCCAAATCTTTCCGTATATCCCTCTTATCTGAAGAATTTATAAGCCTCGAGTTAAACAGAGTAGTTGTATGTAATGTTAGTTATTTCAGCTTTCATCTGGAAATGTTCCACAAGTATCAGAGTCTTGTCTTTTTGTAATAAACTGGCCTTTGATATTTTGCTCACATTGAAACGTTCATGGCAATTAGCAATTTTAGATCAACACCCAAATGTGGAAACAGAATTTTATTGATGTGTACAGTAATGAACATGTTGAAGATGAACATGTGGGAATAGCCAGGCCTGTAAAACTTCCTGGAAAAGCAAACCCACGGGGCCTGAAATTAATTTGTTTCCAAATGCACGTGAATGTCTCTGTGCAGCCACAGAAGAACGGGTCTCATTTCTACTCGGGGTTAGTTTGCACAGACCATCCATCCATCAGTCTGCTTCCTTAGGAGTGTTAACAGTTTGGCACTACTTTATTTCCCTTAAATCTTCACAACAATCCGTGATATTGCTACAGCACATTACATGGCTTTTCCTCTGTGTCATTGTATATTGCCATTGGGAAATGAAGCATAAAAAGGCTGCCATTAGAGCACATCATTAAATAAGGCTGCATGAATTCCAGCTGTTGAACAATTGATCAGTTCCATTTTGAGCCAAAGAGATGTTTTATCCCAGTTGAGTTCATTTAATATAAAAAAAAAAAAAAAAAATCCATGTTTTAGTGGTGCCTTTAATTTCCTTTAATTTTTCTTTTAGAAATTGTGCAGTAATATCAGCTTCTATCTTGTAAAGGAAAAGATCAAAGCACACCAGAACTTATGTGCATGTGCTAAATGTGGGAAAGTTAGAAATTAACTCCCAAGTGCTGGAAGTTTTCTGAACTGTCTGAAAGTAATTCATGCTGAGGGGTTGTTTTAAGACCCTATTTTAGCTGGGTGCAAAGCACAGTCACAGTTGTTCAATTAACTGCAGCCAGAAAGACTGGATTAAGTTTCAACGTTTTTTTGGTTGTGCTGAAGTTGTTCAGCTACATCCCATTTGCTTCTCCACTCATTTTGAAGCTGTGGTATATTTTTGAAGCTCTTCGAGTATTTTTCTGGTGTCTTATTCCACAGAGCTTGAAATGCGCAGGTTGCAAGAGTAGATCAATAAGAGCAGGGAATGCAGACAAGGATGCGCACAGCTCTGCTTAAGCAGTGACTTCCCTGTTTTCTCTTTCTGTCCATGTTCAAACGCGGCCTGAGCCATCCATATCCTCCGACTTTCCCTTTGGTGACCTGATGTCACTTCTCAGTCAACAGCAACTCAATCAGTCATACTGCACTGTGAAATACACACCGATAATGTGTACGCACAAATGATTTTTAACACAGCTCGTAGACTGCAAATTTCCATCTCTGCCTTTGGGGCAGGCGAACATTCACCACATTTTACTCATTCACCAAACAGTTGAGCTTCCCACATGTAATTTAAGAGAGACAAAAGGGTGGTTCAAGGGTTTGAATAGTTTAACTTAGATACTACTAAGGGTGAAAAATGAAACATTTCACTCTATTAACAATCTTTAGGTCACTGGGTACTGGTAGGTATTTTGTTGTGAAGAATATTGTGATATCTTTGACCATGAAGACTGTGTTACGATTTTTGCCAGAATTTGTGTCCTTTCGAACCCTAAATCGGACTTTTCGTGCCAGGTGGCAATTGCCTTGTTGATGAGACGCTGTGACTCCAAAAACAATAGGAAGTAGGGAGCCAATAGAATGCCCTCTTTATTCTCAAAGACTCCAGCAAGTACTTCAGAATGCATCTCCCTGTCCCTTGGTGCTCAGAGTGACCTTATCACAGTCATACATCAAAGAGAGCACACTGGTTCATTTACTGAAGTGAACAATGGCACACAGCTGCTGCTCTCACATGTCCCTGGGTTTTCAAAAATGTCCTTACATTTTCTTTCTTATAGGCATCATCAAAAAGAAAAACAATTCACAATGGTAAAATAATGAATACTGAAGAGCATTTTAATGAAATAGTGTAAGATTATGGAGTTAAACTGGGTGGGATTTCAAATAAATGGTTTCCGGAGGCATGGTCCACTCCTCATTACTGGTTTCTGACTAAGTGATCAGCTGTGAAAATAACTATAGAATCTGATGCCCCTTGCTTTGTCCCTTATGGCTGGAGGGTGCAAATATTTGTGTGCGTTCTCAAGGCCTGTAGGAGTAGAAATACAAGCACTTTGTCACTGTGAATGTAAAAGCTGAATATATTTGAAGTAGTTCTCTTAGAGCCAGAGGAATGAGCTCAGGTAAAACCACTTGGCTTTTTTGCTTTGAACTTGTCACCATTCAATTAGAGTCAAATTTGGACAGCTTCCTTTTGAAAGCTGCAATATTTGTCTCTACTCTTATTGCATTCACAGAAAAAAAATCTAAAGCTCTGCCTGTGGAATCTCTGTCTGTTCCTGCCAAAGCAGGCTTTGCAGTTCCAGGAATCAGCATTCATGGGACCTGAAGGACAGAATACCTGAGTCTTGAACTTTGCAGCTTAAACATCAGCAGTACTTGGAAAATAGCTAATAATTAAAAGCCAGTGGTACTTTAAAAAATAGTTTTGAAAATCTCTACTTGGTGCAATGCAAGACCTAGAAAAGCTGAGCTGGTGTGTGCAATGAGCCTGACGGAGCAAACAAGCAAATAAAGCAAATAAAGCAGTGCTTATGGCACTGTTTATGCTTCAGGATCACAAGAGGAGCTGCCCACTTTGTCGGACTGCAGCAGCGCTGGATCACGTGAGGCTTTGGGGTTTATCTTTGCTTTGACAGGAAGTTCTGAGAGCACTCTGAGCTGGGCTGTAACGCTACCTAAAGAGCAGCATTCTTCCAGTGGAATGTTGCATTTATTGATGCTTCTCCCACAAACAGCAGAAGTTATGGAGGCACAAAATGCATTTCTGTGAAAATGCTCATTGCAATGACTGAGGCAAAAGGAATATGTTCTGGATTCACAGTGACAAAACACCTATGACTATTGCCTTTGTTAGAACAAATATTAGCAGAGGTTAAAGGCAAAAGTGTGTAATTCAACCACATCTACGCTGTATGCGAGCTATTTAAATTCAATCTTTATTTTCTCTGAACGTTTTGATCTTTGTATTTTTCACTGTATGGAAAGTTCCCCTTTAGGATTTAGAACGAAGCTGCAGGAGAAAAAAAAGATGGTCCATTGTTAAATCTTCAAAGAAAAAGTTTCAGGGATAAAAGTGGAATTGAAATACAAAAGATTTTTTTAAAGCTATTTAATGTTTCAAAATGTGGCTTTGGCCTCTGCCTACTGGCCAGTTTGAAATTTACTGTCTAAGAACTGAAATTTCAAAGGTGGTTTGGAAATGCCTTTTTTCCTGCATTAAGTAATATGAGGGCATCTGGCCCTTTAGTCTGAACACGTGGCACTAAAAATATACACGTGGGGAATGCTTTGTTTCAGAGTCACTTTTCTGCTTTCATTTGTTTCTGAAATCAAAGTTTTTGAGTTCTTGAAAAGAATGAGCCCGTGTAATGTCATGCTTTGAAATGCTGTTCTCTTGACATTATAAGACCATGAAAGGTAGAATTTTGACTAACTGTATTATTCCTTCACCTTAAAGACATTGTCAAGTTTGCTAAGCTCTAAATATGACCCACCTAGTTTTGTTTCTTTTACCTCTTATTCTGTTACAAAGCTCATTTGATTCTTTTCTACATGCAGCGCTTCAAAGCTTGCTTTTCTTCATAAAATTAAACAAATAAAAATCCAGGAACTTACATTTCAAGTGACTTTTACATAATTCAGACCAGTGTAGGCAGGTGATTGCAGCGTGTAAACTTTATTTTAACTGACTTGTGCTTACCAGACAATGAGCAAGACTGGCGTAGAATTAGTTACGTCTTTTGATGTGTGGATACAGCGCTGATCAAAGTCGTTGATAGCCATTCATGTGAATCCCTGGACAGGCTCTGTCCCCATTAAAAATAGATCCCATTGCAATAACCCTCAGACAACCCCCCTCCTTTTCGAGCGAAAATAGTTTTAACTTGACCCCTTTAACTCACAGATGTAAATCCCCAAATTGAGTCACGTACTTTTGTTTTAAATCGGAGTAGCTCCATCTAACAAAACTAAATCCCTCATGCTTTAATTACCTGTAATGATCTCCTTCACAAATACTCTGCTTATTATGGCCCAGAAAATGGTCTTGTTGAAAACCAGGCACCACCTTTGTGCATAATAGTCACTGTGATATATATATATACACACACACACACGTGTAAGCATTGTTGCTCAATAGGTTCTGCAGCTGTGAAAGATATTAATTTTCAGTCCATCCCATCATTTTTATCTGCATGTCGAACTGAATGTGCACTTCCAACCTTGGAATTTAGCTCAGTTCTCTTTAGCTCAGTCAATAGCTGTATATAGCTGAAAAATTGGCTTTTATGATCAGAAAGTTTTAAAAGCTCAATTTTGCTCATAATTGCTATATATTGAAAATTAATTTTGCAAACTTCATGTGATAAGAAAACTCCTGACCTCAGTAAAAACTATTTTATGCCTAACAGAAGCAGGAAACACCCAAGGCTTCACTTTGAAGTCCCTGAAACCCGAAGATCAGAATGAGTCTAAAATACCCAGAGCCCTGCATAACTACAATTATTACCTCAGTGTCTGTGGTAGCTTAAGTTCTTGGTTGAATAAGTGTTCGATCAATGGTGAGCAAACACTGTGTGTTTCTAAAAAACGTGCATATGGGCCCATCCACGGAATATTCCTTTCCCATTGCCCTCTTGAATTGACATCCAAGAGAAAATTTGAGTGTAATTTGCCTCAGTTGTGTGTGGGGGTTTTTTTTGTTGTTTTTTTTTTTTTTTTTTTTTTGTTTTTTGTTTTTTTTTTTTTTTTTTTTTTTTTTTTTTTGTTCGTTTGTTTGTTTGTTTTTGTAAGAGCACGTAAATCTTGTGTTTGATGGGGAAGCTCCAAGACTTCCTGGGTCTTTAACACAAAAAAAATAAATCCTAGCACAGGGATGTGGATTAGAGAGTTGTAACAGTTAGGCAGACAATTGAGAAATTAATCTCATTTCATAAGCTACAGATTTAGTCCCAGATTGGAGTGAGCCTTACCACAAAGCTTAGTGATGAATGTGGAAAAAGTAGAAACAATCTTCTTTGGTTCTCCTATCTAAAATAAAATTGAAGTGACATTTTTCAAATGAGAATACATTGTCTGCTGCTTTGTCTGGTTCTTTCATTTCAGCTTTGTTAGATCTTTTGTTTCTTTGATGCTCGGAATATTGCACCATTTGGCTCTAAAACCTACATTAGAAGAGCATTAATTAAAGGCAGACACAGTGCAACCAAGACACTGTTAAAATTATGCTTGAAGGTACAACGTAATTAATTTTGTACAAGTGAAACATAAAAGAGAGAACAAAACCGGAGGAAATAGCAGCATATCCTCACAAAATGATAATGAGAAATACAATTGCAAATCAGACAAAATGTGAAAGGACATATGGGATAATTAGATTTCAAGAAAGAAATCAAAACAAAGGGTAACCTGCTAATTGCTCGTGAAAATTAAGCAAAGAATATATAACTAATGTTCAAGGTTCTTAGGGTTTGTTTTGGGGTGCTTTTCTGTGAAGTGTAAGATTGGCATTAAGCACCTGTCAGTAAAATGAGGTTGTAAATTTTGTATCATAATTTCCTGACAGGTGTGTAAAGAACTGAGTATAGAGCTTCACTCAAAAGCACGTTCTCTGTTCGAAGCTATCCAAGAAGGTAATGGGCTGGGATCTGGGTCATGGTCCCCAGGTTGAAAATGAAGGCACATAACGTAATTAGCTATCTGTGTAGGAGAAGAAAAAGGCTTTAGGAAACTGCTTTATTGTAATTGGTCATTTTAAGTAACAATTAAACTTCTGCAGTTCTTGTTAGAACCCCTGCGGTTCAACCTCAGTTGCGAGTGCTCTTGAGTAAAGCACTTTAAAAGATCAAAACTGTGGCTTGAACATTTATCCTGTCCTCCAGGGTTTAACTGAAGCCCCAGGTTTGCACAGGTCTGCGGTGGCACTCTTCGAGGATGCAGCATAAAACAGAACGAAAGTTTATCGTGTGTTTAAAGACGTCTGTTGCACGTGATGAGCTCCTGCTGATGGCTGAGACTGCAAAACTTTTGGTTTGCCTGTGGAGCTGTAATTCCAGTTGAGTGGAAATGGTCTCCATGTTGGGATAATCATTGTTACCAGCTGTGGGAGGACGGTACCCCTGGAGTTTTAGAGGGACCATATCGCAGATGATTATCAAAGCCTTTTTCTTTTGGTTTAGGTTTAAACAAAAAAGAAGTCAGCAAAAATGCCAGAATACTGTTTGACACCCCCACACCCATTTGTGTGGTGGCTTCTGTCATCTGGGAGAAAGCAGCTAGAAACTCTCCTGGCAAGAGCTTCAGTGTTTTCCTTGCTGACAAAGAAATATATTTGATGAGGGGAAAATCCTGAAGCTTCTTTTAAAACATGATGTAGTTTTATACATATTATCTGCCTTAAGAGTCTATACATTATAACTTCTTGCCAATTTTAAAACTTCCCCTAAATGTGATAACTAACTAGATTCTAGTAGTTGAGTTTTGAAATTTTGAGTTCCTCTCTTTCGTTGTCTGGATAAGTCAGTTTATTCCTGTCTTTGAATTCATCAGACCCAAAATGAAAAATGGCCAGTGAGAAGGAATTCGAGCTGAGGATCAGCCAAAGAACAGTGCAGTCCTCCAACCGTGGGTCACAAAGTGCAGGCTGTTTTCTCCAAAGCAGGAGCTGAATATCAGCATTCCCAGGTGATCCGGAAGGCTTCTTGTAAGAGTAAGATCATTAATTGCCTACAACCTGAAAATATGGACGGAAAAACTTGATCCCTTGGCAAAACTATCGATCCCTTAACATCCTTTGCAGTGTTATTGGCCTTTCTACACTTCTAAAGCTTTCTTAATTAGTCACAAACTCCTGAGCTGGAAAGCTGCGTAATTCATAGCTTTATAACACCTCCTCCATTGTGTGCACTTTGTCATCCACTGGGGTTTTGAGGAGTTTTAAGTAAATCCCTTTTTTAGTGTTATATAGCACAGTGCAATAAACTCCTCTAAAATATTCCACTTATACAAGGTGATGTGTTTTGCAGTGATTTGAAGGACAAGAGAAGTTTCAAAACAAAGTATGTTTTGAGGTAAAACACATTGAACTGTTTCTAGTGCATGTAATTACATTGTTCAATCCATACTTCTTTCACTGAAATGTCAAACCACACCATTTCGAAATCAAACTAAAGGAAAAACTGCTTTTTTTTTTTTTNTTTTTTTTTTTTTTTACCTCCATGGTGAAACTCTTAAATGTTACGATGCAAAAATGTCTGATGAAGAGGAAGGCTTCATGAAGCAGGGTATACAGTAAAAATGTGAAGATCCTTGATGTCATAAGTTGTCTATTTTGTCACAATTTGCACAAAATGGAAGGAATATAGGAACTTCAGAAGGGCAGAGAACGCTCAGTTATTAATTTTTACAACTATTTTAAGAACAACTCATTTAACTGGAATTTAATCTTTATTTCAGTGTCAAGACTTTCTAAACTGACTTGCATTAAATACCAATGTGTTGCTGGGCAGTTATTTTTATTATAAAATGCCTTGCTCAGCTGATGATTACAGCCAGAAAAGCTGTCCAGCTAAGAAGCCTAACCTTCCAAGATAATGTATTCTTTACAGTTTATTTCTAGAAATATGCTCCTGTTGTTTTGATAAAACATATGTAAGAAATTGTTTTCCTGATTCACTCCAGCTTACAGGTTTTTTAAGAGCAATTTTTGTCTCTGCCAATTAATCTTTGCAAATTTTTTCTCTGCTACGTGAATGCCCACAGAATTCTGATAACAAGTAGCTCTAATTCATCGCTTCATGAAAGGGCCTTTTAATCTGTTATGTTTTACACGATTTCCCTGAAGAAACCTGCTGAATTTCAAAGCAGGCATCTTTTAAAGACTTACAGATAATATTTTGAAAGGTAAGTGTATTTTGCTACTATTAGTGGAGGGGGAATGTCTTTTCCTAATAAAAAAAAAAAAAAAAAAGAAAGCTGCTCAGAGTGCTACGCTAAGAATCATGAAAGACCTCTCGTGACTCCAGAGCCTTCTTTGCATAGCAAAGTTTAGAAAAGGTGCACACTATTTCTGCATGCAAAAACCGCAGGTATTTCCTCATATAACAAACCCATAATATTTTGAAAGCCTCATCTACTGTGAAACATTGAAGTAGATGAGCGATTTTTGTTGTACATTGTAATTTTAGCTTCTAGCTCATGTAATTAATCTTCTCCTGTTTCGGCAATGATGCAGTTAAGGTAGCAGGTTTTGCCGTTAGAAAAGAAGAATTTCCAAAGCAGACTTACTTACGAAAAGTAGCTGCAGAAAATGCATTTTCTTTAATTGTGATTTTTTTTTTTTTTTGTTCCTAACAGAAGTCCAGGGACGAGGGCATGGCAATGAAAGCCGCCCCAACGCAGGTGACGGAGCTGTGTTTGTCCTAATTCAGCTTCTCAGGAGTCCACGCCCAGTTGCCCAAGCAGCTGTGTGATGTTTTGTAGAACACTCACAACGAGAGTTTTTGTTCATCCTCTTGGATTAACACAAAAAGAGTACCAAGAGCACTAAAAGGAGTCCTAAGCAAGCAGCAGTGTTTCTGCTGTTGAATAATACACTCACTGCAGCAGGTTCCTAAGGCACTACCAATGAGGAAGGTATAGCAAGCACAGTACTTGAAATTTACTGTGCTCTGATCTCAGCTGAATTTCTCACTTTGTTCAAAGAAATACGCTTCACAGAATTCAGAGCTGTGTCTTCAACCACCCTTGCAGCTTGTTTCAAATTAGGTTGTGGTTCTGGCCACCTGTCATTACACTGCCAGCTACCATTAAACCATCAAAGCAGTATTTTAGTTGCTTTGATGTAGTCTGGAATTGTATCTACTGCTGAATGATGATTAGATTAAATGTTACAAATGTATCCAAAGGGAATAGAAGCACTAGTCTAATCTTGGTCCATTACAATTTCATTTTAAGTGTTTCCTTATGTTTCTATTATTTCTGATGCATTCATTTGTATTTATAGATGCCAGTACAGCAGAAATAACCTCTTAGAACAGAATTAAAAGCTGCCATTAACAAAGTCTGTGTTATTAATGAGGTGTTTCATTCATCACAGCCTCAGAAAGGTCTAGAGAATGAACAGTGGAAATGTCATTTCCCCTTCTTAGATGGCATTCCATTTTAACAGACAAGGGAAAAGTACTGAAGGGAAATGAAGTTCTTTTGTTCTGGTTTGGTGAAGTCTGGCTTCTACTTGAGATTTGTTGGATGTGTTCCTGCCAGGCCTGCTCAGTCAGTGCATACCTGAGTGCACTCTCTGGGCTTGGCCCCAAGCCTTTAATTTATCTCTTGCCAATGTTCTGGTGCCCTCTTGCCCACAAACCAGCTCAGATTCCCTTGGAGGATGCTGCGGCACCTGCAGGGGTTGTTCCCACTGATCCTTCCCGGAAAGGGAAGATGGAGATGCTGATAACTGAGACTCTCCACAGAATAGATTAGACAAGTATGGCTGAGAAAAAGGACCGAATGTCAGCTGTACCTCAGATTTCTTCCACAGGATGTTAAAAGCAGAGCGCCGGGACCGCCTTCCAGTGCTGTCACACTTGGGTGACACAGCCAAGTGGAATTGTGTCTCTGAGACAGCCTTGGTGAACAGCTCTTCCTTTACAACGGCTGGATCCAATCTCAGTGTTCTGGGGCCACCCTCCACACCACTGCTGTAATGAAAAACAGGGTTTTACAAATTAGCTTTTCTAGTAACAATTAAATTAATTCTTGGAAGCAGCCTTTTAGCTATTCCAGAACAGGTTTGCAGCAAAACAGAACTAACCCAAACCTTAGCTCATTGTGTATTTAATGTTTATTTGAGGATGTGTCCAGACCCTGACCACAGTCCTATAGTTTGTCTTCCCGGAAAATAGAATTCAAAGCTGGATGCTGACAGCTCTGTCTGGGAGTGTTACCTGTATCCAGGTTAATGGAAGGAAGACACCCATTAGTAGCTAATGCTGGACTCGATGTTTTTAGCAGATCGGTCTGAGCTCAGAGCCTGCAAACATCTGGCTTTGTGTTTGAGGAGGGATTAATGTTGTGTAATTACAGAAGGGCAAAGATTCAAAGAGAAAAAGAGAGAAGGACAATACTGCTATAATGAAATGTCTGATGCTGCATGGTGCATTTCCTTTTACATGAGCAAGAACATTTTTAAGTTCAGTTTCATGCTTCAGTTTTTCTGATTTTCATCAAATTGCAATAATACAAAAAGGTTAATTGCAGGCCTCAGATGAAGGCTGTTTTTATGATTAGAAGTATAGAAACGACAAATACGTTTTTCTCTGATTGTTTTCTGGCTGATTGCAATACAGTGTAGACATGGGGTTGTTTCTATGTGGACTTCTTCATTTTATTTTCTACAGCAAGAGTCAAGTGTGCTTCAAATCACCTAAGTAGGACATCTACACGATGATTGGCAAGTGGCAACTTCTTAATTGCTGTAGATCAAGGAAATCTTTCAAGGTGGTACATGGATAGAGCTATGCAATTCATGCTGTGATTGTCCAAGTGAGCTCCTGTCCATTGAAAATGGTTCAGTTCAAGTTGTGAAATATTAAGACTTTTCATGGGGAGTAGCAGAGCCGCTACTGGCAATTGTTGCTGCACATGGAGTTAACGCGCAACATTAGGAAAAGAAAAAGGATCTATTACTGACTAATTCTTTCCATAGAGACTTGTGGAAGGCAAGGAAGGCTGTCTGACGTGTTTCTCTTATATTTTGCTGTAGAACTCAGGCTTCTGTCTGGAGAAAACATCTGGCTCGGTTAGTTGTAGCAGTTGGCAGGGATATTATATACATATATTTTACCAATCACAGTTTGGGCCCATGTTGCTGCCCAAACTCAGGAGTTACCTCTCTAAACACAGCATCCCCTGAGCTCTCCCAGTCTTTACTACGGCTCTGTTCTGCTGGGTGCTGCTTTTTAGCCACGTGGATGTTTCACCTGTGTTTGCAGAATAAGCAAAAATGTGAGAAAATGAACAGTCTCAGTAGCCCTAATCCAGTGGGACTTTAGTATTTATGTGATTTTCAAGAAGGAAAATAGATATAATAGTTCATTATTTTAAACTGGGGAGAAAGGTCTCCTTAATGAGAATTTAGACGAGTGATGGTTTCCTCCATTGCATTGACTTTCCCTGCATAGATCTGGTATCCAAGGCTCAGCCACTGCTGAAAATGAGGGTGTCTGATACCCGTATTTTAAAGTAATGCAGAAATTCATTGCTTTCTTCTCCTCATTTTCACTTCACAAGAGAAAGCGAGGGTTTTTTGTGGGTTTTTTTTTCACCAGTTTAATGCCAACACAATGTCTCTCTGGATAGTTCCAGTCTATTGTGTCCTTCACTTGAGCAGCAGAACACAGCCTTGAACAGAGTGTTACCCCTCAGTAAAGTCTAATAAGTGTTGGTCTGAAGTGGATGTTTTCTCTCACTACAGAAATCTTCTGTTGTGCCCATTTCCATTTTAAAAGTGTAAACACTCCTTGGTGGACGGCGACCTTGCCTGGACGCCTCTCTTCTGCAGCAAACAGTGGATATCTGGTGTAGCAGAAATAACGGCATTTAAAGGCTCCAGGATCAGCTGCTGTGGAGGCAGGCGGTGGAAGGAGAAAGCCCTGGCTTAGAGCCATGGAAATATGAGGAGACTCACACCATCCTGCTCTCTCTGTATTGAAAGGCTTCTTCCTTACACACCGCCAGAACTAATTCCAGCTGTCAAGGGAAGATGTGTTCCTTGGTAGCAGTGGAGCGGTTTGTGAGTGATGCACGGGCTCAGTGTGGAGCTTTCTTACCCTCTTCTCCGATAATGTGGGTTTCTTCATTTGATATCATCTCTGCTATGAAATACATTTCATTTTCTCACTTCAGATGGGAAAGACATTTGAAAAGAAAAGGCCACAGCAGCTGGACTTCAGTGGCTCTGTCACTGAGTTTATCATACTGTAATTGAGTTCATCAAACTTTAGGAAATCTAAAAATACTAAGAATAGCCTTCTAAAACCAGTGACTCTCAAGTTATTAATCAGTAATGAGAGGAAGAAAACGCCTATTATCCAAAACCATGGAAAATGTGCGTTAAAAAAATTGTGTTACCTGAGAATAGGAAAAATAACCAATGGTTGTTTATTTTAAGCATGATAATGAACAGAAAAGTAACTATAAAAATGACAGCTTAGTGTCTTGTATTCATTCCCTCTCAGTGACCTTCATGCCAGAGCTGTAAGATTCACAAGTCAAGATTGTTGTGACACTTCTACAAACTGAAATATTCATCTAAAAGTCAAGGTATTTCATATTTGGATTGATGGGACAAAGTGAAAAGTGATTTGTGCCAGTTTTCCAGTTTGCTGTGGTGTAGATTAGGCTGATGTTTTTCTTATAGCCATGAGGTTAGAAAAGACTGTAAATCCTAGGTTTTTGGAGTCACTAAACCTGAAAGTCGCAATTATAGAGTGTAACAACCAGGTAGATGAGATGAGTTTTAATTGCTTCACAGAGCAAAATACAAACCAAGTGTGCAATTGAACCAACCAGATCTGTTTATATCTGTGATTAAATCTGCTAAGATACTGTGTTTAGTTTGGGGTTTTCTGTTTGGTTGGGTGCTTCTGGGTGTGGGAGATCATCCATAAAATCCTTTAAAAATAAAGGTCAGAAGATTCAAGTGTTAGGAGATTTGGAGACTCAACTCTTAAAGATTTTGATCCCTCCTTGCGCAGAAGGTCTAAAGCCTGCAGGTCTCCAGCTGCATTGCAATCGTTGTCAAATCAGCACTGCTTTTCACCTCTGTCTCATTCCGGGTATTTTTACCACCTTGCATATTATAAACTGTTCATTTTTGTTCACTGAAACCTTAGATTATAAATAGCAATGCTCAGCACTTTTACTTCAGAGTGAATTGTTGGGGAAGAAAGATTCAAAGCAATTTTAATCATATTGTCAAACCTGGAATAAGCTAATGTATCAAGCTGAGTGTTTTTTCCAGTTTTATGACATAATTACTTGTGTATTAGGCCCACAACTAAAAAAATAGCTCTGCAAGAGCAATGTTTTTAAAACTTTATTAGTAGTGTTTGCCTTAAGATAAAATGAGTAATTACCAGCCCGTTAAATACTGACAGGTAACCAGTTACAAGAAAGACGTTGTCAAGTTATTTCAGCTAAGTAAAATCAATCTTTCACTGCTATGCTTAATTAAGGTAATTCCAGCTTGGCTCTGATGTAAAACTCAGTTGGAGTTCTGGGAAAATAAACCTTGAAAATATGGAATATTGCTGTATTGTGCAGCTTTCTGCAACTCAAGAGTTAATAGTTAATTGTTTATGGCCATCCATAATGAGAGGGCAGGCATCAGCTACCAAACATTTCTGAAAATTTTTCCGTTTTATTTAGGCCCTAGGTAGGAGCTAGAGTTTTCAATCTGCTTGCATGAGTAAATTCATGTTTGAGGGCTGCCAAATTCTAAACCTCTCCAAATGTGGTGTTTGATTGTGGGTGGGTTTCTTCGATTATAAAAGAACGGGACACTGCGAGCTGCCACAAACACATGACACACATCAGGGACTTCAGTCCAGCCTTGCTGGAGCGGTCACTGAGAGCACTTCCAGCTCCCAAAGTGCTGGACGGGTAATTTTATGATGAAAATAACAAGACTCCAGAATTCACTGTGAATGCCTTAAAGTCTGATTTTCAGCACCTGCCACAGCTGTGAACTACTTAAAAATGAAGCTAAATTAATTCCTAGCTAAATTACTGTAAGTACGAAGATACAACCCGTGTCTCTTCCAGTGGAAATTTATGCTGTAGTTCCTTCTCTCAGTTTGTTCCATCTTTGAGGTGTCTTACAGTGTCTAAAATAATAAACAAGTAAACACCATCTCATTTCTTAAATGCTGAGAAAATTGATACGATCATTATTGTAAAATTACTTTAAAACCTAGTGCAGTGATTTTTATGTAAACAAGCTGTTGCCTGCACTTGTGTGGAAGGACCAGGGAACTAACTGGACGGAGGGAAGGTTTAATGCAATGCTTGGAACACTGGGTAGACCCTACCCAGCCTGCAGGGTGCAGTCGGCAGGAGAGGGGTCTGCCAGGGAATTGTGGCACAGCACTCGGGTCAGATGTGGAGTTTGTTTAAGGTTTTCCGTGAATATTGCAGTATCATGGGTGCAAAATAGCATTAGCTGCTGTGGTATGCAGAGATTTCACAGCTTGTTGGAGTAAGCAGAGGAGCTGCGTGTGCAGTCTCAAAGACGATTTTGTTCCTCGTGGGAAAAAAGGTGGACTCGAGCCTGCAGTGGGAGGCTCGGTGAATAGGTGCGTGTTGGCATCACCAGAAGCACCGTTGGCAGGACAACAGAGCAATATCACACACTTAAAAGGTTTGTGCAAGATCAACTTCTTTTTCTAATACAGCCTCAGTGGTCCTCTCTCACAATATATGAGGTGTACAGGCAAAAGGGTTTCAATATTCTGGAGTTCGGTAGCCGGTTTGACTCTGCCAAGACTTTACAATCAGTGTGCTATTCTATTATCACTTTGCAGGTTAGCTAACGTAATTAGCAAAACTCATAGCCCATGATCTTCACAGCAGCTAACCAATGATTTTGGGTTTATCTGCAAAAGCATTTGTAACTCATTTTGTCTTTGCTCCTCCCCCACCCCAGTGATTCTGCTGTGTTTGTTTGTTGCAGCACACTTTTAAGCACGTCTTTATTCCGTTATTTACACAGCACCACCTTCAGCGGATCCAGCAGGTCTTCTGTGATGTAAAATACATCACTGCTCGGAAGCTTTCTCTTCAGAATAATTACATTCCTGGGTAATTGTTTATTTTCAGAGATTGTTCCATATTGTGTCTGCTCGCCCCCAATCTAATTTTACTTTGATGGACTGGAATATCAGCTGTGCTGTTCTCAAGCCTGAAGTTAATGTATTCATTAGTTATAATTGCTTCCAATGTGTCCTCACCAATCTTAGTCTTCTGCTTACTTAATGATTCTGATTGGATGTTCAACACTTTTATCTGGGTTAATTTACTATTCATAGTACAATGATGGATTATTCATTTTGTTACCCAGATTACAACTGTAAATGGAGTTATACATCATCAATGAGAGCACCACAGAATCATTTAGCTAAAAAATGCCTTCTAGTTATCTTGAAGCAGCAAAGATTGTCACATAAAAACTTTGTGGCTGGCAGTGCTTCCTGCCCAAAGATGGCTGGATTCATTAGCCTCCTATGAATTGCTATAAAATTCTGTAAATGCTACTTTTAAGCACTGTTTCATGTGCCTAAGTGTGCATATGTGTGTATGAATTATCTTGAGGGAAACACAATAAATGTAAACCAAATTCAGTGGTAGTACAGAGTTTGTAAAGGGCAGTGGATTGGAGCTTAGAACTCTCAAGCTCTGTTTAATACTTTGATGGATTTGAGGAGGTGAAAAAACTTTATAAAACCTTGAGACTGGAGCCACAGAAGGAAAAGTGGCCCCAGTCTCATCTCTCTCGTCATTAATGTAACAAAAGTGCTGGCAACTGTTTCAGTGAAGAAATATATTGGGCTTATTCTGGACTAGTCTGTGACTCCCTAGGGCTGTTTACGAAAGATAAATGTTCATTGTGTCCAAATGAAATGAATGGTGTCTGTTGATGGGATATTTAAATGTACCAAAGGACAAACTTCAAACACACAGCATGCATGAACTTTCAATAGGACTTCAATCGACACATCTTGCATTCATCCATGGTCTCATGTTCTACAAACATGGAAAATCAGACCTCATGTCCACAGATAATTTAAGATTTATGCTTTTCTGTGAGCTCATTTGGCATCTCAGTTTTAAACACAATATTTAAGGACAGTAATACCTCTACCATTCATATATGTGATTCAGAGTTTGGGTGTTGATGATTGAAATACATATTAGGATAAATGTATGAAATAACAATACTGACTAATCATAGCAATTAGGAAAATATCTCACAGGAAAAGAACATTCTATCATTAAAAGCATTCTGGCCTCTCTACTCGTAACGCTTCATTCATTTTGGCTGAAAGAGTATGGGGGAATTTGAGTCACTAAAGCTGAAGTTATGGAAGCAGAAACTTCTCGAAATCAGGAAACCAGCACTGATACAGAAAAGATCTCTCAGTAAACTCTGTGCCAGTCAATATTTCTTGGCTTCAAACTCTTGAACATGAAATATTGATTATAAGCATTTCCCCTAAAAACAAGGGCTGGAAAATGGAATTCAGATTTTATATACCAGTATCCAAATTCAAAAACTCTGAGATAATGGAGCTCTAAGGGAAGTTATCTTTTAATTAATAATTCTGAATAAAGGGTTATATTTTACATCTTGAAAGGTTATTGCATCACCATTCTATTGCAAAAAACCCCAACTGTATTAATTCATCCAAATAATTCTTTAATGTTAGCAAGAAAATACTGCTCTGAAAATGAAAATTTTCATTTAATGAGTAGCAAACCCCTTCTCAGGTATTGTGTATAGGAGCAGCAGATTTATTGGATTCTCTCATTCTGTAAATATTTCAGCCCTTGCCCTCCCCTTGTGGAACAGAGGCATTTCCTCCTGCTGACTGAGATCAAACCATGTGATCACTGCGGCTCCTTTGCTCCTGTGCCCAGTGCCAGGAGAAACTAAGAATTGGTGAAGACGTCATGGAGGAACTGAGAATTTTTAAAGTTTTCCCAAAGATGCATAAATTTAACATTGAACAGAAGTTCTAAAATTTCAAAAAATACCCTCATTAGCCCCTGCTTTTTAATGTCCCTTTTCATTCTTGCAAGAGTTCATGCATTTAATCAGTTTTCTTCAAAGATGTACTTCTTCTTCATTAAGATAGTGATTGTAGCAGCCACCGACGCAGCATTATCCTCCTGGGTAGCTCTGCAGCCAACCTTCCCCGGCAGCAGGGCTGCTGTCCGTTTGCTGTTTGAGCTTCTGCAGCGTTCCGGGGCCGTTCTAGCGCCTTTGCAAGCGAGTCCAGAGGGGGGAAAACGCATGAAGGAAGCCTTGCATTGCTGCACTTCCTATTAATGCTGTAGTTTTCCCTGACGGGGGATGAGTGGGAACGGCAACTTGATAAATGTGTGCAGACAGGGGAGAAGGCGATGGGGGAAATAGGAGCAGAGCTGAGGAAGTGCTGGAATTTATCGGTGTTCTCCTCCTACCTGATAATAGGTCTCACCTATTTAGCAACAAAAGGAACAGATGGGTTATTTTAATGGAGGTCCAAGCTTGTGGGCTCTGATTGTCCTCTTGTGATGTAAATCTGGAATAAAGTGAGAGTAAAGCCATGGTGGTCACAAGTAAAGTAAACTCTTGGCTGCATCGTTGTGCCACCGTGGCATTGTGCTCTCTCAGAACCCAGTGGTCAAATGTGTTTGTCACTGCGAACTCTGAATCAGCACCATCCATAAAAATTCAAAAGACAGAATTAAACCAGGCAGCAGCGGGCAGCAAGAATAGTCTAAAGTATCTCTTCCCACTTCAGAAGTCTATTTTGCAAGAGAACGTGGGAAAATTCTCCAAAACATTTCTAGTGAGCTAGAATTTTTATCAAAATCAAGGAGGAATATAAAAGTGAGGGAAAAGTCAGAAATAAAATGTAAAAGAATAAATTCAGAAGTGAATTGAGGAAAACTAGAAGGGTTTGATGCCAGTAGTCATTAGTCTGAAAGACAGAACGTGTCAAAATAAAGTGAGTGTTGTGCAAGAAAAAGCAGTACAGCACGAGGACAGTTTTGCATTTTTCAGACCTAAATGAATTTATGGTAAATGATGGACAAATTTACCTTTAATTGCTTTTTTTTTTAGTTCTCCAAATGCTATTTTAAACCAACAGATCACGAATTTCTGGTTTTTGTGGTATTCCTCTCAATTTCTAGAGATCTGATTAAAAAAAAAAAAAAAAAACCAGAATTCTTGCTCTACGTAGGCAGCAATAGAAGGAGCTGCCTTTGTAATTATGAGCTTCCCTTGTGGTGCTCACAAGGAAAGCATCCATGGGGCAGATGGTCCCTGCTTGGAAAATCACTGCCTTGATGGAAGGTAACAGACAGAGAGAGAGAGAAAACGTGCAGCACTTCAGTAAACACCTTCCCTGTCCTCTGCCTCACCCTGCTGTGTGCCTGGCCAGGCCCAGGGAGGGGGCCCCGAGCCCTTGGAGCGGTGGCAGAGGCAGGACCGTGCCTGGGGGTGCTTTCCCTGTGCTCTGTCAGCTGCTGCAGGTTTCTGGTTTTTCTCTTTAGCCTCCACCTTGGGAGTAGTGAGGTTTGGTTCAGAAAGGAGCTGGAAACACGGACTTAGTGGTGACTCAGTGGGGCCATAACTTTACGAAGATGTAAAGGATGTCACCTCTGGTGGATGTGGGCATCTCGATCCTTTGCAAAAACCTGCCTGAAACTCACCAAATCACAACAGTCCTCACTTTTATCAGTAGCTATTTCTTTTCATTCTGAGATGGATCCTTTTTTCTGAGAGACATTTAGGAACAGTCTCCCAGACATCTTCCCTATGAGTTCCTCTTGCATTTGTTTGTACAACTGAGGGTTTGAATGCCTGGCATCAGGCACAATTTTACTCAAATATATAAAAAAACGATATGTTTATGGATTTCCAGGATGAAAGCCCAGATAAGTAGAATTCTGTGAACACAGTAGCTACTTCTACTTTTTTTTGTAATCTGTGATCTGAAAAAGAAACTCTCATACTCTGCTCTGGCTCAGAACATTTTGAAAAAAAATCTAAAAACGCAATTACAAGGATTTGGCGACCTTACAAAAAGAAACTGCACCTGATTAACTGATGAGGAAATAAACAGCAGCAATGTAATGTGACCTTTAAAGAGCAGCTCATGAAAATTTTTTGAAACATTTCTACTTAAAGGATGTGTCAAGAATATGCTTTCTGTGGTTGTTCTCTTCTTTCTGTATTGCTCCTTATCTGCCAGCTGTGGCATTCGGGGTTTGTACCACGGACTCCCCGTAATTCTGATGTTTCTTGGGTTGTGTATCCAGACGTGGGCTGAGATTGCAATTACAGTGGTACCACCACTGTAAGCGAGATTGTGGTATCTCTGTTTCCTTAAATGAAATTTTTATTGATGCGATTATTTACCTCATGTAATAGGCAACGTTCTGTGCAGTTCTTAATTTGACCCATGAAATACTTTATTGCAGTGTAAGTGGTCACGTTAATAGCCACATCAAAAAAAGTGCTACAATCAGACCCAGAATTTCTGATAAATTTTCAGATCACCCCTTTCCCTCTTATCTTCTTAATAACAAAAATGATATTAAGAATCTATACTGTAGTTCAGCCACAGTTCTTGAATACAGGTGTGAAAAGAAACCTGGAGATCACTTTGAATGCTTGTATTCTAGAGGGCTGGAATGTGAATCCATAAGTGTAATCAAAGTAGAAGTACTGGAAAATATTTTGAAATAGTTTTTTGTTTACTATTGGGCAAATTACTATACATTAAATCTGACTTCTTAGGTAGGGCACAAGAGAGAACATTAAAATGAAACTTGGTGTCACATAAATGTGGTTTGTCAGAATTCGGATGTGATATATAACCAGTTCTGCTTCAAGCAAGAATTTTCTTATAACCTTTTTGTTGGCTTTCAGCTGTGAAGTAAATGAAATTATTGTGCCCATGAACAATAAATTAATTTTCCCAATTTAATTAGATGATCTACAAGTTTTTTATATATTGAAAAAACAGGAAAAATAGAAATCCCTCAGACGTTTGAACACACCATTAAAAACTTGCAATTTTCATGTAGCTTGTGTATTAAATATCAGTTGAATCCTGTAGAATCCATTTTCCCTAACACTGTTGTAGTTATGAATGAATGGGAACATCTGTCCTTCATTTCCATTCCTCACACTTTGATTACCTCCCACCCTTGCTCTCTGTTACTCCACCCCTCCCTTGCTCTGCTCCTGGGCCGTTTCTCTGAAGGGATGCTGACAGTCAGCAGTGCTGGCAGCCAATACTTTGCTATCAGAACTCCAGAAGCACCCAAAACTTCAGGAATAATTTAAAGGACTCCAAAGGTGCAGCCACCTATGCTCTCTTTCCTTCTCTTTGTTCACACAGAAACAGGTGACTCAAAAGAACATGACCCAGATCTGAAATTCAGACAGGTCCTTCCCTGAATTTGCATTTGAGAATAAAATATTTGTATATGAAATTTAATTCAATTACACTTGGAAAAGGTGGTTACTATCTCACAGATTCTCTTTCTCAAATCAATTTCTTTTTCATGCTGGAAAAGGATCCAAGAACTCCTTATCTCCCTGGATGTTGCTTTTTTTTTTCTCCCCCAGAAAAAAAATCCTTATGTGGCCAGTACAAAGAGAATTGTTTATGCTTTTCTGTGTGAATGCCAAGAAGAAAAGAACCAGAAAACAAAGACTAAACCCTTCTTGAATTTGCTACTTTAATTTTCTGACAGTCTGTCACACTGAAGCAGAAAAATCTTAAAAATTCAGTTTATATATTTCCTTTAAAACTATTTGGGAAGCTGAGTGTGCACCAGCCTTTGAAGAGACTATAATCTAGGTTGAAAGCATAAGAGGGAGGCATATTAGAAACTTTTTTCTTCCTTTTGTTTTCTCTTCAAAATTGAATGGGACAAATCATCACAGTTCTGTTCTCTCAAAAGCCATTGAACATCTGCCACCAGATAAGGATTGTCAGCCTTTCTGCCGCTGCCTGAGGAACTCGTGCACAGCAATCGCTGCTCTTCCCTGACAGTTGCTGCTCACAAGAGGATGTGAACTCAAGGTTCCCCCTGTCTCTTTTGGCCATCTCCTATCATCCACCCTCCCTAGCTTCCTTCCTACTGCTGTCTTTCGTAGATCCTACTTTTTTCCAAGACATTTTGTTTTTACTGTTTTGACAAAAATAAAAAAGAAAGTGGAATCTTTTTAAAAGAGTTTCTTCCAATCTTGCTTTCATTTTTGGGTCTTTTTCTTTCTCTTTCACACGGAAGTTAGATTTATACTGTCAGCAGTGACTGTCCAGCTACTTGTCTCTGTCAGGTTTCCAAACTTGCCAGGTTTCAAATCTTCTCATCTGTTTATTAATTATAACTAAAGGAAATGAACAATGCTCTAAAAACAAAAATAAGCCCATGCTTTCATTTTGGCCGAATAACACACAATTATTCATCACCCCATGAGAGTGCCTGTAGCTCAAACTATGTATTACATAGAATGTTAAAGATGTGTGTTGGTTTATGTAGTGTTTGGGGCACTGACGTGTGCCACATCAGAGTTATCCTGCATCAGGTATTATAAGCAGGGAGTCAAATAAAAAAAAAAAATCCATGGCAAAATTATGCAAAGTAGATGTTTGAAGTGTTATTCAGCCAAGCAGCCATTGCTTAACCACCTTCTCAGCAGACCAAGACACAATGGCTAAATAACCTGCAAAAATAGGAAACTTGATGGTATCTATCATTCCCCAAAAGATTCCTCCTGGAAATGTTGCTTCCTGGAATGAATTTGCAGTAAGGCAAATAATTTAGATATCTAGAGCAAGCCTACTGCAGATATGAGGTACAAATATTAAAGTTCTGTGTTTAATCAAAACACGTTAATTTAAAATATGCATTTCAATCCCAGTCATTTCATATTGTATGTATATGTATTGGTAAAATAAATATAGGTCTAGTGTTGTTTAATAAAAGAATAACAAAATGATTCCTGACATAATCACCTTTAAGCTTATTCCTGACCTCATATATTTTAATTATGTATAAGAGCTAGATGATCTCCTGTGCAACAAGGAGCCCTTCATTACCTGTAATTCCTATTTTATAACTTTTTTGTTTGATCTGTTCCAGGATTCATTCTGAAGAAATTCAACAGAATAAATTATCATTCTCCCCAACCATTTGACTGTAGCTTTGAATATATAATGTATCCACCCATGTATATTATTTATGAAAGATTGATTATTCTTTCATCTCAATATCCCTTTTATGTCAAGAGAATTTCAGATTTAACACTTTCTCTTCCTGGACATGAAGAACTGCTGTCCAAAAGTGCTGCTGCATCCCACATGGGCACATCAAAGCCAGCTGAAAGCTCACCTGGGTGCGGCAGCAGGAGTTGCAGTTACACGTTTGACTCATGGGCTGCTCAAGATAACTCCAGGGATAGGAAGGCGAATGGGTGAATGGACTTTATCACGCATGCACTGAATGACGAAACATGCTCTTTTAAAGCTGGGTCAACATCGAATTTTAAATTAAACTTTTGGCACTGCTTTGCTGCACCAGTTTTTGACCAGTGAGTGGAGTAGTACTACGCTCAAACTGCCAAGAAAATCTAGAAAAATGGGGAAAACCGTGAACTGAAGGTGTGTAGTTGGAAGGCAATTAGGTTTCAGTGGATTTGCTGTGTTTGTGTAAATAGAATGAAAATAAATAAAACAGTATGTTTGCGTTGGGAAAATGCTGTGTTTGCTTTTACCTCCAGGTTTTGGTAAACCTGGGAGATCTGTGTTTCTCAAGGACAGATGGCTTCACTACCTCTTGCCCTGCTCTGCTGTCAGTGACAAATCTGGTAGCACGCAGGGTAAGACGGTGTCTCCTCATCAAACCGTGGGGAAAGCTTCTGTCTGGGGAAGGCATCACCCTTCCTCAGACTGTTCTCGGCACGGCCTCCCAGGAAAGGGTAAATTAAATATGCTCTCCATCGGTAGAGCTTTCCCAAGGTGTGCTCGCAGCTCTCAGCAGCCTGGATCAGATGCCAGTTCCTTCCTCCAAGAGGACTGTACCAGTTTCTGATTAGGGATGGGTGTAAGGAATTTAAACTTAGGACTGTTGAGATATCCAGGAGCACCCTTTGGTTATTACTTAGATTGTTCCATCCACCAGAAAAATCTTCACTGTGACTGCAAATTATTCAAAGTCCTTTCTTCTGTCCACCCTGTAGCTTTGGCCCAACTTGGATCAGCTCCAGCCAATTTTTTATGTAGAAGCAGAACCTAAGCAAAAGCCACCTTGGTGACAGTGAGACGAGTTACATGAAGAATATGGATGGGTGTTTGGGTCATCTAATGCCCCCGGTGGCAAGCAATTATTTGTGAAGTTTGAGGGTTTTTACAGGCACCTTTCACACTACATTTTATGTCCATGTTGTCAAGATTGACTGGAAAATGGATGGTCAAGGAATAGCTGATCTTGTAACTCAAGCGTTAAGGTCAAGGCTATCATTGACAACACCACTGCTGCTTCTTGAAGTTTATCTGTTCATCCTGTGCCTTCATAGGTGATTTGTCATGTGATGATCTTTGCAAAGCATGCAGCTGTTTTAATTTTTGGTGACCTTTCTGGTTATTTTTACTCCCTTTCCAATAATATTATAATTTTTTGCTCGTGCTTTTTGTAGAAAGTCTCTTTCTCTGTCCGTGCTACGGGAGCTGGAACTAGATTATCTTTAAGATCCCTTCCAACCCAACTTAATTTTATGATTAAGTTACTGGGCAAAATAATTGGATTTTTGATCTAAACCCAATGTGAAAAAAGATCAAATGAAATATGGGTTTCCTAAATGATGACTTTTAAAGTATAAATAATGTAAAAGTCATAAAGAAATATGTTTTGCAAATGGTGGATTCATACTATGATTTAGAGACGTGAAATCAAAATAATTTCATGTTCTGCATTTTGAGGAGGGAGGAGATTCTTTTGGTCAAAGTAACTCTTGACAGAAAACTGAAAGGCTGCTGCAGGTTTTGGTTAAAAATGAATTGAAGTTTCACCTAAACTTGGTTTTGCATTTTATGATAAAAATATGTTGTCAGGTTGTCCAATAAGGTTATCTTTTTGAAATGTGTTGCCTAAGCAATAAGTAGAGTAGAAATTATTCAGTCATCACCCTGTCAAGGACTGCACGATTCCCACTGGCATTTGGGAAGATGAGGTGCAAACCAAGGCCCCAACTCTGTAAGGATAGCACATTCTCCAGTTTACGCACGAACACAGCCCGACTTCCCTGGGACTGCCGTGGATACAAGCTGTGTTTGCCGGCTGCTTTCCTGCTCTAGGACAATTCACTCCCATAAACGCTCCCTGCGTGGCTTAACCCTTGTAGGTTCCAAGAGCCATGTCCTTATCAATGGAAAGATGAGGCTGTAGTTTGGGAGTCTGGGTGCTCCCCCGGGCTTCAAAGGAACAGGTTTGCTTTCCTAACCGGCCAAGTGTTTGTTGGTTGGAAACTGTGCCTCAGTTCCTCTCTCTTTAAAATTATTCTTAACCTCTCCTGCACAAAACTACAGAGAGCATCACCACGAGTACAGGTCTGACACTGTTTTTCTGCAGAAAAAATTTAAGAACATCTGGGATGTTGGTAACTTGTGTCACAGGGAATGCAGCAGTGTTGCACTGCAAGGGTGTGCATTTACCCTTCATAGCTGAATGGCACCAGATTATGTAACGCTGGGGAATTTCTTGTCCACCAGTAAGATTGAGTTGGATCTAACTTTGTATAGCTCTGGTAGCGAAAAACTTTTAAATCCTTCTTATTTTTGATGTTTTGTGTCCCTTGGTTTCCTCATTCTGCCAGTCTAGCAAGTTTTGTCCTATTTGTGCCTCCATTAATCTAATTTCATTTGCTTTGTTTTTCGTTTGGTTGGGTTTTGGTGGGTTCTTTCTGAGAGGACAAAGGATGAGGACAGAGATGAAGGAATAATTTGGGGGAGGGTAAGGTTTTTGTCCCATTGAAATTCTTACCTCCTTTCCCAAGAACAAGAACATTCCTCTTTCTTTCTGCTCTGTGCAATGCAGTTCTGAGCTTATTTGAAGACAATTTTTTCCAGTGGGAACTAAAGGAAGGCGCTGGGCTCCCTTCGTCAGTAATGCCTCTGTGTGACTTTGTGGGAGTCACTGGAGTCCTGCTCTGCTGGAGTGGCTCGTGGCTGGAGGCTGTTTTCGCTCCATCACAGAGAGATTCAGAGTCGCAGTGTTTGACAGCGCTGGCTGCGGATCTTGTCTTCAACAAACGCTTGATGCTCAGACATGGCTTGTGCAAGGCTGTGCTGCTCCCATCTGTTACCATGGCATTGCTCCTGCTCAAGGTGAAATGCCAGCTCTAATAGGGCAGAAGTGCCAAGGAGAGATTAGTTTGGATAGGAGGACTCATTTCTGCCGGAAGAGCCCTGCCTTGTGCAAGAATTCCCCCCTCCACTAGCGTGTCATGCAGGAGCCAGGCATTTTTCCGTTTGCTGCTGCTTGTTTCCCTCCGAGTTACCTTCTCCTCCTGAAGGCTGCTCTCCCAAACACTCTGAAGTCAAGGCTGGCCCCAGGCTTCCTTCTGCCTCCATCAGCACCCGCAGCTGAACAGCAGACTCTGTCTAATTTGGCTTCGGTGAATGATTTCTTGTGTTTTAAGAACTAGCCAAGAATGCTGTGGTTGATTATGATATCCCATCCTGTGAGCTGGCTGTATATTATTTCTCTCACTACACGATCATTGTCCTATTTCTTAAATAAACCTTGCCCTACCACGCATTTTGTGACTCAGAGTAACTTTGTAAGTCGTTGTTTGCATCTCTGTAAGTAAAGGGCTTTCTTTTTGTATTTATAATTAAATTGATGTCATTGTTTAAAGTCCTCAAGCCATTCTAATTGATCCTGAAGCTCTTAAGGTTAGAAGTTCCCTTCTTTCAAAGATTCACGTTTTAATAATTTATCGGTTACTCTTTTAATATACAGTTCTTTTTGAACTTATCTTTCAGGGGAAAGGCAGTTAGCAATGAGAAATAATGTATTTGTAGTCTTAGGTTCCTTTATCTGCTGGTTGTTTGCTTTTTTTTTCTGAAGTACTTTCTGTTCCAGCCATCCTTTTTTTGCCAAAGCCTGAAAAATTTGTCATTTTGGGCCCGCTTTAACTAAAGCTTGTCAGCATGATATTTTAGATATCCATATACCTGAAGTTTTAAGGTGGATTTTCTCTGTGTCTGGATACATTTTGAAGCTGTTGGAAGGTCTTCTGCCATCGTCAGAGCCCTGGTGCAGCCTTCTGTAGTGTTTTAACTACGAACAGGAGTCTGGAAAATCAGTGAGGCTGGAGTCATTTTATAAAAGGATAGAAGAAAAGGTTGGCTGGAGAAATTGCTATAAACAAAGTGAATTGTTCATTGCAGAAGGAAAATGAACTTGCTCTGTGGAAGATGAACTGTCTATTAACTGTAGACCAGGAAGGGAGAGCAGACAGTTGCTCAGGATATATTAATTTGCAGTAGCTCAGTATCTCTGCCTCCCACTCAGTTAACGTCACTCTGTCTCTTTATTTTATTCTTCTCCAGAGATTTTTTAATTACCTTTCTTTTTCTCTCTGTTCAAAATTAATGATGGAGTAATTATTAGTTGTAAATCAGAATGCCTGAAGATGAAGAGGCCAGTGCTAGAACTCAGGACTGAAGCAAACCGAAAGCTTCATCTCTTTCCCACAACATTCCTGGAGATTTCCAGGTGAGCGAATCCTTAGGCTCAAGAACATGTTTTTGCATAGATTTTATTTCTACATCATGGGATTAGCTAAGCAAACTATAACAAATTCTGTGTCTTAGCTGGGATGCCAAACCCCAGAGTGCAATGTTCCACCACGGGCCTTTCTGGATGTGAAAGGAAACGGCTCCCCAGGCATCCCTGCTTGGGGAGATTTGAAGCAGGTGTTGGCCCTGAGTTTGGTGACAATTTTTAAGTTTATAACCTGTCCCAGGAGCACTGAGAAAGTGGGACTCAACTGGAATAAATGGGCAGAATGGTCCTGCTGGTTTTGTCAGACACAGAGGCAAGGGCAGATCTCAACTCTGTGCCTGCTCTGCCTTTTGTGTTCTCGCACATTATCTGCGTGCAATGCACAGCAGCCTGAACCAATACGTGATGTGTTGTGAAGGCAGAGAAAGACCAAAGGAACCCAATTTAACTCCAAAAATCAGAACTTTCAAGTGTCACTTAACACGCAGGAGTAAGTAATGAGTTGAGACGAGATTTGGAGGAGCCGCACTGCAGATTCGCTCTGTGGGCTGTGCACGAGTACCTGACAGGTGTCTCCTCTGCTGAGTTCCGTTGTCAGGTGTCAGGCAGGAATTTGTGTGTGCCATGCACACACTCACTCATAAATAACTGATGTGTTTGCTGGGAGGAATCGTGAATGATCAACAAAACACGGAACAACAACTGCTGCATGGCTTTAATAAAACTCCTCCGAGAGGGGTACCAAGTGCTCAGGGGAGTCCTGGTGCCCTTCCAGCAAAAGAACAAACGACTTGTGTCATTTGCTGTTGACTTTTATGCAAACTTTGACATTAAAGTGGGTTTTACACCAATTTGTGTGAGTTTGTCATAGTAATTTATTCTGATTTAATGAATTGTTGGAATTGTTAATTGTGATAAGGAAGGAGTGGCTCACAAAACACCTTCTGAGCACTGCCTGCACTGCAGAGCGTAGTAAGTAACAGGTTTTAAACATGTGCGATTCACATCAGCTTATATTTACATTATTCATTAAATAACACCAAAATAACAGATTTCAATTAATAGCGCCTGTGCTATGCACCTCAAATGCTTGCTGTGGAGGTTGTTGTTATTTGGGCAGCTGAAATACCTGGAAGAGAGAGAGAGAGAGAGAGAGAGAAGAATCAGCTGACAAACCAACAGATGCAGCAGCAAGAAATTATTTTAAAGTGGCACATCCTGCATTTAAAACTGTTCAAAATTCAGGTTACATGCAGAAAAAAATCCAATATATTGCCATTCATAGAGAAATTATAAATTCCAAACAAGTTGAGATATTATGCTCCAGCTATCTAAATGCAGAGTTCCTATACCAGCAGGAATACTGGAATAGCATTTTATTTCCCATAGTGATGAAACCGGCAAATTCACCACTTAAATTAGTTTTCGGGAGATTGTTGGGGTTTTTTTTTCCCCTCTATGGCAATTATGAAAATTGTATTTTTATTTATTCTGTCAGGATTTAGTGCTGGTGGTTAACAATTATGTGACAATGTAGCAGCCTTAACAGAAATTCTAGTACATATATTTAGGATGAGAACATTGATACAGTGAAAAATGCCAATGGAATGTTGTATCATGAATTATTAAGCAACAATAAATGAAAACCAGAATGACTAACTGAAAGTCTTCTGAGTCAAGGTGATGATTGCAATAAATACCTTCACTGAAATACTTCTCTCTGGGTTAGCAGGATGTAAAAAATCCAGCTACATAATAACAGAGCATTTAGAGCATTGAATATCCGAAGCTGGAAATCTGATTATAAATTGGATGAAAAATCTCTAGGACTTTCAAGCAAAGAGTTCAGAATGGGCCACACTTGAGCCCCTCTGCGCGTCTGGTGGGATCATTCTCAGCGGGGATTGTGTAGCACATTCTGTCCTAAAATATTTGGAGATCTTTGAAGAAAGTAAATTTATTGTTATGTGTTTTATTATAGTTTGTTAATGCTTAACTTCCCTAAGTATCTCCTCCCAACTGCTATAGCTATTAAACTTTCAACTCCAAAGGACTCCCAGAATATTTAGAATAGCGGTAGAATATCAGCAAACTTGGAGTATCATTTCCTTCTAATGACATTTGTGCTGTATATGTGAATCAAAAAGTCAAATAACATATTTCATTTTCATCACAACATGATTTTTCTGTCTGACATTAATACAAGGTCAAATAAACATCGCATGGGGAGGAAATAAATCTGAATTTGAAGTCTGAAAGGGCAGTCATATTTCTTGAATGTTCTGAATGTCAGCTTTCTGGTAGGAAACTAATACAATGGCAGGGAGCGGGGACATTTGGAGTTGTCTTTTGTATTCACATCCAAGTTTAATTTCTTTGAATCCTTGGTGTTTCCCATGCAGCAGTATCTTATGGCATTTCTAATGTTTCTCTTAAACTGCAGCAAATGAAAAGCTTTGAAAGGTCAGACATTCTTTACCATATCAAACAAAATAAAGCTAAGTTAATAGATGTTATTTAATAAAACAGAAAATGATGTCTCACACAGATGTGTTGTTAAAGATGAACTTCCCTTCGAGTCTTGATACCATAGAATGTCTCATAGATTTTAAGCTCTTCTGAAAAAATATTATACTGGGTGTTCTAATAATAAATCAGATGTTTTTTCCTAAATCCTGGGTTCTGTTGTGCCCTGTGATTATAATGGTAAGTTATCATTCAGGGACAGACAGATTAACACAATCGTCCTCTGACCTACATGTCCTGGAAAACGAAATCTAATGTCAAAAACAAGAACAGTAAATTAATATTTAATTCAATAGCTGAGAATAGGCAATACTCTCTCACTTTGTCATGTTAGAGTTTTGTTTGATTTTATTTTGTCTGTGTGGTAAGAATAAGTAAAGATGAACTTCAGTATAAGATAACCCCAAAAGATTTTGGCTTGGGATTTTCTTAAGGGTGTCCACAGTTATTTCTGATAAAAAGCTGAGACTATCATTCTTCCTTGACAAAATGGGTCATAATCAGCAAATTTAGCTGGTGTTCTCTATAGAGCTCCCTTACAATGGCCTGAATTTTCTATACCTAGGGATGAACTGCAATGAGATTTTATTTTATTATTTTTTAACTTGTTTCCTTGTTCCTAACATGCTTAGGGCGTATTTTTCTGTGTACTGAGTAACAATTTTCTTTGAAATAATCCTCCTAGACCGAACTAATGTGCTCGTGATTGTAACTATCTGTTCTGAACAAATAAATAAGAGAAAAGTTGCCAAGAGGAAACGCGACAAAAGCTGTAAGCAGCCTAGAGGACAGGGCCCTGTTGTGGCACTGGAGTCTCCAGACTCTCACTCCTCACAGGTCGGGTGTTAACAAGGCACTGCTCTTGCCAAGGTTCCAACTTCACCCTTTTTCAGCACACGTTAATGTTCTGGCCATTCTAACCTGGGACGATCTAAATGACTGATTCCTCCATTTGCAGACAAATTGGTCCTTTTCAGGGAGCAGTGCTGGGAATTCCATCGCACTGGCGAGGCTCGTCCTGCCCTGCCAAGTGTGGGTTGGGCTTTAGGGGAAGAAAGAAGGGGGCTGGAGGATGTTAGGTTTTAGGTTTGGCATAAAGCAATTATTATTTTTTACAGATGTTTCCTGCCTCTAAATGGCAGAAGATCACATGTGGAACCATCTATCTCTGATTTCAATTTTTCAAGTAGTTTAAAACACGATAAAATTCCTACAGGTAGGAATTGTCTTTGAGATTCCTCTTCCTAATTAAACAATCAATTCTTTTCATTGTTTTCATTGTTCTGAAAGCAGAGAAACAACTATGAGTGGAAAGAAAATCTTCACAAGCCCTAGTAATTTTTTTTAAATAAAGAACTAGATAGGAGGAATTTAGTCTCATCCTCTTTCATTATTGCCTCTGAAATGAGGTGAGAATATATAATCCTCATACTTCTACCAGTGGCTCCGTCAGGACACTGTGCAAGAACCAATTGTTACAGTAATTGAATTTCAGTAAAATTTATGAATCTTCTTCAATAATGTCAAGTTTATTGAAATCTAAAAATAAAGAAACAGAATACTAGTCTGAAATATGACTTAAGAAAGAATTGTAATATATACAACTTGCAGCACCATTATTAAAACAGAAAACATACCGTACTTCACAGGAAATTAGTTTTCTAACTGTTTGTGCTATTGTGAAATGTTACTCCGTGTAATCATTTGTAGGGAATAGTTTCCAGAAGTTATCTCCAATGCATTATCCAAAACATTAAACGAAGATCAGTGGAGATTTCCACGGCATCAGGGTGGTAACGAACAAGGGAAACTGAAGATAGAACGTGAAAACCTTTCTGCCATAATCTTCTGGTGAGGGGCTGGACAGGTCGTTGTGCTCAAATACAAGAAATGTGAACATCCAGAAGTAAGGTGGGCTTTACAGGTAGATGATGATGATGATGATGATGATGATGATGATGATGATGATGATGATGATGATGATGATGATGATGATGATGATGATGATGATGATGATTATTATTATTATTATTATTATTATTATTATTATTATTATTATTATTATTATTGCCTGTTGTGTGTGGATTCGCAGTGCTGGAAGACTGAATCACGGTTTGCACATCGTTGTTCTGTTGAGCCAGAGAGTCTTCCAGTGGCAGCTCCAGAACGTAAGAGACAACAACTCTTTTGGGGAACGCTCGTGAAACTTCAGTCAGTCTCAAGCGGAAGGCCTCATCCAAAACGACTCCTTTGTGAAGCACTGGGATTCAAGCTGCCCACACTAAAACCTCAATGCTCCCGTGTGCACGTTGTGCCTGGAGGACAGAGCACATCCTCGTTAATACAGCAGTGTCACCTAGCATTGGATGGATGGAAATGATTTACAGAGGCTTAGGAAATCTTGTTCTGTTTTACCAATAAACAGTGTTACATTATCACATTTCAATAGCTAATTCTATCGCCGGGCCTTTTCTCTTGAAAATTAACATGATTTTCAGAGGGAAAATAATTACATGTCATTCATAATCCATTAACAAGATAAAAATAAAATTGGGTGCTTATTTTCAGAGGGAGAAGTCTAGAGTATCTACACTTCCCTCATGTGGCGTGTTAGTGTAAAGGCTTCTAAGAACCATATTAAACAAATAAAATCTAGTACCTCATGTACCTTCTATTGGAATAGAATTATTTAGGAGCATCAGAATTAGACTTTAAGAAAAGGAGCTTTATTTGGAGACTTTTGCCAGTATCAATGCTGGTGAATACTGAAGGAGTTTAGATACAGAGTTGTAAGAAAAGCACATAAAAATGGACATTGCTTATTTTCTTTTACAATACAAGCAAATGCTAAAAAACACAAGCAGAACCACTGAAGTTTGTCCCTTATATAGGGATTTTTATCAGCCAGTTTCATACAGAATTATTGTCATTCCCATTTTACAGACCAGAAGCTGAAGCACTGGAAAGGCAACTGTTCCTGGTGTTTAGGCACGGACAATTCACCCCTTTTTTGAGACCTCACTATCATTCTGTTCCCCAACCAGGCAACTCTGCTGTCACTGCAGCAGAACCTGGTACTTCTAAAGAGACTGCACAAATTGATGAGAATTTTTTGTAAGGGACAATTTAGTTCCCTTTTTCCCCATTTTTTCATATTTTTGTTGTCTAGTTCCCAAACACTTTAGGATACAAGAGCTTTTTTTTACCTTTTTTCTTTTTAACTCTGAACTGGCCAGGCAAACGTAATGATTTTTCAAATGCATTTGTTGCTTTTAAGTAACACTTGCCAGAGAGCCATTAAAGCCGTGATTAATTCCTTCTGTCACAGCAAAAAAAAAAAAGAGGAAAATCAGCCACGAGAAAGCTGCAAGGCTTTTAAGTATGAATAATTTGCTGATGGTCTAGGAAGGGATTACAGTGCTGAATACACATCTCTATAAATATTAAAACAGATTTTTAAAAGAAAACTATACTTCAGGACATGCTTACAACAGCTAAAATAGCTATAGAATTGTGTTTTATTCCTATCCTCTGTCAACTTTCAAGAATTTGATGTTTCTGAAGAGCCATCATGCCAAGATATTTAAATCAATCTAACCTATTTTAACTTTAGTCTTCAGAAATCAGCCTGACTTCATTTGGTTTCTGACTTCATGGTGCAATGTTTACATAACTCTGGATTGTTGTTCAATGCTGCATTTCAGCTGAAATCCTGAACTGGGAGATCTGAGTTCTGCTCCCCTGTGGGTTGTAGGGAAGTGCAGGCTCCCAGTTTGAGTGCACCATCAAATATTTTGGGTTTCCTCTCTGAAGGCCTGACCCGCTGAAGTTGGTGCAAGCATTACCATGGACAGCAGCAGGCTTCCATCCTTCCAGGCTTGTGCCACGCACTATTTACAGTCAGGATGTAAATATAGCAGCACAGAAGCAACGATGGGAATTTGGCAGAATTTTCTTGCACGGAGATGGAATCTGTGATAGCAGGGATGCAAGAGTTACAAAGTAGGAGAGGAACAGTCAGTATTGCTGTTTCGATGACGGCGTGTGTCACAAAGCAGAACAAATGTCTGGGTATATAACGTGGGCAGGTGTTAACTTCCACCACAAAATATCAACTCACAGCCTGTGTTCCAGGGATATTTTTCTCTAATATTGAAATGCTTTGCTTTCATAGCTTAAGGTGCTGGAATTTTGCTTCCGTGTCCTTCAAAACTGTGAGTTATGCCTGAAAAATAATGCAAGACTTAATGTGTGAATAGCTCTTGCTTTGGAGTTTGGCTGAGGCTGTGAATAGTTGTGAGGTACAAAACAGAGGCAGAACTGTCTTCATTGCTGGATGGGGCTGTAGTTGTGATTTCTGCACACTGAAATCGGTTGTTGTCTCTTGCAGCCAGTTTTGAGGTCTGGTAGGAACATAAACAAATTTTAACTACAGCTATGTGGCCCAAAGCCGGCTTTGTGATAGCTGCTGTTTCTCAGCAATGTGACAAACACTTTTTAAATCATTTACCCGTTTTCCTCACCTGTCTCCCTTGGAAATCAGTTTTCTTTTCAGGCAAACTTATTGGTAAAAATAGGGTATTTTATCCTAGTGCCTACAGCTTTACAGCACCATATGGATCATTAAGGCCTACAAATGCTTAAAGCAGGGCTCATGAGGAGAGTGTGAGTCAACATCCACACTCAGCAAATAGACATTACTCCTGGAATATTATCATTCTGGGGATTAGCTTGTGAAGAACACAACTCCACAATGAAAGAACTAATAAAGGGCCAGCAATCAACTGCAAGCCAACACAGATGTGCTCACTTGATAAGAGCAGGTCTATTTAAGAGACAAATTCTAATTGTTCGTTATAGAGAAGAAAATAAACCACATTAACATGACAGTATCTGATGCAGTTTTCCATTTCTCTGCAACTCCCAAACTGAATAAATCAACACGATTGGAAACTTCATCTTCTTGTGCCTTATAGGCTGTGGCACTCTGGGATCTACTCTGCTGTAAGCAGGATTTGCTGTGAAATTTGTGTTTCTAAAGCAGCTGTCGGCAAGAGGCTGCTGTGCAGAGTCCCAGTATCCAGCATCCCTTCCATTTCTTGGCCATTGTCACATCTGTCACTGGCTTCCCAGTAGCTCTGATGATGCAGCTTCTTGGGCCTTTCCTGGTGCCTTTCTATTTAGTAGAAACAATTCAGTCTCTGAGAGAAAGAGAAAGTGTAATTACCGTTGTGTTGCTAAAACCAGACATTGAGGTAAAATCGAGGCAAGCAGGTCAACATTTTCATTTTTAAAAATATTTAAAAATGCAAAATTGTAGCTGCCAGCCCTACGAATTTCAGCTGGGTTTTAACTCCCGTGCCAGTCTGATCTGCAGTGCACTGAATTTAACAGAATTGTTCCATGAATTCTGATGGCGCCTCAACCGAGTTCTACCTGTGCGTTGTACAGTCTGTAGGCAATAATTTGGAGGTACATTTTTCACAGGATGCTGAAAGCTGTGAGTGCTTAGTGACTGCACCTCTCCCCCTCCCAGAGAATATTCCTGGGTAACTCCTTCGAGCCAACAGAAAAAAAAAAAAAAAACTTTGGCAGAAGATTTCTGAGGCTTTCAGCTAAAATTATAGGAGTGAAAGACTTTGAATAAATTACCCACATATATAATTCATGCTCGAAATACAGTTTGTTCATTCCATCTCCACCCTCCGTATCCAATCTCAGTACATAATATACAGTGCCTTCTAAAAGTGGAAAATTGACTTGATAAACAGGTGTAGCACAGATGAAGTCTGTTATGTGTCTTCAATTCTGTCTGTCAAACATCTTAATCACGATTCATAACACTTGATAACCCATAGTTAGGTATTACCATAATCAGGTACGATTTTATCGTAGATCTATGTACAAATTATGTTAAATAATTGTTTTGAAATCACATCTAATCATGAGAAACAGCATTCTGGAAAAATACTTCTAACACAGCTCAGGTTATAGTCCTTGCAGCTACGTAATCAATAACAAGGTTTTCCAGGACCTAAAGAAATCCTTTTACTTGAAAATGTGAAGGCCACGCAGGCCTGGTGGACTTGGAGCTAATCTATTCTAAAAAACCCTTAATTCTTCTGTAAATAGGACAGACTATTTTATTTCATTTTATCTTTTCAATGGTAGCGTTTTTCTTGATAAAAAATTCTCCAAGATAAGGGAGAGCACAGGGGCTCCCCAGTACAGATCAGGCTTCTGGGCTCAGGCCTCAGTGACCCTGCGATACGTATCGTTCCTTAAAGCAGCTAAAAAATGTTTAATTATAAAAAAATTATTATTGTATCCCTAAATTTTTAGGGATAATTTCTGACTTCCAGATATATTTGAGGTGATGTTGCATTTTTGGAATTTATTTTGTGATCAGTTTTCTTGTTTTCTCCATCCACATATTCCTTTCCTGATTACAAAAGTGTGATTTGGGAACATCCCATAAATGTTTTATTTTAAATTAATCTCAGTTATGATTCACATTGTAACCTTCTACCCACACTTTCTCATGGTCACTTTTTCTTTGTCTGCTTTGACAGGGTTGGTTGTCAACACATAGAAGTTCTCTGATAAGGACAGGGGCTTTCTTTACTTTTTTTTCCCCATCAATTTTTTAATTGGAGAGTGCTTTTTCACAAGCCAAGTAGATTTTTTTTTATGGGACTTTTCTACAGTAATTACCATTGTGAGGGGCTTTCATTGTGCAATTAAGACAAACGTTCTGCCACATTTGTTAATTACTGGAACACGGAAAACACAAAACAAAACAAAACACTCCGTCTTGAAAATAATTGAAGAATCACTTAAGCCAGAGCACCCTGCATTGGAAAATGCAAGGTACAAACAAGCAGGCTGAACATCTGCCATCTGTGTGGCAACCTCCTATCAAAGAACATGTCAAAGAGAAGATATGATAGGTGCTGCCTACCTCCAAATCCATCCTGCTTCTGAAAAATGCTACTTCTCTCTAAAAATTAATGTGGTTTCTAATCACAGCTGCATCATTAAGAGATGTAGTTTCTGGGATGAGGTGGCTCAGAGAGAGGCATCTCTCCCTGAGATGGCCCTTTCTTTCACATACTTCCTATTTTCCCCAGAGTTGATGCCCTAATGTTAGTTCACCCTCCATCTTCCAACCTCGAACAAGATTATTTAGCACCTTCATTTTTCCCAGCAAAAGCCAAAACACCAGGTGAGCTGCCTCTCCCCACTCCAGCAGTTGTTGTGAAGCCATGAAAAGCTTATGAATGCCAAATTTCAAGTTCCTAAAGCTGACAGTCATTTCTCGCTGCCAGACATTCCAGTTTTCACACCCGAGTGATTATCAAATTTACAGGAACCATCAAACCAGCTTTCCTCCCAGGATTGCTGGGGAGATTTTCAGTCCTTTTGCCATCTTTTGTCCACGCAGCTCATCACAGTGTCTGTGCATCAGTTAATGTTGGATGTGTTCACCACCACAGTTCCCTGGCGAGGCAGGCGAGCAGCACTGAATGCAGGGCAGAGGTAACTGAGGTATCAGAAATCTCCACTGGTACAAACCTGGGACTGGGGGCTCTGAAAGCTCTCGCCCCAACCACTGGGTCCACCTGCACATTCTGAGGCTCTACTGCTGAGATTTTCATCACAAAACCTGTTTTAGTTAATTGAAAGCTGAGTTTGTCTCTCAGGTTTCAGACAGAAGAGATAGTGAAAAGGTATTTCTTTGTGAGCAGGAATCCTTTACAAGCTTTTCTCTCTTCCATTTTGCTTCTCTCCTTGCTCCTCATTAGCTGCATTAGGCATCTTAATCCCATTATGGAAATGAGTTGGTGAACTAGGAGACATCCTCCCCAAACACCATCTTCTCTGGAGAGTTAGAGAGGCAAAGACATCATCAGAACCCCATTTCCAGCCAATCAGAATAGGAACGTGACCAATCAGTGACCAAAGGCAGATCATAATTAGGGAATTAGGACTGAAACCGTAGTGTTTGGAAAATCCTTTTTTGGGCTTTAGGAATAACTCTTCCCTGATGATTCCCACTTTTCAAGGCTTGTTTGGCTGATAACAACGAGAAAATTCACTCTAGTGCTGCATAATGGAGTGCCAAAGTATACAGCACATCCCAAAAAATTCATCTCCGTGCTGAAATCATCTGTCAAATGCCATAACATCTGTCTTACACAGCTGAACAAATTTGCCAATCTTTTAGTAGAATATGATAATGGTGATGAATGCATTGACAAGGTGACATGAGCTCCCACAGCAAGCAATATTTCAGAGAGGGGTTTTCTTTCTAAAACAAAGTACGAGATCACAATCAACCCTGTGGAGAAATTGCTGCACAGAAATTGAGGGAGATTCTGGATGACCCTGTGTCACACATCCTTCACCATGGAATGGTTAATGCTGTGGCAAACAGCCTGCCTGGGAAACTCTGTGTTTCTGTGCCTGCTGTGGACCCACACTGCCCTAATGAAGATTTTATTGTAGACAAGATTACATTGTGGAACTTGAAATCAGGGGTTTTATATTCCTACTGGGCTGAAATAAAGAATGTGCAGATAAAAGCCTTGCCTACTGGAAAGTGCTGATATATTGGTTTGCAAGCAAAATAAAACAGAGTGCTTCAGTCTTTCCCGATTTCTTACTGAAAAAAAGAATTCCCATTGTGGCTTTCCCAGTACAACCTGCATGGCATTTCTGTAGTGCACACCTTTGGCTTTACCAGGCACCAACTTTGGCCTGAATAAACGAGGAACAGTTGGAGCATTGTCCCATTGCAGAGCATAATTACCTTCAGTGACAGGTGAATCTGGAGACAGTGTAGGGAAAGAGAAAGTGACTTGCTGCAAATACAGGAGGATTAAAACCTTGTCGTGGCCTGAGCTACTTTCTTCCATAGATTCTTCTGGGGTCCTGCTCAGAATTTGTGCTGCTAATTAAATAATTCTTTAACCATTGAAGTAGATTTCTTCTCTCTGAAAATGCCTCCTCCTCAGGGTAGAGCATAGACTTCAATATATGGAAATACACCAGGATGGTATTTTGAATATATTGATAGGATTGGTTCTCCAGCTGCTTTACATGGGGATTACTGAGTGGATCAATTTTATTCCAACCAAGAATGTGTAGGATCTGTTTGTGGTAAGGATCTAAACCTCTCAAATTTAGTTACCATTTCATTAGCATAAAATCTTTACTAAAAAGGGAAAATCAGATCAACAGTTTTATCACAAATGACACTACCTAGACATCTTATTGGAGTAGGTTGATTTATTACGTTTTCCTGCCAATCCATAATTTTTGTATATGGGAACTACTCATTTGCACATCATTGAAATAAGCAACTGTTAGATAAGAGACAACTTGAGACCCACTTTCATTTGCATTTAGCAAGTCAAGCTGATGTTTTTCACATCATTTATTAAATGAATTTCAGAAAGATACACACATTTTAATGTCCCAGGAAAATACTTGTGATTCATCTTGTCTGTCTGTTCTCACAGGTTCCATAGAAAAATCCTACATGTTGCATTTATAAAAGTCTAGCACTAAGTACTGGGAAGAGAGCTGTGTAAAATATTTGTATTGTGCCTTCTCTGTGGGCTAAATGATGTGAAACTATCCTTCCTCGAGGTTTTATTACAGGCTTGAAACTAATTGCAAAATACAAATCAAAAGGCTTGTTAAAGTAAAGGGAAATGCATCGTAAAGCAGAACTTGATATTTTTTTGGCTTAAAGAAGTTGATGATGTAAAGATGATTTCAGCTGCTGACCTGAACGGAGCAGAAGATGGCAGCAGGCCTTGGAGGCACTGCAAACCAACTTCCCCAGGAAACCCTCTCCGTCTCTTTTCCCCTTGCTGGAGGGAACAAGGCAGGACTTGGCTCCAGCTCTTCCCCTCTGCAGCAGCAGAGCCCCATTTGGAGCCCTGTCCAGAACCCACCTCCCCCTCAGATGAAGGTGCTCGTTCACTGTGGCCGATTTAGAGCCAGAAGGGATCGTTTCCTCGCAGTGAGGACCAGCTGGAGAGCAGTGCCTGGCTGCGGCCGCACTGCTGGGGAGAGGCAGCAGAACACCAGAGCGCGCGGTTCATCGCAAGCTCCGGGCAGCCCCTGGACACAAACCATGCAGAGAGAGCACGAGGCTCCAACCAGGTGCTTGTGGTGCTGATATCCAGCAGCAGTCACAGGGATGCTGCTGGTGAAGATTAAGAAGACGTTGCAGTCAAGTTCCGTCGATCCACAGAAAGGGAGTTCCTGCAAATGAAAGATGCTTTTACTGCCCTCGTGCAGCCGCTGCCTCACTCTCTGCTCACAGCACCAGCCAGAGTCACACACAGTTCCATGGAATTATGGAGACACTTTAAAAGCTTTAAATTGACATGTTCAGAGAGTATTTTTCACACTCTACTTATAATAACACAGATATTTATAGAATAAGTAGCATAGAAATGTTATTAATAGTAGTAGGAAAGAAACTGTTTCCCCAGAATAGATGCTGTGTGCAGAAGTGTGTTAGCGAAACCAAGGATTTGGACAAATGTGGAATGTGAGGGAAAAATTCTGACACTTTAGGCGTTAATGGCTTCTGTGGCACCTATTCAGCAGCAGAAGTGGTGTGCAAAGGAGTGAAGGGAAGGAAAGTTGATAAAGCTCTTTTGGAAAATATGATCTCAAAATAACCTCCAAATGCAAAATAGGAATTTGCCAGAGAAAGTTCAGCTCCTGGTGATTCGGAAAGACACGCTTCTGATTTGTCATTAGGCTTCTAGAAAATAACACAAGATATTTGGTGACGTCAGTCCGTGCTTTGAAATAAAGAAATTGGTAATGAGACATTTCATTCTTGCTTTGTGGTGACCCAGATCCTCAGAAAATTTTAAAAATTAGAAAAACGCTTAATAATAAACCTACTAAGCAAACCAATTGTACAAACTACTTCCAAAGTTTTAGCCTTTTTAGCTTAAACAGTTAATTCACGTCCATCAAAAGCCTTTTATGAGATGGATTTCATCTCTCAACACCGTTTCATGCTTTATTATCCTACACTGATGGGGGTTTTGGGGTACTCATTACTCACTTTTTTTTTTTCCTTTTTTTTAAGGAATAGAAATAATAAATCCAGAGGATGGGTTTTTTTTTTCTCCTTCCTCACTCCAGAAACACAATTCCAGGGAGCTTCACACATCAAATATTCCAACAGCGTACAAGACTTTGTTTGTGCTTTGGCTCGTGGACATTGCCCTTGCCTGGTTTTTGATACCTGTGGTGAAACACTGAATTTTGGAGAAGGCTTCAGGCTGGGTTCTCACAGGCCCTCGTGTCCCAGCTGGCCTTTGGGAGCACCAGCACAGTTAGACAGCAAGGCAGGGAAAGGGTTTCTGTGCGTGCGCCTCTGGCCTGCCCTGGCTGGATTCAGAACGGCTCAGTTGTGTGCCCTGCTCTCAGCCAGCCACAGCAGGGCGTATTCCTGGAGAAGGGATCGGTTTTAGCTTTGGTGATGCTGCCAGGTGGGGTGGTACAGCTGCTTCCTCAGTGGGGCCTGGTCCCACCAGTCCCACCAAGACACACAGAACTCCTGCATCAATTGTTACTTTTAGAGCGCTGGTGTAATTCAGGCTACAGCAAGTTTTGATCATCATTACTATAAGTGCAAAGCAGGGGTTATCAAGTGGTAATTAACTTCTTAATGATTTCTTAATCAAGTTGTCTCTTTGTGAAAAATGGGGTCACATAAGGGAGACAGCTTTTCCCTCTGGACCCTCAGCCTGCTCACCTTGAGGCACCTTTACTTTCAGCCTTCTTGGAAAATGATTTCCAATTTTTGTCTATTTTTCTAGACCTTTCCAAGAACGCCCTGACCTCCTAAAAGCCTTTTCACCTATGAAGCGCTCTCAAGTTTACCTCTCCACAAGTCAGCGTGTATCTGCCAAAATTGTTTAAATCAGAAGTAGCCCAGACTGCACATAGAATCACCCTGAGTTCTGTATTTGTAAATCAAGAAGATGAAATATGTGCACTGAGGCAGTAAGAAACGTATACTCAGCGTAGATCACTTCTTCATAGTGAATATCTTTGAGTCACTCATTAATTCCTCTGGGTAACTGGAAGTGACTTTTGTGAACTTCCTCCTTCTGCAAAGAGTACTTACTGAGCAGGAACTCAGTGGTGCCTGTAGTCTCCTGAAAATTTTGTATTCAGGGTTTAAAAACTTCCCTGTGCCCGAGGTGAGAAAGAATTTGTTTTCTCTGGGAACAGCTGTACTATTGGACACCAGAGTTTATGAGCAACGTGGAGGTGGAAACCAGGGATGTACCAGAAGAGAAAAAGTGTTTTGTTCTTTTGCCTCTTCTCATTAGAACCCAGAGGCAGGAGAATATAACCCTGAAGGAAACAGCTTCCCTTCACAGCCACTGTGACTGGGGCTGCTGGAGCATGTAATTACATGGAGGGGAAAAAGAGCGTGCAGCGAAAGGTTGTCACAAGCCTCAGGACTCCTAATTCTGTGTCTGCTGTTGGGAAGTAAAGCCCTCTGTGGCAGAACATGTTTGGGTAATTGGAAAAGGGACACCTACTGCTTTCATTAGCCTGACTGTTCCTATGTAAAATAAATGTATATTGGCGGTATTTTCCTTATGCCCAGAAAGTTCTGATCTCCGGAGAAAGGGAAAACAAAGGCCACGTATTATAATTTGTACAACGTGCTTAAAACTATGGATTTAATAATGGCGCAACTGAGAAGGAAAGCAGTGCGTAATATTCAGAGGGTAATGCTGCTTTGAAGCAAGTGACGGCAGGGAAAGGGAAGAAAACCAGCAGCAGGGTAATGTCAGTACATCCTGGTCTCTTTATCGTGTTCACCTTTGTTCTAGAAGGGAAGCTAAAGAGAAAATTTTATCGTTGTGCTGGGAAAACAGGAAAGTTTTGTACAGCCAAGAACAGAGGGAGAATTTGTAAATGAATTCCTTTTTCACCAAGTTCCCTAACCTTCAAACTGAGAGAGAAATCAAGAAACACTTACACATCGTGCCTTTCAGAAATATAATGAGCAATATTCTGGACACTCAAGATACCAAAGGTAAAATGGAGATGTTTCTTTCTGACCTGAGAAAGGAGATGGAATCTATAAACACCAGTGAAATAATGCCCTCTATTGTCAGTGAGCCTGAAGCAGAAGCAGTTTGGGTCTGAGATATTATTAATGTATTTAAATACCTGAAAGCTTGGTGCAAAGGGGCCAGACTCTGTTCCATGGCAAAGGGCACAAAGCAAAGCACAGGAAGTTTGTTTGAAGCTCCTGAAGCACTTCTTTACTGTGAGGGTGACTGAGCTCTGGAACACGTTACCCAGGGAGGCTGTGGAGTCTCCATCCACTGAGCACAAGCGTTGGACCTGGCAACCTCCCTTCAGTCCCTTCCAGCCTCACCCTTTGTGCTTCCTTGATTCCATGAACTCTCTTGTTTGCTGTGGCAGGAGAAATAAGCTCTCCCAGTAACCTTTTAGTGTTGCTGGTTACCCCATCTGAGTTGGTTACATTTGGGGGAACAGCGCTACTGAAACTCCACACCTGCTCGCTTCCTTAGACACCTTCCCATCATGCAAAAGTCGACTCAGGGAAGGAAGAAAACTCTTTGCTAACCAGTACAGCAGCACAGGGTTCAGGATCTGGCCTTGAAGCAGCAATGAGAAAAAAACAGAGCTTCCTCTTCTCTCCTTCAGCGATGCAATTTGACACCACTGCTTGGTTTTGACGCATTCAGGGAGGGAGGAGAAGAGTCATAGTTTAGATATGCCAAACTTTTTCTTAAAAATAAAACTGTAAAATCTTGGGAAGCCTACGTACTATGCAGGAGTATAAATGGACACAAAACGTGTTTTACACACTCCTACCGAATACCTTTTTATAAATGCTAGATCAATGTTTTCTTAGATACTCAATCACAGCTTTCCCAAGTCTCTAAAAGGGGTCATAAAATGTTACTCAGCAGAGTCAGCGGCAGCGCTGCTCCTACAGGGCAGAGGAGTGTGAACAGGCTGTAATTACTGGCTTCAAGTGTTCTCAGTAGTCAGGGACCTATTAGCTGTCATTAATTGGTGGCAACAGTTCAGGCAGTTGTACAAAGACAGATGAGCTGAAAGGGCTTTACAGGGGCCAAAAGTTGAAGAATCACAGCCTCAGTCAGAGCGATGGACCCACCTGGGTAAATTACAAAAATACCCCAAATTCTCCCAAAGATAACACCATTGTTTGAGTCAAATCAGCCTTTTTTAAAGGAAAGCTGTCAAGAAACTGCAGTGTTCCTTGCTCACTGAGTTCTCACTTCACGCGTTCCCCAGCTGGCCCCCGACCAGGGATGCTCTTTACTGAGAAGTGGAGTCCCATGTTCAGTGTCACAGGGACACACTCAAACAGAACAGACTCAGATAAGTACCTTGATACCAAAATTTTCTCCCATTGAGACCCTGGTTTCTGAGGACAAGAGGACAGGCGCTGAACTGTCAGTCAGGAGTGCAGGACCCTTCAAGCCCCTGCCTGGCAGTGTTACAAGGTCATTACCCAAGCTTGTTGCTATCTATTGCACATCATTTACACCTTTTGTTCCTCCCTGCCTTTGCTACCCTTCTCCTAATCAGACAGAATACTCTGTTCTTCCATTTAACTGACTTAAACTGCTTGACAGTGTCATTCCTCAATGCAGAATTCAGATTAATTGTAAAATTACAGGTAATCCGTAAACAGGAATATAAGTGATTGAAGATTCACCAGCATATTTGTCTTGCTTATTTTATAGCTTCTTAAATGTTATTTATTGTTCTTTTATCGTAGTTTTAAAAATATTTTATAGTCATTGGCAAGATTTTCTAAGACATGCTGTAGTCCATCCATGATGAACAGAAGTTCCCATTAATGTCAGTGAGAGCTCTGGATCGATAGCCAAATAGAGCCCCAGGGTCTCAGCTCTGCTGGAATAATCACAGCGTCTCGTCCCCGGGGGTTGGAGGGCTGAAGGAGCTGAACTGCTCTAAGTAGACAGCATTAATATAGTCAGAGCCTGCATCACACCGCTCAATGTGTGACCTGGGGTCTCACAGCGACAGAAAAAAGTTCTGCCAGTACAAATGTTAGCCAAGATTTTAACAGTGAACTTTACAGAAATCATAGAGCTTGGAATTTCTAAACTGTGTAACTTCCTAAACTCTTTCACATTATCCCTTGGATCTGTCTTTCATGTCAACCTGTGATTCAGAAAGTCTTCCTCATGCTCTCTTTCCTTGGGTCAGATATTTTTTGAAGTGTTCTAACTTCCAAAAACTCTCTTTTCCCCTCCTTTTTCTTTTTTTGTTTTCTTTTTTTGTAAGAAAATATTTTCTTCTTCTAAAACACTATATCTTGCTTTGGCTTTTATGTCTCAGAGTGGGCATGAACTCATGAGAGCTTTACCATTTACTGCAGTTGGGAGAAGAGGTGCTTGAATGATCTCTTTGGAGGAAGGAGTCTATTAATCTAGATCTTACAGAGCTCTTTATATATTTATGAGGCTTTAAAATGGATTATTAATAAAGTCTACTCAGATCTTAATGTCATCATATTCTCCCTTTGTTTCATCAACAATGCCAGCTTTAAGAGATTTTCAGCAGAATTCCCCGTAAGTGTCTTGGCTCCTTGCACGCCTGGAATGTGATCCCTGTGGAAGTGTATGAAGTTTCTGTAATGCCCTCTCCTGTTCCTCATAACTTCCACCTACTCTGATTCCACCTAAAGAGCTCAACCCTGCTGTCACTGCTGTGTCTAAACCCATCTCTCTTCGTGCAAAGACCATCTTTGCAATCAATGCATAAAAGTACCTGAGGGACTGGGTGGTTTCAGTCTGACGGAGAACCGTCATACCTTCCTAAACTGTGATCAGTGCTGATTTTAGTAACCAAATTAATAGAATGTCATGGTTTATTAAATTAATTATCAATGTGCTGTTCCATATCTTTGAACAGTTTTGAGGCAGTTCACTATGTACTGTGTTTATACACATGTATATTTTTAGGAGACCCAAATGAGTGCTAACAGCTGCAATTTTTCACTGAAAACTTCATTGTAAATAATTCTGAGTCAGCTTATGAAACATCCAATACACCTGTGCACCTGAGAGCAACAGGAATGCTTCATTTCTGGCACTCTCCCCAGCACCTGCAACAAATATTTCCCTGGGACACAGGGAAAGAAGGAAATACACCATAAGGAAAGGAATTGTCCACTCTCAAGTAGGGTGACAACAAATTATGGAGTCCTTCATCACTGGGAAAGAGTCAAGTCATATCCTCACCCTCATTAACACTGGGAAAGCTACAAGTGTTTAAATTGGCAAAACAAGCTGAGATTGTGAATGTTATCGTGGTTTTCATCTACAGCACAACCTGAGGGCAGCAAGACCACTTAGTCAGGCTTGTTCTGGCACTGAAGGCTTAGCCCTAAAAAACTGACGGTCCTTTACTGATTAACCCACAGGTCACTGCTCAGGTAAAGCCGTTGTAAAATGTCTTTCTCAGCCGCTTGCTACAAGCAGAGGCCGTGATTTGTCTTAGCCTCCTGTCCCGTTGAGAACAGAGAAATGTATCACAAACACCTGTGAATTTCTGAAACTCTCATCTGATTTTTATCTGACCTTTTCCTGAAACATTATCACACAAATATATTTCTCTAGTCAGGCCTTGGTTCTAAATGGATAAAAGGACTGGAGAGAAAATAGGATGTTTCATTTTGGTGCTTGTTTGGGATTTTATATATATAAACCTCCAGTAAATAAGCCTCTGAATGAAAAATTGATGCAGGTTTTCTTTTTTTACCTTTCTCCCCTTATCAGAAATTCACTGAGCCTTATCTCACTGAATATATTTCCTGATCTTGGCTATTCATTAAAAGTAATAGAACAGCTAAATGACTTTGGGACGCAGTAACTCCAACATATTTTGTTTAGTTTCTTCAATAAATCATATTGTCAGAGGTTCCTTTATTTTTCTATTGTGTCACTGTAAAAGAATGAACTATATTTTGAAAATTTCCATCCTTGTTGCTTAAGCTCTGCTCTACTAAGTTTAATACCCTGACAATTCCAGCCATAATTTACTCCTTGGGACAGGTCATTAAGTACGCATTGCTGCTTCAGACTTCTTCTGTGATCCATTGCCTTTTATAAAATATAGAAACAGTCTAAATAGTCTCCATAGAAAGAATTTTCTCTTAGGTTGGTATTTAACTGTGAATCATAAATACATAATTCACTCACCCATCCAGAAAAATTCCTTGCACCACACAGACACTTTGCTTTCGTTTTCCAAAAGCCATATGGCACTTCATCATTTGCCACAGTGGACTGATTCAGAAATAATCAGGTTAATCATATTACCACAGCTAAGTGAGCAGATATGCTGGGGAAGCAGGGAGCATCTCCTGTGGCACCTGGATAATACAACTGCTCCGTGGCAGCTCGCCAGGGATTGTCAGAGGCGCTTACAGGGAGCTGATGTGATTTGCTGTGTAAAACTATCAGGGCAGCTTGGCTGGGGATGCATCACAGAGCTGTGAGCTGCTCCCATGGGCAGATCACAGGAGCTGATAACACCCCAGGGAACGGGCACAGCTCATCTCCAGGGAGGAAATCTCATCTTTTTCCTCCAGAGATCTGTACTCAATCGCCATGAAGAAGGTTTATGAATGAAATAATCATGTTGCAATTATGGGATCACTCCTGTCACTCCCTGAAACCTTCGCCTTCAGAGCATCCCATTGGGGTCTATTAAATTACCTGAAGTGTTTGCAGAACCCTGCACAGAGAAAGCATCTATTTCTGCAGGGTTAATGGATCAAATTGCATTATCCTTATTACAGTGATAATATCTCTGTCTAGAACAGGTCTGTTTCAAATAACAACCCTTAAACTGTCTTTAGGGATAGAGAGTTTTTTAAGTTCAGAGAGATTTTTCAGAAATCAGATCAGTGGTATCTATAAATACATACATGATAACAGTGCAGGTAATTTCTTCCACCTAATGCGTAGAAAAATTTTGTTATCCATCATCCAAATAATCTATGGATCTTCACCCAACACTTCTAGTTTAACCATTTTTCATGTTTATTTTTTCATATATATTAATCATTTAAACCTATTTATAAAGGTAATATATTTACATGTCTAGACATCTGAATATTCAAGCTCCATTTCTCATTCCACGCAGCAAAAATTGATTAGCCGTACCCAGAGAAAATTTGTCAGAGAGTAACTGCCAATATTAACATCTGCCAGCCAATCTTCTTTATAATCAGCAGTAAAAAGAAGTGATTTTGCCTCTTGGGAGAGCTTTCATGGTTTCCTGTCTCAATTTACAGTTTGTAACTCTCCGGGGCGTGAGTATAAATAATATTTCAATTCTCTATAGCTTCATCTATCAAATGTTTAAAGTGGTGACAGGACCCGAGTAACAAAACACTGGGACAATGACATCCCCAGGCTGCTCTATTAAGAGAAAAAAACCGAGTCAGCTTAAAAGATCTGTGGTCTGAAATGAACTCTCGTGGTAGAATTGACCCAAGGTGTGCAGGGTGATAACAAAGATCAGTGCAAATACAGAAACAGCTCTCATGTCTCAGTGAAAACGATGTCAGATCTCAGCAGCGTCTGCAGCCCAGGCTCTGTGCACTTCAAACAACCAACAAACAAACAGAATGTTGCAGCTGAGATATCAAAACCACAGGGACACGGTGGATGCCAATTCCCGTTAATTTTAATTGGCATCTAGCAGCCAGATTCCTTGGGATCGTTTGAAACTCAGCACAAAGCATTAATAAATGCTTATATTCCCCTGTCCTTATTCGCGTCAGAAGTGACTCGTGATGTGCAAACCACGCCCAGAGTCTGGCCAAAGGGAGGGCACTCAGGGAGCAGGCAGGGTGCAGCGGAGTTCTGGCGAGTTCTTGTGCCACGGGCAACTTGTGTGGGTTAATGGTGGCATCATTCCTTTCCCTGTACCGGGAACAGGAACTGAGCAGAAGTGATCCCTTTTTTCTGGAGCCTTCCCTGAGCTCGGCAAGACGCTCACCGTTCCTGAACCCGCAGCAGCACATGGAACCAGCACCAGGCAGGTCTCGGTGCCCAGGAGCTGGTCTTATACCACCTCCCCCCTTCTTTAAGCCTGAATCTAAGGCGTGCTGTACTGCTCCCCAGGGAATTCAATCTGTAAATTCAAAATATTGTCTCAGAATTCATATTGATGTCTCAAACGGTACTTACGAAACCAATGGCGACCTATTCAAAGGCTGCATCTGCAGTGCTTAAAGCAAGCAGCCTTAAAATATTTTACAAAAGAATATTAGAATTGTTTCACATCTTGTATGAATTTTCTGCTGTACCATTCAATAGAAGAACAAAAATCTTGAGGTAGTTATTAGTCATGAACAGTATTTATCAAGAAAATGTGGGAGAAAAAATTTGTGTTCCGTAGTTATTTTGCATTGCCTGAAAAGAATTCTTCATCATACTTGAATTCAGACTATAGGAAGTAATCAGTGAATCACAGGAGAGAGTATTTTCCTTGGCTGTAAAATGTATTTGCTACCACTGTAATGCACACCAATCAGAAAGGTAGAAAACAAGTGAAATGACTGAACCCTCTATAAAACAGAATTGCTTGTAGGCCAGCCATCACCATCAGAAAGTAACTGAGCAAACATCTCCTCACAAATAGCTGTAAATTAACAGAGCCTCATTGACCACAGTGCAGCCAGCCGGATTTACAGCAGCATCTGTCTCCCCATACTTAGAGACTAAGCAATTATTTTATTCCGAAGTACTTTTTTCTCAGAGACAAAAGGCTATCTTTCCACTTGCCCTCCCAATATTTTTTTTTAAAACATGCTGCTGGTAGATTATTTGAAAAGCCAACCACTGACACAGCTGTCCTCAACATCATTTATATTTTCATTTATATTTTGAATTAGAAGTGTGTGCGCTAAGATTGAAATTATTTTCCTCCCGTAGGGGTAGCACTCTGTGCTAAGTGCCCATTAACGAATCCTAAATGGTGGTGGAAAACCGGTGCAAATACACGTGACATCTACATGAATACCAAGTGAATTCATGAAGATTACTGCTGAATGCAAAATTATTCCACTATAGAAGGGATACTTGAAAGAAAAAGTTGTTGAAAAGGCAGAGCTTCAACCCCCAACTTTAACACTATCAGCAGTAATCAGGAAGAGGGGAAAGAGATTTGCACACCAAATTCCATGGACAGAGCTCCCAGGACAATTGAATTTGGAGTGCAGAATCCAGAATACAATATGCAACATGGTAAAATGCAGATTTGTAATTATAGTGAAACCAGAAGTGCTGTAATCTAGACATGTTCAGAATGATGAAACGCATTTAAAATCTGCATTGTTATTATCTGCTAACCCAATTTACTACACGAGTTGATTTTCCAGTCAATTTCTCTCAGTTAAAATGTCTAGGATGGAGTACTTGAGATATTCACTCACATTTCTTCCAATATTTGTGTACAAATACGAGCAGTTCTTGTCTCTAAAATGTGAAGATCTCTCTCACACTCATTCTTTTTTTCCCTCAACCTCAGTACAATCTCTCGATGCATCCTTCCAAAAATCTCGTATATTGATGTCGTTTCTCCATTCTAGACACCCTGAGATGATCATGCTTAAGATAGTAGGTAGAGCTGAATTCATAAAATGACAGGAAAAGGGCTTTTATGGAAGGTTAATTTATGCTGGCATCACCTGGGGTAAAGACAAAGTCCTTTTTGCAGTGTCCGCACACTGGGCTGCAAAGGGAGGTCCCGATTCAAGAACAGTGGGGCACAAATGATCTGCAGAGTCTCCCGCGGCTGGGGGTGGGTGTCCAGCCTGTGTGAGCTTCACGTGGGCTCTGCTGTGAGAAAAGTCCGTGCTTGTCCTTCTTTGCTGACGAGGGAGAAGTGAGCTTCAGCACAGAGCGCCCTGGATAGGTGTTTGTTTACTTCCCGAATATTTGAACTGCTGTGCTCTGGCTATCCTCGACTGAAGCTGGATCTGATGTATTTTGTCAGCAAATCTACCCAGCGATCTGAGTGTAGCTCCAACCTTTGCAATTCTGGGACAAGGTGAAGCCCCAGGAAATGTAGGATCCCATTACACACAGAACGTTGGATCCAGCTTTTGAAAACCCAGATCCTCTTCAACAAAATTTCAGAACATATTGAGGCTTTCCTTTGCCTATTGTATTACACCCCCATGTGTGGAAAGGAAGCAAAATTATGTTCATGCTGCGTTTTTAAAGGGGTAAAACATTTTTATAGGTGTCGTTGTGATAAAGTATTTAGTTGGCATTCCAAGCAGCTTTTAGGAGAGCAATATGTAAGCTCTGAATTCTTCCTCAGTTTAGCATATAGGTATTCTCATCTGTTAGTATCTATTAGGGAATTATTTTTGGTTTTCTTCCGCATTTATCTTTTAATCCTGCAGTGGATTTTCATGTTGGGGGTCATGGTGGAGGTGGTGTCCCAGAAAGGCTGTGTTTAATTGGTTATTCTACACGGTTTATTTTTCTGAGGGTGGATTTCATCCCTTACTCCTCACTTGTGCAGTAGTAGCCATGAGAGTAGAGCCCTGGGGCTGCACTGTCTGCAGCGTCTCTTCTCTGAATCCAGCAGCAAAGTCAGTGCAGCACCCTGCCAAAATTTCCATGGCTCGAGTTGTCTGGCAGATGAATCTCCCTTTGTAACCCTAGTCATGGTTAAAACAATCCATTATCCACCCCTAGATGTGAGCAGAGGCTCTACACTATTTTCAGCAGTTTCCAATCTTAAATCTTGCTGCTTAATACATGGGAACGAGCATGTAATGCAATTTAGTGATCAAAGTCAACATTTGCTGCGTTGCCAATGTTATTTATTTTTTTTAAAAGGAGAGAGATTGAGAAAAATGGTATGCACAAAGGGAATAAAAATGCCTTCTTGCAGAAAACTGAGTTACTGAAGGAAATCTGAAGACTTTGGTAATTTGGTTTATGCTGTACTTGACATAACCCTAACACATCCATCAAGATTAACCAAGCCTAGTGAAATGGCAAATCACATTGCCTTGTTAGGCCACTAGGTCAGACTTGAGGAAGCAGAGTAAAGAGAATATAGATAATTTGTTTGTATATGTATCCCTAAATGTTCCTAATACGAACTGTAATGCCATTACAGCGATACTGAGTAGCGCGCTCTGAATGCTTGGTTGCTCTCTGGGTCTATGCAATGAACCTAAAGAGCAAATCTTTTACAAACACTGATGCTAAGAACTGCATAAAGAAGAGCATCGGCCATGAGCAGCAACAGCAGGTTTTAGTGGTGTTGTGAAATTGAAGCATGCCGCACACTTCTGAGTGCCAGCTACTGGCATTTCTCTCATTAAGTGCTACGTGCCTTCATATGTAGAGAAATCTTCTAATGTTCCCCAAGTCTAACCCATACTCTGGATCGTTAAACCTTTTCACTCTCCCATCATTGTTTCAATTGTGGTCTTATTTTCCCAGGATATGTCCTAAAGCATGCAGTTTTCAGCTATTACGGTTGCTTTGTATTTAGTTCACAACGTAGAGAATAGGGGTCAAAGAAATTAATGCTGTGACTGAAAACTCAGAATGAATCATGATCAGGGTTGTGTCGTTACCTTGCGGTGTTTCAAAGTGCATGAACATTTCACAGAACAAACTTCTAATTTGATCTCGAGTTCATTATTATTCTGTGTTAATAAAAACCTGAAACAGTCAAGAATTGAAAGCCCGTGGTTGGGAAAAGCAGTTCTCAGAGACAACTTTCATTTGCAGAGGTGTAATAATCTGCTTGGCTCATGCACTCAACACTTCATATTTATGCTCAGTATGTCACAGGGAAACATGTGGGAATACAGCTTTTTCTGGCAAGGCTGGACCAACTCCAGTACCACTTTTCCTGCGGTGATGAAATCTGCTTTGAAAGTTCTGTCCTCAAAATGCAAGTCCTGTTGGAAGTGCGCAGTGATGTTTGTGCAGAGGGTGCAGGAGGGCTCTGAGGGAGGGATTGAACCAAGGAACTCAGGGAGTATCATCTGTGCCCCTTCTGGGAGAGAGGGAAGGTACTGGAATATCCAGCTTGCCATGTGTTGGCCTGTATTGCTCATCTTATTTTCAAACATCCAGCCGTGGTTAAAGGGGACTTGCTCTTTCACACCACATCAACCCCGAGAATGGGCTGCCAGTGCCAATGGCAGCCAGCATTTTTTCCAGGTTTTTCCATTGCTCGGAGATCCATGTGTAAAACTTCTTTGCTAACTTTTCTGTAGCTTTATTCTAGTCTAATGCCTTTATAAATATCTGTGGCTATGACAAAGAAAACGATCTTTAAATGATGAAAAATAACAAAAAGGTGTGGACAAAAGAGCAGGTTCTGGTAGATTTCCTCACTATGCTTAATATTTTATTCATAAAAAGTTCCATTTTCAAACTCCAGCAGGGATTTTTTTTCCTGCTATGTCTTGACATAACCTTTGCCATTTCATGGTCTCAGTCACACTGGTGGTTCACAGTCATTCTGTGATCAGGTAATAGAGCCGGGTCCTTCACACCCCCTGTCATTTCCAAGCTAATGAGCTCCCTGGTTGTACCAGAAATTCTTGTTACTCATTCCTGAGTGAATGGTTATGCATTTTGTGCTCTTACATTTCATCCTATTTCCATTACTCCAGTTCTAAATGTCATCCAAATTGTCCTGTAGGGTATTCCACTCTTCCTTTACACTGACGATGTCTCCCAACCACGTTTCAGAACCAAATGCCACAAGCATTGTCCCAAGCTTTTGTAATTAAAATTTTAAATAAAATGGGCCCTAGCACTAATCCATAAAAAAATTCCACCAGCAGTTTTCCTCCCTATCTGGGCATTTAACCTGAGCAGATGGACTCCCTTTGGAGTCAGAAGAATAAATTTTTCTTATTGGTATTTTTTATTCTCCTGTAGTCAAAGCAAATGACCAGGGTTGTGAGAAGGGAGAGCTAAAATCAATGGTGACTACTGAGATGCTTAAAGTTAAGTACGTGCTCAACTTTTCAGCTATAAATATCAGAGGGAAAATTTCCCACTTAAACTTTTTGCCTTGAGTGGAGTCTTGTTGCCTGTGCATCCTGTTGCCAGAGCAACCTGTGCTGGCAATGGTACGGTGGCAAAGATCAGCTGCTGCTTTCAGAGCAGACACAATGACAGAAATGTGGGCATTAGTTCGGATTTTTAAACACGCATACCAATATTATCGAATTCTATTTTCCTTATTTCATAAAACTGTGGATTTTTTTTTTTTCACATCAGAAATTAGTTGGGAAAAGTGAGCAGAATTCCTCCATAACATCCAATATTACAGCTTTTGCTGATTGCTTAATAATGAACATTTTTATCTGAAATATGCAGGGAGAGGCAATGTGATGGTATCAATCTGATGTCCATGTGCAAAATCGTAACAGATCCAGCTTCAAGAAGACTTAAAGGAAAATTTGCAGAAAGGTTTTTTGACTCAGCCTTTGATCCTCAGCTCTACTCAGATCACAGGTCCTACATGTCTAAAACTTCCTAAGTTTAACTACTCCTGGAAAGATGAAGGAAACTCAAAGCACACAAAATAGAAAATTCCCACCTGAACAGAATTCAGGCACTACATTTCTGTCTTCTGCTGCTGAATCTCCTCACAAATACACACTCCAGTGCCTCAAGGAGATGCTTGGCTAGAATTTTAGTTTCGGTAGTTTCTTCTGCTGCTGTGAACAAAAAAAAAAAAAAAAAAAAAAAAAAAAAAAAAAAAAAAAAAAAAAAAAAAAAAGAGAGAATAAAATCATACCCACCAATATCTAGCTCTGTTGGGTTTTGTTCGGTACTTTTGCAATAACAAGGACTAAAAATTGTCAGTCTTAAACTATTGCTGCACCACAAAGAACAGAAAAAAAACCCCTCACACATAAACAAATAATGAAGGATTATCTTCACTTAAAATACAATGGAGTTTATAGTAAAACATATACTTGATTTTAATGTTCAGTACAATTAAGTATTCTGCTGTGCTCACTGAATATGCTGTGGCAAAATAATGCAAAAGTTAGCCAACTATTCCCAGCAGACTTTGGATGCTTTTTTTTGTGTGTAGCTGCATAAATTAGAATGATTTTTGTTTCACTATAGACAGTAGAAAGGAGGATTAATATGGAAATGTTTTTTCGGTGAAAATTTCTATCAAGAATATGGAAAACACAGTGCGATGTTGAGCGGATAATCCACAGAACCTCTTGGGTTTTGACGTTTTTGGAAACACTCTGGGTTTTCTTTCCAGAACCTCTGACAGAAGTTTTGTATTATTGACAGTATTTTCCAGCCATCCTTCTACTTGATCCAGAGCAGTCAATGCAGAGATACCAGCTGATATTTTTATCCTTTTTGATGTAAATTGTGTAAATCTCTACTCGTGGACAGTTCCATCAGAACAGCTTTTCAGGACGGAAATTGATGTTTCCTCTCCTTGGGATTAATCCCATTTCACAGCATATGGTGAGGCCGATCCGTAACCAGAACAGCTCCCTTACATAAGGTACAGAACTGATGTCTGAAGCTCAGGTCGTGGCCGAGGGGATTCACTCCTGCACAGCCATGGTCAGGCCAGGAGCTCTTAAACAGCAAATCCCTGAGCATTTTCCCTGGGTAAACAGGGAATAAACGCCCTCCTGAGCCTGAGCAATAACATTCTCATGCAATGTTTAATTTTCATGCATCAGAATGTGTTGTCTTGATCTAATGGCAGATATTTAGAAACAAAACCAAGCACCCCTTTCTCCTGAATCAAAACCATTTATCTACTTTGCTCAATTTTCCACCTGCACATTTTCCCCTTAAATTATAGGAAACACTCTTTCACCGTTCTGCTGGGAAATTCACAATCACATGGTCTCTAACAGTTCACTTTGTTCAGTATTTCATGTTTTCAGCTTCTCAGGTCTGAGACAGGTGTTCTTCCCTAGAGTGTCGTACCAGGCAGCACTAACCAGACGCCACTCTTGATGCTGGTAGGCAAAAAGTACAGATATTCTCCCTTGTCATCCTTATAGAGTGATCAGTTGTGATGAAAACAGAAAATAAAAGGAATGCTTTCCTACAGTACATCCCGGAATGCGAGAGAATTTAGGATTTGTCCAAGTTAAAGACAGAAAATTTGCTTCCTAGCTACCTAACCTAAATGAAATTCATTATTTTACTAATTTTCAGTCTTTTACAGAGTATTGCTTGTTCTCCATTTATTCATTTGAAAAAAAAAAAATACCAAGCCAAAGATTTGACTTCAGCACAGCTTTCTGACAGCTCTCAGGTGCGCCACACTCCTTCCTCTTAGCAGGGCTCACAGCGTTGGTCCACACCTTCAACAGGATTATTCCTGGAAATGAACCCAATTCCGTCCAGGGCCTGCAGTGCGAGCTCCTGGATGGGTTTGCTGAGAAGTGAAATTCATACAAGCCTGGGTTCTGTGTTCTCAGCTTCGCACTTCGTGCCTTCCGTGGATGTTTTGAGAATTACATCAAAGGTCACTTGAAAAAGCAGGTGCAAACGTATCTCTAAGTCTGAATGGTTCTGTAGACTCCTGTAAGAACTTGTCTAAGATTATTCACCATTTTAAGCACAGTTGCTGAGGTTAATTAGATTTATGACCCCTAAAAATTTTAAGTGTCCCTGATGACTGACTTTCCAACTGATAATTTCGTGTGAGAAACAGAAAAAGAATAACAAATAGACTATGAATAAATAAACTCTTGATATTCATTCATATGAGGACAGAGAATATGTTTCTGACAGTTAATTAAATATCCAAACGTCCAGAAGATCTATAATAAACCACTTTGCAAGACATCTAAATGTCAGAGAAAAGCACATTTTACATGAAATGTTCTTTTACCACTGAAGCTGTGAAGAAGATACATCTTTTTTAAAAGACACAGAAACAACAAGCACATATTTTATCTTGAAAGTACTTTTTCAAAGGTTTCTGTGCAGCTCGTTGTTTGCAGTATGCCAAGTGGAATTATTTTAATTTATCACACAGCATTTCAAAACATTAGTTTTACAGCTATGCCACACTGCTCTAGTATAGTTCAAGTCCTGAGACTTACACTGTTCAATGCATGGCAAAACACTGGAAACATTAAATTGAAATTTTTCCTAAGTACACCTGACACTGTGATCTGGAGATCTTTTCTTATGTTTAAATTCTGCAGAAAAACTTTTCTACCTTGTTCCCCATATGCACATTACTTCTTACTTCCTTTTTTTGGTCAAAATCTTGACTACACCCTCTGACCTGCTCAAGGGATGTGCAAAGGGCTTCACCCTTGTAAATGCAGCCCGTGGCTGCTGTTTGATTACTGCAATTGCAGTGAAATGCAGCAGTGTCCTACATGGGCCTCTCACATCTGGGAAATGAGGGAAAACTGCAACTCCTTCCCTCCATCCATGGCCTCAGCTGGATGCGGGCCATCCTCGGAAAGGTGCCTTGCCAAGATGACAAGAGTTGCCAGATTTGCTTTGACTTTTCCTTCTGCTTTTTTGAAGAGAAATAAAACGCAAGGAGCAGTGGTCGGAACGAGATCCTTTTGCTGGTCTGTTTTTAGCGGGGCACAGCAATGCTTTTGGAATGCTGGAGCATTTCCCTTTCTCGCATGAGGAAGATCGTTGTGTCGTGGTTGTAGGTTCACGGAATGACCTGCAGGGAGGCCAGAACAGCGGCTGTAGAAGAACTGAATGTGTCATTATTTTCAGAACAAACTGCAGGGGAAGAGGCCATGAAGAGTCAGACACATGGGGAAGGCTGCCAGTTTGCTTCTCTGGGCTACTTTCTTCTTTCCTCTCGTGAGGGAGTAAACCTAGAACTAAACCCACTAAAAATTATGTATGTCCCGCTTGACTCCGGTACAGGTAACCAGCATTTCCATGGCTTTAGAAGGGACCTTCTGGCCGCACTTTGGAGGCGCTGGCACCACACTCGAATCCTTGATAAACCCCTCCAAAATCTCTCCTGCAGCAGCAGGTCCAGCGTGACCTGCCTGCAGGTAGATCAGCTCCAGCGGTGCCATCCCACCAGTGGCAGAGCAAACAGAGTTGTTTCCATGTGCCACTCAGCACCGCGGGGCTGCTGGCACCTGCGGTGTCAATGGCCAGTTAATTAAATTGCCCTCACCGAGCTTTGTAACAAATCTATTAAACAAAGAATCGCTGCTATAAACAAACAAACCTGGATCACAGCTTCAGCTCTTTGACCTCTTTAGTGGATTTTCTGGTTTTATCAGGAGAGCTTCTTTACGTTTTTTCCTAATTTGCCACCGATATTTTGAAAGTTGTTTAAAAAAAAAAAAAAAGAAAAGAAAAAAAGAAAAAAGAAAAAAGCAGGATGAGATTTGGCACTGATTATTTTAAGTGTGTTCAGAATACAGGAGGAAGGTTAATTAGCTTTTCTGACCTGAAGAGTCTAGGAAAGTATCCCTGGTGACTCACTAATTGCTGCTCAATGCATAATAGTGTCTGTGAAGCAAAGTGCATGAAGCCAGACACTGATAATAATGTTACTTTGATTTAAAATTCTATACCTGCAAGGACATAATGCTGTTTCAGTACAGCATGCACTCCGCTGATAGATCTAAATATTCCCCAACTATTAATTTATGTTATTGGCAATTCTGGTCACTAATCTTGATTCGAATTTATACCAGGAACAACTGTGTTTCTCAGATTGAAAGTAAAATGCTATTTAGGGTCTCATTAGAGCATATTCTGAGTGTTTTCTCGTGTGTAGTAACATTTCCATTAAGACAGCGCTATGTGCTAGAGTTTACTTATTTAATTATGAGGATGTGTCACACAAAGAATACATCATTTTTTTATAAATATAAACAAAGAATTAGTCCATGTTAGGAAAAATATCCCTAAACCATGCGAAACAGAGATTTCTCTTTAAAAACGGTGCGAGACCAATATAAAATAAGGAATTTTAGGAAACCTATGGAATCAAGCTCACAGAGTATCAGAAAGATGTTCAGTGTACATGTTCTTCCTTCTGATATTTATCAATTGACACATAATGACGAGGATTTAATAGGCAGAATAGATGTGTACTATCAGTTCAGTTAATCAGTAGCTCCCACCAGAGAATAAAATGCAAATTTGTTCTTCTCAGAAGGTCCTGTAATGTTGGTTTCTTGATACCCTTTCGTTTAGAACTCATTTTTAAAGTTTATTTAGTAACTGCAAACACATTTTGCCTCTAAGATTTCTCTCTGTGCTAGTGGTGCAACCTTCTTTAAATGGGTATTCTACAGATCCTCACTGGATCAGTTATAAAACTCTTCTTCAGCAGTCTGTCCTCCCATGATCGATTCCTGCAGGAATATGATCATCCGAGTGTTATTTGCATGAAGCCTATTACTCCCAGTTTCCAGGACGGCGTTGGGAAAGCAGGAGCGCCATTCACAGCTTTGACACAGAAACCTGCTGCTTGCACCCAATCATAAACCACAGGCTTAACTGATAAACTTCTAATATATCATAACCAATGTTTTCCTGCTCAGCAGCTTACAGAGTAGTTTAAGAGGGTTTTCTGTAGTTGCCCTGATCCATCTGTCAGTTTATTCACCGCATTCCTTCCTTGCGTCTCTTCTGCCTTGAGCCAGGTGATAAAATGGAGGCAGACCCATACTTTAGGAGGATGCTGACCCAAGAGGTACCGTCAGGTACCGCTGCAGACACCTCCACGCAGGCAGCAGGGACAGGGCCTGGAGATGAAGCAGTAGGGAGGGAAATGTCAGTGTTCAGACATTTCTCCTGCTAAGGCTGGCCCATCTTATTACTGTTCCAGTCCTGAGCTATAAAGGATATTAAATAGCTGGAATGACAGATCTGCCCACTGTGGGGCTGTTAGAGCAGCTCCCTGTGTCTCAGGCAGGGAGAGACTGTGGGGTTTTAGTTTCCTCAGAAGCTTCATCTGTGTCACAGAGCAAAAGCCCCATTCTGGGATGTTTTGTGCTCTGCCCGGGCAGGCTGTGAGCCTCCTGCTGCATGGACACACTTGGACATCCCATCCCTGAGACCCCTGTTCTGCAAGGAGCACCATTCAGGGTGTGCGAGGGAATGGGATGCATCAGTGGGGTTGGGAGAAAAGGGAAGAAACAGCAGGTCAGGTCTCCTTTCCTTTCTGTTCCCTGCGTGCCTGTACCTTGGTTCCAGACACAGCCCCTGATGCTGTCTGTCAGCTCCTGACAGCAGCAGGAGCAGCACAGGTTTTCCTCTGTGCTTTGGCAGACTGAACCTGCGCTCCCACTGCCTTTGCCTGAGCAATCTGCAGGTTGATATTTACTAAATCAGCATTATGGAGCCCATGTCTTTGTCCTACTCCCCTCTTCTCCCTGTCATTTCTATTTCAGCTCAGATATCCAGCAGCTTGACAGATAAGACATTGCCAAATCACAAAAGACCTTATGTGTATCTTGAATTTCCTGACTTACCTTATTAAGCTGCAATCTGTTGCTCAGAATCACACAATAGATGCGTTACAATGTAACCTGACATAATAAGTCTCTCCCATGAGAAAAGACAGAAGACATGCAAAAAGTGAGTTTTTCTTATCAGTGGAGCAGCTCTCAAAGCAAACAGGAGATCAAGTCAGTTGAATCAAGCATGTTTTTAATTTAACAAAAATTATAGCAGATGCCTACTAATGTATTTTAGGCTTCTTCTGAAAAGTATTCTTATATCTGTAATATAAGCCTTTGTTCATTACATTATCTTGCTGCTCATTGAATGTGAATTCTTTTCATTGCCTAAAATGAAATCCCGAATTCTTGTCCACGACCAGTTTTCTACCCCTATTCACCTCCTAAATATTACGCATGATTTGGCACAGCACAACTCTCCTGCCCCTCTGGGTAGGAACTTTACACACACCACTGAGAGCCAAAAAGGAAGAAAATAAGAAAATTTCTTACAGATGGGGCACTCTGGGCAGCAACTGAAGCAAACAGTCCCTTTTCTCTGTATCATTTTGAACACATATACATTATCTAAACACTGGATTTCACTACAGCTTAAATACTTCACCGACTGTAACAGCTGAACCAAGACTCGAGCCACCAGGAAGAAAGGTAGTGGGTTTTGTGAGACAAATTCCTGTCAGCTTTTCAGGGGAGAAGCATTCTGCTGCTTTCCTGCTGCCAATTTGCCCAGAGCCCCTATGGAAATGTGCAGTAAAGAGGCTCAAAATAATATTGTCCAGAGACTGTAAGCAATGTCTGTGTTCAAAGGACTTATTTGCCAGGCCTGCCCTGGGAGTGTGCTGCATTAATGACTGAGATGGAAAGAGAAGGTGGAAGGATGAGGCAGAGCTCCAAAAAGGAGCACTGCTCAGGCACCACAGACTCCCAGCAGTGCAGGTATTCCAACAGTTCTGGAGGACAAACATGAAGGACTGACATTATTATCACTTCATTGCCCACTCCGGTGTGTGAGGAGGGAGACGTTGAAATTTCTGGCAGGATACTCTAGGGAACACCAGCTTTCCCTAGAGGAAATTGCTAATTTTTATCTGCAGTTAATGTGCAATTCCATTTGTTCTCAGTACAGCACGATTTGTTTTAACTCTGCAAAGCTGGATATTTCCGAACTATTCCTTGTCAAGGGTACCTGGGGGAGGTAATTTAGTTCTCTCAGGTTCACTGGGTGGGGGCTCATGCCAAATTTGTTTAATTTTTCCAGCTGGAGCCTCCGGGTAACTGAACCTGACAACACCTGGCACAAGGGTTCCACCGGGTGTCTCATTCATTGTGGAGAGGCATTTTTATGTCACCTCTCATCACAATGGCTGAGTAATGAGGACACATATCTTCTTTGGGGTTTCTTTTTTGTCTCCTATCTTCCCAAAACACTACCATAATCCTGAGGTAACAACACAGCAGAGGCAAAAGATATGCACTAAATTGAGGTTCTTATCTGCAGTTTTATTATCCCATGCAATATTCTTGCAGAAAATTACTTTCTGAAATGTGCTAAGCTGCTCTTTGGCTCTCCAGGGCTCTATTCACAATTTTCTGTAAGTGATTTTTGTTTAATTTGTAGCAATAGAGGGATAGATATCTTTCACCCTGACTGTTATCAACTTAATTGTAGCTATAGGAAAAGTAAAGGCTAGCTGACTTTTTATTACTGGAACTAAAATAATGGGGCACTGTTTGCTTTTCTGTTTCTGTACAGCACAGTGGCTAAACTGGTACCTAAATTCACGTAACTTTGTCCGAAATAAATGCTTCATTTTAGTATCAATTAATTTTTGTCTAGAGGAAGACTGTGTCACCTGCAGTCCTTGTTCCTAATTGCTAAGTTGCTGCAGGTAAGCCATTGGCAGGAGGCGAGTGAAGGATCTTTGTGGCTGTGGAGGCTGCCTTTTGCTGGTTTGCTGCTGCTTTAACAAAAACTACAGAGGCAGAAAGTGCCCCAGCCCACTCTGTGCTCCTGGTGTACAGAGCTCCTGTTCTGCCGTGGAGAAATGCAGGTTTTGCCCTTGTCTGCTGCATCCTCAAGCCTCTGCCTGTAGAGAGGGAAAAAATGTATTTGCATGCTCCCATACGTGTTTGGATGGAAAGCCCAACTGATTTCGTGCATTGATACAGCACCTCAGTGGCTTTGACTTTAATAAAGCCTCACCTGGGGTAGCGTGTTTAACTCGGCCACACCGCTTCAGAAGGTAGACAGGCCAGAGAGGAGCAAGATAAACTGAAAGTGTACGGGGAAAAAGGAAAGGTTTAGCCTAGAAAGTGAAGTTTTAACCGTGACATGATGCAAACAGGAGATAAGTAAACTGTTTTCCAAAGGCGTGTTGGAAACAGCAAGAAAAAAATGGGCTTAAATTGTAGCACAGAACAGACATTAGGGAGAGCTTTTTCAGTAGTGAGAACAGATAAGCAGTGGCCTCGGTAGGGAGGTTACCAATTCTCTGTCTCTGGCTGTTAGTTTTCAAAAACACACGGCACAAGAGTCTCTTGGAAATGCTGTGTGTACCTTCCCTCGCCTGTGAGAGAGGACAGTGTCTGTTAATGTTTTGCAGCTGCTTCACGTCCCATTTCCTTGTCATTTTTCTCCACTCTAATAGGAGCAGGAAGCAGGCATAGAGAAGTTTGTTCTGTGGCTGGCAGGCTGGGCTCCCTCCTTCACAAATCTCCTGTTGTAACCTGCTCTGAGCAGAGGCGCTTTCCATACTTGGGCTTGGGTCAGCCAAGACCTTAAAAGAAAACCTACTGCGTGATGAGATTCTCCATTTCTTCCTTTAGAGACTTTAGCAACATGAGCAGGATCTAGCTGTGTCAAAAATGTGAATTCTGCTCTTACAGGATAGTTCTGCAGAGGAAAGAGAAGATGCCTCACCTTTGCCATCTGCCTTATGTCTGTGGCATTTTTGAGCAGCATCTGGCAAGGTTTTCATCTCATTTCCTGTATAGGAAGTTGCTTTTCCTTTCCCCTTGTATTGCACCTTCAAGGGGTAGATCCTCTGTCACATATAAAGAAGTAAAATCTTCCTGGCTTTTGGAAATTCTGCCCAATATTTCAAACTAAAAATGCCTTTACACAAAGATACTGGCATGTCTCTTTTTCATCAACCCCAAAAAAGTACATAGTGATACTTTTGGGTGGATTTTAAAACAAACCTCACTTGTAGCTTTGAAAATGTTCCACTCCATCCAATGAAAAGCTGAAAATATCTATGAATAAGTTAACACCTGAAAATGTAGGTTTCTGCACATGGCTTACATAAACCATAAAAGCAAATTTTTAACTATGTTTGAATTTCATGCATAAATCTCCTTGAGAAAAAGTTCCATCCCAGTGACAGTGAGTTTTAAGCTAAAGTAAACATTTTTCTCTGCAAATGGCCTATAAAAACCCCAATTCAAAATTACTAAACCAATATACACAGCTTTTTTTCCTTTTTACTCACAGTTAATCTCTTAATTCTCAAGTAGGCCACTGCCAGAAGCTTTTTTGGCAAACAAATTATTATTTTCTTTGTTTACTTTCATTGTAATTACTGACTCAATTGCTTTCAATAAAGCAGCCTAATAGTGGTTGACATAAATGATACTTTTCCCCTCAGGTTTCTTAGTTATTCTCTGATTGATGATATACAGGGTAAAAAATGAGCAAAATCATAGCTTTCTAAAAATTTAATAAAAAAAAAACAAAAGAAAACAAAAAAATACAACCCCCAACCCCCAGAATTCAGTCTACTGTAAGCAAATAGGTGATTTAATTATTGCTTATAGAATTATTTTACCAAAATCTAACATAAACCAAAACATGCTTAGCTATTCTCTGCTTTTCCTCCATGCTAATTCATCATAATGTATTAATATATATCAGCTTTTATGCTCTTAAGGCTCCGTACTGTGACTAATCTTATTCATTTTTGGCTCCCTGAAGGAGCCATTACATTGTCCTCCGCCTATAAAAGAGCCTTTTATAAACATCTCCACAGGGCAGATTGGCACAAAATGCTCTGATGGCTGCTTGGAAAGTTCTGGGGGGTGTCCTGGGGCTGGGCCATTTAATGGCTCATTTGTGCTGTGAGCCCTGCACGAAAGGTGCTGGGCCAGTAACCTGGCAAGCGGCTTTTCAAGGGGAGCAGGCAGAGCCAGGATGCCCTTTGACGGGGTAAAGCACCTCTTTGGAAATTCCAGTGAAGCGTCTGTCCTGGCCATCAGCAGAAACGGAACTGGAGGGAAAAGCTGCAAAGAGGAACTCCTGCATTCCTCATTGATCTTAATAATGAGATAATAATGAGAGAGAGCCCAGCAGGTGCTTCCCTGAGCCCGCTGAGGTTTGGCGTCCCGCCACCCCAGTGCCTTCCTTAGGCCTCTGTGTGAGCAGAGCCCGGCTGGAGATCTGCTGGAAGATCTCCCTCCTGTGGACCTTCTGTGCCTTCCTACAACCCCACCCATCTCAGCACAGCTATGAGAGCGCTTTCATTTGTACCAGCCCGCGTGTTGGCAGAAACGTTACGTGGAATTAATCGAAGCTACCAAGCACCAGGAAATCATACAACCGTTCCCTACTTTCGTAGCTCTTCAGCCCAGAAAAACAGCAATATTAACACCTGTCAAAAATGGTATTGCAGCTCTGAGTTCTTGGTGACTTCTCTGAAGGCATGAGTGTTGTTTGCAGGAAGTCTGAGAATGATCTTCTCCAGGCTGAATCATAGGAAAAAAGTATATGTAGGGCTCAAATGGTGAAAAGAATGGTAAAAACCCTTACAAACGTCACCCATGTGATAGCTGATCTTCATCTGAATTATTTCCTTCCATTAATTCCTCAACTTATCTTGATAGGTTTATTAAAAAATCCAAGACTCATCTAAGCGAATTTGATTTGGTGTCTAAGCCACTCCAAAATCACATTTTAATTTGATTCTGTTGATATAATATCTGACCCTGCTAAAGCAGACAGCAGAGCACATCACTTCTGGCATGCTGAAAATATAATTATTTGTCTGTTAACATTATTTCTCTGCAAAGAAAAGGCAGTGTATCAAACAGGGAAGTTTTAGAGACTGCAAAAGGTGAACTTGGAAACCACCACACCTCACATGATACTTTTGGGAACAAAACATCAAAATCTTCCAAGTATAGTTCAATTTTCCTGAATGCTCCCATCTCCTGGCACTCTTGCAGTCATTTCTGGAGTAAATGCTCTGCACACACAGTGCACTGACTGTGGAATGAATCTCTGAATAGTCATTGAGAGCTTTTGTCTGTGTTTACAGCTCTGCAGTGAAGCTCCTATTTTTGTCTTCAGCAGTTTTGGTTTTCAGAAGTGTTTCTGCAGAGAATCAAGGGGTGAGCTTCATATTGAGCTTCAATTTTCGGCTCTCTGTAGGTCTTAATTCCAAGCCCTGATGAGACTCATAAATTAGTACATACCACACGTGGTTTTATCTCACAAACATGAATCTAAACAAAAATAAGTGGAAAAAGTAAGAGGAATGAAATGTTATTGCTGTCCACAGCTGCCTGCTGGGAAGGTAGAAGGAGCTGCAGCCAGACTGTTTAAGTCATCTCTAAGTTCTGCTGAATAATAAAATCAGTCTATTGTTTCTCACTGAAAATATCTTCTCTGATAACTTCTCACTGAACACCATGGAAATTTTGCATCCATAACATGAGTTCACTACATGAAGTTATCCCAGTCACAACACAAGCAGTTGTGTGAATTCTCTGCAGCTCTATATAGGATGTGAAAACACAACGTTGCACTGTTTGCTTCCAGAAAGAAACGGGTGTATAAATCGTCAAGAAGTGAAATATGGCTTTAAAATATATTCCTTGACCTAGTCCTCCATCACTAAATTAAATTTCAGTGACTTGCTAGAAAAATGTGTTTTCTTGTGCTCCCATAAATTATGCATTTCAATGCTGTATGTATCTTTTCTTATTATAGGGGAAGAAGGAAAACAACAAAAAAAATCAGACAGCTCCTAAAAGCTGAGTCTTGCAGACACTTAGGCTGCATCAGGTCTGAAAGCAAAATCTGATTGTGACTTCAAAAGTTAACTCTTGTTAAACTTGTTCCTTTACAAAGGGTATGACCACATAATAAGACTGTTGACGAAACACTGATACAACGTTTTTTTCTTGCAGAAACAAAGTATTACAAGACTTACTTGTGTGGTTCCTCCTCATAGTTTCTTTCTATAATTTTGAATAATCTGCTGGGTTTTAATACCTGACTGTGTCATAGTCTTTAGTTGCAAGTTTCATACCACAAAATATCATTTATCACAAGATACGCCAGTCCCTTGAACTTACTCATAAGAGTCTCAGGGGGTCAAAATTAGATAATTAGCTGATTTTGTGTAATTCATGTTTTTATAACTGGTTTTCAGCCTTGCTGGTTTTCTTTGCAGGAGCTGTGAAATTGAACACAGATGAAGATAAATCATTCCCGCCAGCTCCACACAACGAGTCCTTCCAGCTCAACAAGCAGGAGCTTTGAACTCTGGGTGCCCAGCTTTGTCCTTCATGGTTTTGCTGCCGTGCAGCAACATCCAGCACCAGGTAGGTCTGTCTGGACACTGCCTGTTCCCACGGCAAGGGTTAAAGGCAGTACCTGGAGGGGGGTGTTTGAAGTGGCTTCATTTAATTCAGAAGGCAGAGGTTCACACAACGTCCTGGAATTTTTCATCTTACGTCTGCAAGTGCAGTGATGGGGTGAGAAGCAGGAGATGAGTCTCAGCGTGGCAGATGAAAGAACTGGGCAGCACATTTGAGTGGAATGGCTTGGAATGACTTGGTAACTGCACTGTTAGGGCTGGAAAGAAGGTTGAGGTCTCGTGCTTAATAGGGTTTTAAAACTTTGTTGGACGGTTTCTGATGGACTCATATAAAACTGCAATCTTTAATCTTCTCTTTTCCAACCTCACAATGTTTTTGTCCACAGCAGAACTGTATGAACAGAATTGCACTTCAAATATTGCTCAAGTAAATTGCTTTTTTGGTACTTACACATATGTAAACTCGTGGAAAACTGTTAATGATGACACACATGGAAGTGGTGTTTTGGGAATTAAATGTGTGAGCAAAGAGGATGAAGTACTGATACCAGAGCACAGAGTTTTCTGCATGCAATGATTTGTTGTAGGAGGCCACTTTCCCATGACAGGCTGTATGGCTCTGTACCTTTTGGTAGGAAAACTATTAAACTTCGCTTTTTCCGTGTTGTTCTGTGGTTCTACAAATTATAGTCAAACTATTAATTATGGTAGCTATTTAAGTGTGACAAATTAAGTTGACTCTATGGCAAAGTCTCTCAGTACCCTTGAGAAGTCCAGCCTTGATTTCAAGACACTGCACTGAAAACGGGAAATTTAACAACAAACTCCATCCCCTGCTTAGCCTGTGAATAAATAAATCTTTGCTTCACACAGCACAGGGCCTGCGCATCACCTCTGCCTCCTCTCTACTCTTCTCACCTTCCCTGTCCTGCATCCTGATGAAGGTTTTGTAAACCTTTCACACAAATGTCTTGCAGCTGTTTTAAAGTTCTGCAACCAGGAGTTCTAATTTCAAAGGTTGGTGTACTGAGAAGGTGACAGTCACCTGAAAATTACTGTTAATTAGAACAAAAAGACATTTTCACATGTGGACAACACCAGATTATTTCAGTTTTCTTTACAGACATTCTGAAAATGTTGACAAGTGTTTTCTGTGTAGAGAGGAAAATTGGTAAAAATGGCAAAATGTAATATTATTAAAGAAACTTTTAAAAATTAGATTTATCTTAATGTTCTAATTAGGTTTTTTTTTTAATAGTCCTTTTATTTCTGCCTCATTTAAAGTTAAATAAAGCTGTTGAAGTAATTTGATTTTCAGCTGAAGACAGACGGCTCATACTTGGACAACAATATATCATTCAGTAATTGTTACTTTAGTGAAAATGCTGATTTCACGGAACTATCTTGCATACTAAAGTCAGAGGGAAAAGCAGCCTCCTCATGAGTATGTAAGGAGCTCACAAATAAAGAACTCTAATAGACAGCTACGATTTCAATTCTGATTTCTTCGTAGAAAGCATCTCATGCAACCATCCTGCTCAAAGCAGGGTCAGTTAAGGTCACTCAGGACTGTGTCCATCCAGAGATTCAATATCCAGGATGGAGACTCCGCAACCTCTCTAGGCAAAAAAAAAATAAAAAGGTTTTCTTATGTTTAAACGAAATTCCCTGCATTTCCGTTGCGCTCTTGTCCTTGGTGAGGTGAGGGTGACTGGCCAGTAGCTCCTCTGATCCTTCTCCTTGTACTTCTTGCTTTCTTCCCACCCTCAGCAATCTCCCCTGATCTCCAGAGTTCCATGTCCTTTTCTCCTTTGTATCAGCAGCCAGCTTCGGTTTGAGATAATTTCTCCTGATCGAATAAAGCCCTCTGGGTACTCATTCACTGTAATAAGGCAGCCTCTTGATCTTCACTTTGAAATCATGTTTTTGAATTTCAGGAAAATTCATTCTCTCCCTGAACGAGTTTGTCTTGCGTTAGTCTAAATTTGGATTTCTACATCAAAACCTGTTTTCTTTCCTCGTCCTTATGGGGGACATTTGTCTGAATCTAGAACTCAGGAGAAGTTAAGGCTGGTTGCCTTCAGCCAGCCATTGTGATTCCAAGTGTAATAACAACTCATCATCCCCCAGAAACCTCGAACATGAACATCTGTGCGCTAATGAATCGTTTGGCAGAGGAATCACCATGATTGGAACCACATAACTGCAGGTTCTCCAGTCCTGTTGGGAGGGGGAGCTTTAAAGCTGCGTTGTGGCTGAAGCTCTGCTCGCCCGCGCTGCTGCCGCGTCTCTGCTGCTGCTGCTGCTGCTGACACTCACGGACGTGGCACGTTTGGTTTACAGCACTTTCTGCTGGTGCATTCAGCTGAGCCACAAATCAAAGAGTCTGCGTGGCCAGATTTGGAGTTTACCTGTGCACACCTCACCTTCTAGGAAAACTCTCTCTACCAACACAGCGTGACATCCGTAAGGGCAATGATACTCAAAGTGTTACAGTGATTAAGTTCTGTTGGATAAACTGCTGTTACACTGAATTTACTGAAATTTGTGGAATAAGTTATTTCAATCAGATATGCACTACTTACTTACTCACCCACATAGTTTCACTGAAGAGCAGTGGATCAAATTCTCTTCTTAGAGAAGCAGTAGCAAATTAGAATAACTTCTTTTAAAGCTTAGGAATAAATAAATTTAACATAAATAAATCCCTAGGCCAGAAATACATCTCTGAAACCTGAGCTCGTTCTTTCTTTCCCTTGTTCAAAGTAAAATTAAGCAAATGGTTGAATGCCTTTCCAAATCAGGGGAGAAGATTGAAGTCTGATCCACTTAAGCTACTTCCTTAAGCTGGGGTAGAAGGGGAGCACAGCTTCTTTTTCAAACTGATAACTCTATTAGAAAAGGGAACAAAAGCTTTTTCTTCTTTCTTTCTCCTTCTTAATTCACTGTAGACATTTCCACATAATATATTTTTAGCATAGGTGTATGAACAGAAGTGAATGTTTATATCTGTGTTATTCTGCTCAGTAAGAACTGGCTTTTATTCCTAACAGTGAATTATTCTTGAGGGAACCTGACGTCTTCTAGGAAACCTGACTGACAAAAGTAATAAGTAGTAATAAAACAGAAGGAATCTTTGTAATCTCAAGATTAATGGATAAAATGTTTATGCTGAGGGGTCTCTTCATCAACAAACTGCTGTTTGCACCTATTTGCATTTTAATGGTTACCCTAGTTCTGAAGTTAGAATTACAGACTTTTCCCAGCTGCTCTTTAAATGCTACATTATAATTTTGAGGAAGCATCATACGTAATTATATTTAATAGACACAGAATTGATTGAAACACTTAACAAAAACAAAAAGCCCAGACCTAATTTTGTAAACATGTTATTGTACAGTAACCCCCAATGAGTTTGTTCTTAAATCTCCTAATTAATTTTTAATTAAAAAGCTCAAAGATGCTATTATACTTCTTGTTGTAAATGGCAGCCTTATGTAAGCATAAACGACTTAGCTGCTCAGACAAATATCTCCCATTAAAATCCATGTTAACGAGAGCTCCTGAACACAGTATTTCACAGATTTAAACAGTGGCAACACTAAAAGAGTCTAAATATCACATAGGGGGCTGCTCTTTTTCATTCCTCCTTTCCTTTTTGTTTTGTGCAGAACACAGTAGGTTTGCAGTGAGAAACTCTCCAAATTTCCACGCAGGTGCATCAATCCATTGCTATTAGCAGACTATTTATAGCATTAACTCATTAATTCTAGTGATGGTCCAGCTCACCTCTACTTATCTGAGAGCAAATGGGCCCAAATTACAGAGCCTTGGTGCAGATTTGCTGCATTAAATAGGTGAGCATTGCTCTTCTTAACGAAAGAGTGACTTACTGAGGAAACACAACCACTAGCCAGATTCCCATATAAACCTCCCATAGGAAAGCCATCCAGCTTTCCATGATTTTAGTCCATCTTCTGGTTAGAACCAGGCAGAGGAGCTAAGGCAGGAGCTGAACACAGCGTGTTGCTGTGGGGATGGGCTGATGTCACAAATCGAGGATTATTAATAGCAGAAAAACAGCAAGTGCTCCTTTCAGAGACGCATCTTTAATAGCAGGGGAAAAACACTTGAGACAAAATCTCATTTGCTATGTTTTTCTTACATTTTTAACCAAGAAGGGATGGGAGGTGGAAATGCAGTGATTTCTGTGGTTTAATTATCTGTCTTCTATATGGTTATTAATGCTGCAAGGAGAAGCAGCAGAATTTAGAAGGCTGGAAGTTTGTAAGCTCAGTTTTGCAAAGCTGCAGTTTTCATTTTCAAAGATGCAAAGTTTTGTGGTTAGGATGAAGGATTTAAAATAGTGATGTTTCTTTTTAAAATAAAATCGCAGTAGTTTCCCTCTCATGACTTTATCAAGCTCTTGGTATTTTAGAAATGGAAGTTGGTACAAAAATCACTCAGGCTATTTAGAACTGTGGGTTTTTAACCATACCAAGAATAAATGACAATACACAGCTTCAAACCAAGGTTTCCCTTGAAGAGAGGTTGACTGTGAGAGCCTATAGCTCATCACACCCCGAAGTAAAATCTGTCCTCTCTTTTTCAGAAGTTGCTGCAACAAATGCAAGAAAAGCAATACCAGCAACCTGTGTGCTGGAGCTTGACTGTATTTGATATATTCACAAAATAAAATTTGGTTACATAAGAAAATCTGTATTTTTATCACTTCTTATTTTATCCTGAGCTTGTGCAGTTCTGGAGATTTGTAATTCCCCTCCTGAACAGACCTCAGACAAAACTTTTCCCGTTGGCAGAGAGGTGGAACAGGAGTCTCACAGATGCCATGGTTTGTGCTCTCCAAATGCAATGAAATCCTTGTTTCCCTTAACACTTCAGTACTTATTGAAATGCAGTTTCTCATAGTTCTGCTCTTTCCAGTCCGCAGACAGCTCTGAGGAAAACAAGGGTGATCTGGATGGCGTGCTTTGTTTTAACAGTGTCTGAAGCTTTTCTCCTATTCCTCCCCAAAGACACACTTCTGTCAGCTTTTCAGAAAAACCCTCAAATTCCATGGCAAGCCAGCTCCAAAGGCTTGTGTTGCCACTGCGTTTTCAGATGGCCTCAACTCTTTGTTGCTGTTTGCAGAAGAGATGTTGGAGTGTCTAAGGGAAAGCCCTTGTACCAAAGCCTTTTGCTGAGCCGAGTGAGAAAGTTCTTCCCATCAGAGAGGCCAGGAGATGCGGTGAAAGTCACAGCACAGGAGCAGCCAAAATGCTTGGAATGCTGCGTGTTCACTTGAGTACCTCTTCTTTGCCAGGCCTTAGAGTCTCCCACAAGAACACCAGCTGTGCAACTTGTCCACCCAGCTGATAGCACTTCAAATCTGCTTAGCTTCAGAAATTACTTGCCTGTGTAATCTAATTTTACCCAATGTTCTGTTTAGAAATAAGTCCATTTACCACTCACAGATTGTTAGTTTCCTGATTTAATAGTGAAATGTTGAAGAAAAAGCAGTGTTTTTCCCTCATAACTCATGCTTTCATCCCACTTGTTCATACTCCAGTAATTGAAATTACAGTTTTATAATTGTGCAGACATTGATGATTTTGCAAATGGAGGATTATTAATAGCATAAAAACAAGAAGGACCTCTTCTCAAAATGTTATTCCAGCAAAAAAGAACTAGAAAAATATGCTTGATTATTTCTTCACTTTTTTGTGCATTCTTCAGATTTTAATTAGGCAGAAAAAGTAGATAAGATTTTCTTTCATCAGCATGAATATTAGTGAATCATAGCAGAAAAGAAACTTATGAAACATATTCCAAGCCATAAACTTGGAGTTTTTTAAAATTCTGTGGACTTTAAGGTTCAAAAAAACTTTCGCAAAAAGAAACACAAACTGGAACCAAAACTTCATTGGTGCTTCCATATAGATTGTTGTGGGGGGCAGCTTGTACATTCGAGTGTATCTGTGTTAAGATGCCTTTCGCATTACTTTGCCAAACCTGACATTCCATACTTTGCAGCAGGAACTTTTTTGGGATCTTCTGCTCTTGTAGCAACTTACAGGAGTTGCAGCTCTGTATTTCCTAAACATTTGAATATACACTTTCAAGTGAAGAGCTGAGCGGGAGACAACTTTGCGTCTTGCATTGTGGGGAGTCTGGGGAGCTTTGGAGTTCCCATTTCCCAGTGGTGCTGCCTGCTGGATGTCCCAGGCAAGGATCCCCGCTCCCTGTAGGGAACAGGTGGAGCCCTCATCCCTGGAAGTGTTCCAAACATCGGTAGGTGTGGCACTCCATGACGTTGTTTAGGGGCCGCAGTGGTCCTTGTTCAAACATTGGACTCGATGCTCTTGAAGGTCTTTTCCCATCTTTATGATTCTGTGATCTGCACCAGGGCTGCTCCTGTATTTCTTCCCCCTCCCCACTCCCTGCTGTGGGGTGAATCCCATATCCTTGTCCACAGAGGGGCTCAGAGCAGATCCTTTGTCAGAGCACAATGCCTGAAACGCCCGTCAGGAGAAGGGGAATAAGGAACAATGAAAGACACAGGGGCAGTGAGATCCCCAGGATGCAGCTTTAACAGAAACCGTGAAAGAATTGGTAACACATTCCATAACTGCACTGTCAGTTAGAGAAGGATACTTCCATGAGGATACAGGAATGACATGGATGCACTGTAGGGCTCAGCAAGTTCTGAACTTGCTGACACGATTGAGAGAATACCATGGAAATGCCACTTTTTATACTTGCCACATTTCTTATAATCTTTTCGTGAATATTCATTTGGTTGGGTACCTGATACAGAGAGAAATGGAATTTGGCCTCAGTAATTTCATTCTCAGCAATGCAATTTTACTTTCCCATTGTACTCGGGGCGGTTTTATCTTAGTTTTGTACGTGTATATTTAGCAAAAGCTTTAAAAAACCAACCGTGCTATGAGCATCTCATTGCTAAGCAACAATGTATTCTTCCCTCCCACGTACCTTCTTGCTGTTCTGTGAAAAATAAGGATAACAAATGTGTAAAAAGTAGGGTGCTTTCCCCCTTGTGGAATAATGCAGCGAGAGGCTCAGCGCTGAGCAGCTCCGGTCACTTATTTCTGTGACAAACTATTGCTGCCATCTGCTTACTGCCTAAAGTAGCAATGTTCTGCATCCTGCTGCTGCATTCCTGAAAATTCCTGCTGAGATCTCTGCTTGGCATAAATTCTGTCACACAGAACGTTTTGGTGGCTTCTGTGTGCTGTTGGCCTCGTGCAGGCTGGGATGCTTTGGGATGGCCTAATGGCACGGGATCTGCAGGACGGGCACTGCACCCCACTGCAGGGGCAGAAGGGAGGCTTGTGGCAGATCCTGAGGGTGTTGTTATAATCCCGGGTATTGTTTAGGGCTCTCCTTGGGGAGTGCCACTGTAAGCTCTGTTGTTTTCATGTTGATCAGAAGACAGTAGCATCGTGGAGGGGGAGGAAACGTGCTTTATCAGCTAACTGCACTTCTGGAAAATGTTTGACAAACCATCTGTTGTTTCAGTTTCATCCTGGACTTAAAGCAGTTTTAAAACTCTACACTTCAACAGCCTTAAATGTGGGGTTTTGTTTGTTTTCTGTGGTGCTGCTCTTATTGTCTCAGTGTTTTTGTGAATCCCTTCAAAAGCTACCGGTGTATTCCATGAATTATAATTTCACTTTGTAATATCAGTGTTGTCTGAATACCACTGAAACCGCTGCAGCAAGGTCACTTTGTAGAACTAAATGCTGGCTAAGTGTTAAATATGATCATACAGTTGTAGAACAGATTGAACTGGAAATGCTCCCTCGTTTATAGTTTGTGCCTGGGCTCCTCTGTGCATCAGCTCAGGAAAGCTGTGGCTGTTGTAGACCAGGGTCTCACAGCAAACAACAAGAAATCCAAACAGCTCCTGTTGGGTGACCGTCTCTTTCAGAGTACTCGGGGTGCAGATCGATCTAACACTTCACCAACAATCTCCTATGCTAAGTGTAACTTGAATTTTCAGGGGACAAAGGCATTCTTAATTGCCCCTTTATCACAAAGGTATGTAAAGGCTGTGAAGTTACATACATCAGAATAATTCTGCTTATCTGTGTGAGAAGGTAGTGAAATGAGCTCGGGTGGGAACTTGAACAAAATATTGCACACTAAGCCTTGCCCTGGATGCCTTTATTCCTCCTTCAAGGAGCAGAGCCTTTAGGCTGTTAATTAGTGCAGTGAGGGATGGCTGTCCCAAACCTCTGTTCCTTTTTGGATTAGCTTTTATAACCTTAGCGTGCAGTGCCACAAACCATTTAAAAGACTCGGTGCTCCCAAAGATGGCAGCAGAACGACTCTGCAGGTGAAGTTGTGTTCCAGTGGAAATACTGGTGACATCGGAATAGTGACCTTCCATAATGTGATGTAGGAGTCAATGGCAAAACAGTGAGCCCTGGCTTTCAGATCAGATTGAGAAATTATTAAACACATGCATATGTGTGAAAATATTGCCAATGCCACAGCGTCCTCTTGCCCAGCTCCCGTGGTGGGTGAGGAGCAGGCAGGCAGTGAAGGAGTGGAGAGTGGTAGCTCCACCTAATGTGCCAGGGAACAACTGAGCACAGAGTGGAAGTGGCTTGCAGAACAAAAGACACAAAATTCCCTTCCCCTGGAGCAAGGGAGAAGCAGCAGTGACAGTATTGATCTCCTGTTCTGAATTTATTCCCCCGTTGTTTCTTAAGTCCAACAACACGATGCACTTTAATCAGAGCAAACAGTTATTATTCTGTTTAACCTACAGCAAAGTGAAGAAAGAAAAAAAAAGCCACGTGCCAATGAGGATACAGTCCATTTACCCAAAAGTCTTCTATCCACACTCTTCTCATTCATTTTTAATGATCATTTTATGTTTTCACCTTATTTCTTCTTCCTGTATTATTATATACACAAGGGGGAAGAATGAACAAAGTTAAATTGTTTCTTGGGTTTTGCTGAGCTGCCTGGTGGGTAGATAAAAATAGCAAGTGCCAGTGGCAAAGTCTCCTGAAAAGTGCTAGCACATTGTGAAAGTGCTAACACATTGTGCTATTGAATCAGCACTGAGAAATCAGATTTTCCTCACAACGCTTTCTTTAAACTTAAGGTGACCTTTAGGAATGCATTTGCATCAATGCAGAGAACCTTATTACTTTGCCGTATCGAAGACTAAGTCATCCTGAAGAGAGTTCAGCTGTGGGTCCTGGAAATTCCCTTCGTTTTCTCCTAGGTTTGATAGGACATTATTGATTCTGGTACCAGAATAAAGAAGCCACAAACACACAGTGTTGAGGGGTTTTGTCTTTGGGAGATGTTATCATACAGTAATTTATAGTTCAGAACTGCAGAAAGTTTCTATTTGTGAAAGACACCATTGTATCATTCTGAAAACCATTTCTATAGATTTGATAATTCCCGCTGTTTTCCTGAAATTCCACAGAGCCTGAAGTTATCTACAACACAGACACTGATACAATTTTAAAGCAGGTTTAGGGCAGCAGAGCTGTCTTGGATATGGCCGTGGTCTCACATATTGATTATGTAGGAAAAGTTTTGCCTTGTGGGGTCAAATTCTTAAGCTCTTACTTGTGGATCAAATAAAGAGAGATTGAGAGCTGCTGTGCCACATATTGATTTTGAAGCAAGAATTGCTCAGAACTTCTTAGAGTCAGGCCTGAATTGATCAAAGTTCATATGGGTTGAAAGTTATGACTTGTTAAGTTACTTAAATTATTTTAACCTTAAATTATTTTACACATAACCCTAATCCAAAGCCGAGTGAACTCAATAAAAATACTATCTTATGCTTCTGTAGACTTGGACTGAAGGTTTATTTTAGCAGGTTAGACACAGAAAGGTCATGACCAGTAGAATTGGACAAACACTTAGAAACTTGGTGCTCAAAATTAGAGTATAGAGTCGAGCACGACATCGAAGAACTAAATATTCACAGCAAGACAGAGGAGGCTCTAGGCAGGCAGTGACTTTGAAAACAGTGAGGCTTAAATAGCTGCTTAAATGTGGAATTTAAAGAAGCCAGAAACAAGGTGGAAAAGTGCATTTTCTATTGCAATGTAACTGGCTTGTCTGTGATCTCTGCAGACCAAGGGCAGAAGGAATACGATTTTCAAAAGGCCGAGACAGGTTTTCAGCACAGCAGGAGTGGTTCAATCCCTGTTGTTACCCAAGATCTCCACTGCAATGTACATGTGCTTACAGTATACAGCAAGAGGCACAATAGCTTCAAAGATTTGCATAGAAACAGCCACAGTGAGCTGGAATAAATTTTTTCACAATTTCATGAGGCTCTCCATGCAATATTCCTTTACTCAGACTTTTTATTAGTGTATTTTTGTCTAAAGCACAGAGCAAAACTGTTCCTTAAAATTCACTGTGGGAGCTGTATTTGCAACCGTTACTGGTTTTATCTGTCTGATGTATTAGTTTAAATAACCAAATAATAGTTACAGAAGTTTAAAGCAGATGGCACCAACATTTCATCTAATCGGTGGGTAAGAGTCACAGCATTTTTCATTCTTATTTAGAATGAAATAATACCATTACTGACTTGTGATGTCAACAAATCATTTTTATTCTTTATCAAGGCATTCATTTTACTCTGATCAGGGCATCTTGGTTGATCTTTGATTATATTCTCCGCTTTTTCTTTTTTTTGTCATTTAATCCCAACATTAAAAAATTACTATAATGCAAATCTATTGGTGAGTATTTTTCAGTATCTATCATTTATTCAGGAAACGGCAGAGATATTTAACAGGTACTTAGCATCTATTATTGCGAAGTAAAATGTTGATTATAAATAAGAGTGAAAAGCTTTACTGAAGACAGAGAAGGTATGAATTTTCTGATGCTCAGAGCATCTGATGAATAATTCATGATCCCTCCCTTTTCCAGGCGTCAAGCTCAGAAGCCATGGCCAGTGTAACTGTGGACATCAGGTGTCACGTTCTTGGGTTATTCATGTGATTATTCAGTGCCACGCCACGTTCTCTCACGGCAGCTCTCTGTGCGGCCCAGCCTAACGGGGACTTTGAAGCGCTGGAAGTGGCACAGCGCAACAGGGACACGGCTCACACCGCAGCACTTCAGGGGATCAGCTGCCCCACGCTGCGCACAGGCTGTCACTGCGGCCACCCCTCTGCGGCAGCGGAACGGAGAGAGCCGTCCTCAGCATCCCCATGAGTCCTGGGGCTTGGCACAGCCCTCACCCAAGGCAGCAAGCCTGCAGTTCCAAGTGGCAAAGCACCACACTCAGGCAGCACCCTCTGGAGAGGGTTTGAAGGAGCAATACAGAGGTGTGAGGTGCGAGTCTCGAGAATTTCATGGGCTGATTTCTAATTAGCTCATCCCTGAGGGGTTAACTAGCAAGGCTGGTGGGAAACCAGCCAAAGAATAATGGAGTCGCCAGCACCACAGGTGTTGCTTGCCTGACCTTACATGGATTTTATGCTCCTGAGGAAGTGCAGCCTGCCAGTTACAGAAGGATGCCTTTGCCTGCTCCCCTGGACTGATCAGGATCTGCTGCTCCAGACAGAGCAGCTGAGCAGAGATGTTGTGTAAGCAAATGCTGTTAAAGAAGGGGCGTAAGACAAAACAAAGCCCAGTTTCATGAGCTGGTAGGGAAGGCAAAGATCTCTGGGTGTCTTTTGGTTCTATTCTCTCACAATTAAAACCAAGCCATCATCAATTAGCACAGATTTGGGATTGGTGGCAGGACTCTGCAATAAGCACACACAAGTAAAACATAACTGAGGAGCTGCTTTTTTATACAAGTGTATAGAGCCAATAAGAATTGGAACATTATTTCCACAGATGTGGTTGCCTCTAACCCAGCACAGGTATTCAGTGACAGGCCACATATCACACGCAAATCCTGGAACGTGGTATGCTGCAGGTAGGAATTTCACCCACAATTCATACCTGCAGTGTGTTTTTTTTAATTATTATTTCTTTTTAACACCAAAGAAATAATGCATCTTATGTAGAAGTCTTTCAGATTTGAGTGAGAAAATAAGGCTTGGAAAATTGCAAAAGTTGTGAGGAAAGTTTATTCATGCTAAGTTTATTGTCATGGGGGACAGGAGACTTTATTAAAGATTTAAATTTAATAAAGTAATAACTCAAGGAAGAAATAAAAATTTTGATAAAGTTGATCCAAAAGAGCCTAACAATAAGAGGACTTAATCTGAAGGCTTACAAAATCAGGAGTCAAATACAAACTCTGCAGAGCAGGTTCATGTAGCAAGTAATGAGCCTGCACCCCTGCGTAACAATGTGAGAGAATATAGTCAAGAAGCTGAAAGAATTAGATGAGATTCTTGACACCAGGGATTAAGGGTTGTAGCATAAAAATAAGAAAAGGATCTGAATCAGTGAACACGTGATGTATCTTGAGCCGATGACTTTCTGTTCTTATGATTTTATTTGGTTTTTAGTACTTTCTGTCTTGGAAGCACAACACAACTGTGGTTTGTGACCAGGCTAAGCCTGCTGTGTCTTTTGCTGTCTGCCAGTCCATTTTCCTGATTGTCTGGGACTGAGTTCACAATTCTGCATCGTAAGATTTCTTATTCTTTCGAAGTTACCATTTGGGGAACTGTCTCAGTCTGAGCACACTGGATGACATTTTCATTGCGTCCAGATCCTGCAGGAGCGAGGCATCAGAGTTTCATTTGGAAAGGAAGGTGCTGACAGCCAGAGATATCTGGTTTAACTTTTTCCACACTGAAAATGGTTATCGTGCTCCATATTGATTGAGCAGCCCAGGTCCCTCTGAGCATCCCTTCCCCTCCTTGCATTTTTCTTTTCACTCTTTACGTTTACCCTGGGAGAGCTTTAGTGGCTCTGTGGCAGGGCTAAGCTTGCATCATTTTCTCTGTGTGCGCCTGGGAAAGTTTACAGAAAACACTTGACCTTGAGATAGAAAGATGTAAAGGGAGTGGATGAACATGATTGCCTTTGATTTAGATTACAGTAAAATTTTCAAAGCTTCCTGACCCTTCTGATTCTTTCTTGTGGCTCTCCCAGCTGGGAAATGCTGGTGTGCAGGAGCCACCTGAGACGTGCTCACTGCGAAATCAAACCACTTTGCAGGCATGGCAAAGCACGTTTAGAGCAGCCTGAACCAGGCACGGCTCTTCCTGTGCTGAGTGAGGGTGAGAGTTAATTAAAGCCACTGGTTCAATGCATTCTTTCAGTGCATTTCTGCTATCTGTGGGGATGGCGATTGATGAGAACATAAATCGGCTGATTTTACTGCAAGTCATTAACATTCCAGTCCTGGCTGCATCCCCACTGATCCCGCTCTGCAAAGACCACTCTCGAGTGATGTCACTGCATATTTCTCTGCACAGTCAAGAGTGGTAAAGACGATGATCATTGCAATTACTGCTCTGGTTAGCCCACTCTGCCACTTGAGGTAGTAAAATATAGATGCTTCTTTCACCTCGTGGCAAATCCTCATTGCCAGGCTGTCAGGTGCAAGGAAGCAGTATTTATAGTTGTCTTTAGGGAGCTCTATCCCATCGTGCAGTTAATTATGATAAACTGTTTTATTTGTAAGAGCTTTAAACTGCTTTGTACCGTGGCAATGCACGGCTATAAAGGAGCTGCTTAATGAGGATGGTCAGACCAGCAAATGTCTCCTACAATTTGACAGGAAAAACAGCAAGATGTGCCTGCCCTGAGAAATAAAGGTGTGATTTTAGCGTACTCTGATAATGCACTTGTGTAATGACAAGTGAAGATGAAGGCAGAGTTTTCAATTTATCAGCCCAGGCTCAGGTTTTCTCAACACTGCAGGCAAAGCTGGAGCATGAGTCCCCAGAGGAGGCAGGGGCCCAGCACTCGTGTCCCATGGGAGAATGAAATATGGATTTCACCTGGCTGGAGCACCAGGGAGAGGAGAGCCTCATGGAAAGCTGTTCGGTTTGCTTGCGTGGAAATGGAAAGGTTTCTGGTTCACTGCTGATGCTCAGCCCCCTCCCAGTGAGAGTGGTTTCCTCACGGCACAGCACTCCAGATGGACTATGCCCGAAGCCATTTGGGATTGCCTTGTTCTGGAGGGCTCTAAAACAGACAAAATGGCAGCAGTGTCCCTGGAATTGTGTTGCCTCCCAACATCCAGCTCTTGCCCTAAGCCTGGGGATGCCGTGCAGGTGTGTTGGGCTGGGTGTGCACAGTCCAAGCTGAGCTCCCATCTCCATTTCACCACAGATCCTCTGGCATTGCTCAGGCTCTGCACAAACCCTGAACTGGTGTAGAGTCCATGGGCCTTATGGCAGGACCAGACACGAGCATGGGCTCACAGCAGGATGATCCAGGCGCTAAGGACTACTCCAGCACCCTCTGAAATCACTGTGAGAGGTTGTTTTGGCTTCAGCAGATCCCAGAATGTTCCAAGATTCAGCACAAGCAAACACCTGGATAATTTATGGGTGCTTCAATGGAGGGTCTAGCTGAGGAAGCTGGCTGGGGCCTTTCACTGGAGGAGATTCATTAGCATTTATACAGTAATAGCTGAAAAGCCCCTGCACTGCCTCTGCTGGCCCACATCAGTGTCTTTCATCATGACACTGCAGAAAGGAGCACTTGACAGGCCATCTAAATTAAGGCTTCGTGAGCAAAAATATTCTTTATCTTGGGGAAAGAAAGAAATTATATTAATATATAATGCCCTACATTTAACATTCCCTCAGTACCCTCCCACTTCTGAGTTACTGTACTTGGAGATGTGATCATATATTAAACACTGTGAATTCAAGATCTTCTTCTTTCTGGCAGTTTGTCTAGAGCTATTCTATAGAATGTGCTCAGCTTTTCTATTCATCTCAAAACTGAAATTTATTGGAATGATATATTGGTTCGCATGTCTGGGAACACGTGACAGTGTTGTACTTTGACTCTTTTTTTTGTGTGCCATATACCTGTCAGAGGAGCACATGCATTTTCCTTTGCAGTCAATAGTGAACTAATTAGGGCATAATTAGAGCAACTATTGCTTTTCATGCATAAAATCGTAACGTCTCCACCATGAGTCACGGGCTGTCTGTAGAGCACGATGTGCAGGTAGGTTGGCCTGTGGTTACTGGTGGTTTTCCTGAAGCTTTAATTAGAGCTTTTTGCTTGCTCAGGATTTCAGAATTGGGAAAGCAGAGCTGGGGACAGAGGAAATTATTTTCCTGGTTATCTGCTACATCAGGACAGAGCCGCAAACAGAGCTGTGAGCTCAAGTTATAGGAAATCACAAAATTAAGAAAGTTTATAATGCTGCAAAACAGCTTTTTTTTTTTTTTTAACACGAATAGTTGCATTTCTCAAATGCTGTTTACTTCATTATACTGATACAATTTGCTATGAATCCAAAACCATTTTATAAAATACAGGAGTTGTAGCTGAAGAGTTTCCTTTCAATGAAGAGGTGGATAGAAAATGAAAAGTTGGGGTTTTTTCCTAAAACTGTCAAAGTTTATGAAGCTGTCTGTCTGAGCTAGATGGGATTTGAGGGCATGTTAGCAAGCTCTCTTTACAGGATGGAATCTTTAAAAATCAACAGCAAGAACACATTCAGAGGACATGTCTCTTCAGGTTACAGTGCCAGTCTGGCTCATGATACAGAGGGAGTCAGTGCAAACTCAGGTTAGATCAATGTAGAACAATTTTTCACAAGGCAACCACTTGCAGGGCTGCAGTGATACAGAAAAAAACCACACCATGCTGAGATAGTTCAATTAAAAATTGTCTTATATTTAGTGAAGAGAAAAAGAAGTTATAAATCCAAGGCAAGAGAGGGAGAATAAAGAAAAATTAATTTTTTTTAGCTGCATGGTGCTTGAATGTGCTTTGAAGGGCTCTGTGTGCAGAGCAAGAAATTAATCTTACCTGGAAATGAATATTTACAGTATTGGGAATTCCATGCAGGGCCCAGCTTTGGTTTCCTGTGGAGACTGGAGCACAGTCTGCTGTAGCAAAACAAACAGTGAAGTTGTTCTGGAGAGGTATTTTCTTTCCGTTCCAACAAAAATGGTATCGATGAGAGCATGAAGGGGTAGTTTGGGATGAGTGGGAAGAGCCCCAGCCCAGCAGCTGCGAGCAGCCTGCAGGTACAGGGGCTCTGGGGTGAGCAGGTTTCAGGTCTTTGCTCAGCAAAGATAGATGGAGGAATTTACTTAACCAGCTGAATGTCTGGGGTTTAGCCACTTGGAATCATCCTTTCATGCAGAAAAGGTGATTTTTAAGCACTTGGCTAACGGCGCCCGGGGTAAAAATCTCCGTTTGTTCAGTACTCATTCCATGTTAAATATTAACCTTTGGAAAATGGGTTTAACTTTACAAAAGGTTAAAATAGTTCCCTTTTATTAAGCAGCACACCATTGCATTTTTGCAGCAGACATATGCAGGACTAAATCTTAGGAGATGAGTTTTCGAGCAAAAATTAATATGCACTGAATTGTAGGAAATAATGCTTTACTTTAGAACTTGATTAAGGAGCTGAGCAAATTATATGTCTTAACCAAAGAGAGGCTTTTCTGTCTTTTTATACATCACTTGATTTGGGCACAATGAAAGTGCGCTTATGAATCTGTCTCTTAAATAAAAATACAAATTAAATGCACCAATTAATAGCCACTGTGAAGGTGTTGCCTTGTTAAAAGTGATATTTGTCATTGCTTTGTCTTCTTTCTGGGCATGCTTAAATATCTTGATATCATTTCTATGAGCTGGATTTTGTTAGAGCTGATTTATGGAGGCTTGCACACAACCTGACATGCACAGGAAAATGACAGGCAAGGGAGAAGCTAAAAATTTTTTTTTTTTTTTTTTTTTGCTACTAAGCACTAAATGATATTACTTTCTTCAAATGAAAAATTCTCTCCTCCTCTTTACCTTCAAAATACCCTCTCACACCAAATACATGTTTCCTAATTGCATGCAGAATCAGTTTAGTTGTTCATTAACTACTCTGAAGCAGCATCTTGGACCTTCCCACTAGAAAAAAAAAAATTGTTTCCATTTCTGAACATCTCAAAATTCTTCTGGTTGAAGCTGAGAGATGCACCTGTAAGGATTTCATTTAATTTTTAGATTTATTTCCAAGACATCACTATCAGGAATGCAATTGCACTTTCATGTTAGTATCTAGATCCTTAGAGATACCTATGGGAGATAATTACAATATCATTTAATTAGCATTATTGTCACACAACCACAATTAAGAGCAGAGATTTTAATACAAAATAAAATTTTTAGCTGGGAGTTTCCAATTTGTGAAATCATGGGCATGATCAGCTCTGCTTAAAACACTCTTGCTTAAAACATAGGATTTCTTGTTTAATTGTATTTCTATTTTACATGTTTATCAGATCCTGCATTGCCCAGAATATTTACCACTTCTTGGTAAATCTAATTCTTCATGTATTTTAGTATTTCTGCTGTTTTCCTGTGTATGAACAGCCGTGAAGGCCATGGAACCTTTCGGTTCTTTTTGTGAGTTACAGAGAGTTCTGTTATAGCCCTCTAAACCAAAGCAGGATGTGCTTCCTCCTCAACTTGCCACGAGTCCTCACAGAAATTAGCATTATTGTAATCCTTTCAGACTGCAGAGAATAAGAAATAATGCAAAGAGCTCAGCTGGCTGCATCATATGGGATTCTCAGTCCCCTGTTTTTAATTCATTTTCTCATATTTATTGAAGATGCTTTGAAACCAGCATGAGCTCCAGCCTGCTCAGCTTCCTCAGGGGAAGGAGCGGGAGCAAAGGGCAAGCCTTTGGAGATGTCTGTGGTGCTGAAGCCTCCTCTGGAAATCCCTAATTCCCTTTGCTCCTAGCAGTGCTGGAGTCCAGTTGGAGATGATGACGTTGGAATGCAGATGTCCTCTTTCTTCCCATCTTCTTCCAGAGGGATGGATCACGTGGTGGGAACCTTTATAAAAGAGAAGGTTGGCTTTGGGATTAGTGACGCAAAGATGGGGTTTGGTAGCATATTGCAGTCACCTGCAAACTGTGCAAACTTTTCTTCCGAAACGAAAGTTCAGAAGTTTGAATGGTCAGAAACCAAAGCAGGCAGAGGCCAGACTCAAACCCTCACATCCTGCGCACCCTTGGTGGTGCAGTGCAGGACAGGACTGATTTACAAGAGCAGTCACGGCCATCTGTGGCTACAGCTACCGTGCTAATGAAAGCCCATTTTGGCAAAATCGGTGCTCTCATTGCATACATGAACAGGAAATTAATTTAACAAACTAAATGGCAAGTGGGGTGTGCCTTGAGTGAAGTCCTGAGCCAGGCTGCCACTGCAGGGACAGGAACTGGAAGTGTTCTCTGTTTTACAGAGCTCGGAACTATGGATGCATATATTCACCTTAATTAGTTGAGAAGTTTTCCTTGGAAACCTGCTTTTCTATCTGTGAAATCTATGGGTACCCATGGCATTTATATATGTGTATAATTCCTTCTTCTCACAATGAAAACACCCTCCCTTGTCTTGAACTCAAGTCATCTTCACATCTTCCTCTCTTAAAATAATGCATCACTAGTCATGTTCAGTCTAATTCTAGAACTGTTTAGTCAGACTGGATGTGTGTGTGTGTCTGTGTAAGTATAAACATATATACAAATATACATAAAATTCAGGTTTAGACATTAGTAGAATAAACACCAAACTGGACCGCACATTAATCTATTTCTTTTGGTATGCGGTGACTATTTCCACCTTCATAATCCTCAGTGTAAAGTGTAAGTAAGAGTTGTTCTATCTACTGTAGCAAGCCATAAGCACAAAAGGATTCAGAAAGTAATAACAAAGATAAATAACTTTGCAATAAAATTTCAGCTCCAGTAATTTCCCATTTATATTTTCTCACTGAATCACGTAGTCCCAAGCAATGCACTTTTTTATGTCTGGGCTGCATCATACAAAGTAATTTTAGATCTAATACTTCCCAGTGTGTCCAAAATACAACATCCCATGCACAGTGCATGACAGAGTGGTCGATGAATTATACAGAGCCTTCAAATAACATCACTGGGACTGTGATTTCATAGGCTTTCTAAGGCAATCAATCTTACCATATTATGAGGAATGAATTGTCAGTCAGGGTTTTTTTTTATTCTACCAGGAATGTTTCAGAAGCTGTTACTTAATGCTCCTTATCGTTGAAGGCTGCCTGCTGAAGATGCTTTTCCTGTGCGAAATTACTGATGTGTTCCGTGTGTCTTAATATCCAGATCTCAGCACAGCATTTTGCCAGGGCACATTACCTGAGGCTGTAGGAAACGTTATCAAGAGAAAGGAAGTGGAAACTTCAGGGTGGAGGAGGTGGAACCGGTAGGAGCAACAGAATAATAGCTTTTGTACGTGAAGAGCTTGTCTTTGTCTTATCTAAGTGTAAGCTCTCTTATCTTCTCTCCGTCTCACACGTACTCCCACACACTTATTTAAAATATGATTTGCAATGACAGCTTCGCTGTGTCTTCCGAGAGCAAACAGATGAAGATGAACTTCCCTCTTCCTTCCAAGAGAGTGACTGGGATGTTTCTCCATATTTTTCTTAAAACAGCTGCAGCAAAGAGAAAAACCACCCCGGCAGAGGATGGGATTTAGTCTTCGTTGGGTTTTTCTCTGATGTTGCTGCAGCGTGTCCAAGTCGGCTGAGTAACTGGAGTGACGTACCTGTGGATTCCCGGCAGTCATGAAGCCTTTTGGGGCTACAACTGCTTCATTTTCTTCCCTAGAAGTTTTCTGTAGGTGTTTAGAGCAGTCAGAGCTGGGCTTCTCTGCTGAGTCACTTCCGACAGACAGCAGAACCGATGGCTCTGTGCCCTCCATTATTAATGTTCGCTCAGACCCCGCCACGTGGCACCAGGGAGCCAAAGGCAGGAAGACAAACATGTCAGTCTTCAAATTTGGCTCTTACTTCTGGGCCTTGATCATTTGAGTCACTTCTCATTCTCTAGCAGTTTTTCACCTGGAAAGGCATGAGGGCTTTGCTGCCCATTGCAAACCTGGCAGGTTCGCAGGGAGCTGGGAGTATCCGCTCTCCACCAGCTGATTTCAAAACAAGAAATAAAAGTGACAGGGCTGTACCAGCCAGTTCTCTTCCTCATGCCATCCCCTGGAAGCTGATGTTCTAATCTTCTTTTAGATTCTTTGCTTAAATTTAAAATTGATTCATTTTTAAAGGGGAGGGGGAGAATAAAAAGGATAGCACAAACAGCCAAAAAACTCTTTAATAAGAATTATTTTTCCCCAGCGGGGTAAATTAATCTTTAGTTAATAACTAAAGCAAGCTTACAGATTACTCAGACAGAAGAATCCTGAGTGTGAAATTCAGCTTCATATTTACCTAGATGCTGTCATCTTACTCCTTCTCTAGAGACAAATGCAAACGAGTGCCACAGGTTTTCAACGTGCCATTAATTACTGCACACTGCCTCCCCTGCACAGAGTCAGCGGATTCCGCAAGATGCTTTCCGTGTAAAGGATACAGAGAAATTGTGCCAACGTTTTTCAGATTGCAACTTACTGTCACTTCTGGAATCAGCTTGTGACAGCAGATGTTAATTCTGTGCTCAGTAGAAGCCTCAGCACTGGTAAGCAGCAAAGTTAGCAAGAACAGCTGTCATAGTTCAGTTCAATCTTAGCATTTCCGAGACTTTTATATTCCTGCTCTATTGTAGAGGGAAATTTAACCTTAGAAATGGAAAACCTGTTGCATCAGCACCAGAGAAACAAAGATGATGTTAATATTGATGGATGTGTGGTATGCATACGGAATCCAACAATCAGGAATGAATTTTTTTAAAAGCAAAAAAAACATTCACAAATTTAATTTATTACATAAAAAAAAAACAGGCTGTCATTGAGATTAGTGTAATACTATGGTATTTCTATGTAACATCTTTCAGAAATGCTTTCCCAGCCGTTTTTTATTCTATTTTAAACACTTCTGCCTCACCTGCTTCTAAATGTTTGTCTCAAGCTCACGGCATAACACAGTTCAATCACCAGGTATCTCCTATTTCCTGCCAGAGGAATGAGCCTTTTCACATGAGGGCTTTTCTTTCACCTTGCATCTTCTTTGTTGTCACTTTCCCAAACTGGAATTACCCCAGTGGTTTCAGTTCTTGCACCATATCAGTTGCTTCACTGAGCTGGCTGCTGCTGACAATATAACATGGAATTTGAGATAGCTTCAGAATTCTCCCGGCCTCCAAAAAATGATGTGTTTCACACTAATGGGCCGCATCCATGAATCTGTTCAGAGCTGCAGTTCATAAATGAATTCTCCTGTTGTCCCCACTTGCCACGAGTTGGTTCAAACAGATCCTTCCCTGAGAAAAATAAATCAAAGTCCATGCCCCTGGTGTCCTCAGGCCACGCACAAGTGAGTGGGGATGCTGAGTCCAAGCCAGCACTTGCAAGCTTTGGTCTGTGTGTGGTTGGGAAAGATCCTAAAGGTCAGACTAAACCCAGTCCAAAGGAAAACCCCAAATTGCATAACATTTCAACAAATCAACCTTAACACTGCTGGCTTCATTCTGTTGATCATCCCCTTTTGCAAGCAGTTTTTTGTTGTCTAGACCCTTATAAGCAAAAAACTTTTAGTTGTGGTTGAGGGGAGGGGATGGGGAATTGCTGCAGGAAACTTGGACAAACAGCCTGGTCTGCAGAGCCTTGCAGCTGAAAAAATGTCCCCCCCTTGTCTGCAGAGCCCTCCGAAAGCTCAGGGGATGCCTCTGATTCCAGGGCAGCAAATGGGAGGCGGGGGAGTTTTCTCCTTCACAGCTGAGATGCAAATGTTCCTCTCTGCAGTGCCTTTTGACATATATGTTGTCATATAAAAAGCTATGTAATGATACAAAATTGGACTGTGTTTTTTCTTTCTTCATATTATTTCCTTTAATTTGATTTATGCAGTTTACTGGCAAGTGTGCATTTTTTTCTGGAAAAATGGCACGGAGTAGCTCAGCAGGTTTATGTTTAAGACCCCTTGTTAAATAGCCAATATTTGTGAGTGATGTTCTGCCCCTGAAATAATGTTATTTTCTAATACTTAAGAACTGTACATTTTTGCCTTTAAAGTACACTGTGTGCAAGAGACTTCTGTTTGTGAAGCAAACCGAAAAAAACCCAGATTATTGTGTGTAGAATTAATTTCAGTGGCTGGAAATCGGGACCTCTATTTCCTCAAAAAGCAGAAATGGTTGTTCATTCCCACACAGTTATACACACAAATAGCCAGGAAAAAACACTGTCTGTCATTTGAATTATTTTTCTGCCTCCTCTTGTTAAATAATCTTGCAGATGTGCATACATTGAATTAATACTTGGCTGCTGGAACACAATGAGAAAATATTTAGTGTATGATCTAGTTAGAATTACATATACTCAGAGCTTTTAATCTTGTGCTATGAATTTATCTGGAGTTTATGGACTGTATTTTTAAATGCTTAATCTTCTGTGAGGATACATATATTTCCAGGCTTTTTAAAGAGTGGTTCTGATTTTTATATTTCCTTAATCTTTCTTTAAACATTTTGTATCCATCTAATGTATATTTACATGATTTACAGTAATCACAGGAACAAATGCACAGTCATGATGTAAGAATGGTTGCATAAATATCCTATATATTCCAACAGCCTATTTCATACTCTTATTAGTGGAATAATATTTCCTTCATAGAAATGACCACTTGCAACATTTATTTTATAATGTATTTTACGACATTTTAATATGCACTGGTTTCCTTGGTGTTAGACCTTGGACTTAAGCATGACGTAAGATCACTTTAAAAATAGTGATTTGAATATCTGATATGGGAATGGACTTTCAAGCTCGATAGAAATAATTTAAATTCATTCATGAGAGTAAATATTTAAGTTTTATTTAGGGAAAAGGAGAGAAAAGGGAGAAAAGACAATTGTCTATATACATTCAATTAACTATATGTATGAGTGGTTAATCTTTCCAAAACAGAGACTACCCAGGGGTCAGAGATCGTTCAGCACTTTGACAAATAATTTCAAATTTCCATTCCTGGGAAGTGATGACAAATACACCACCAGTCACCATCTTTGCACAATGAAGTGAGGGTTTGTATCTGTAGAGAATTCTCCAAAACAGCGTCCAGGACGCACAAACGCCCGGATCCAGCAGATTTGCTCTCAGCATTGTTAGGAGTTGCCGATCCCATTCCGTGACCTGGCAGGTGAGAACACACTGAATGCTCGGGGCTGTTTGAAAACAGTTGTGCCCAAGCACGGACTCTATCAGCTGCCCGGCTTTGCCGCAAAAATTGGTCTTTCATTCTTCCCAGCCGTAAAAGAGCGCAGCTTACAGAGCCAGCTGACACTCCATCAGCTGCAATCCATTCTGCTGGAGCTGTTTGCTTGTCAGATTTATTTGCAGCCGTATCTCAGAGCAGACACCTCGTACAACTGCAGTTTCTTACAGGGACGTTTCAGGAGAGGATGATGAATCTTCACAGCGATTTATATGGATCCAGATGCTGGGGATTTGCACAGCATGAGGGACAAAGCAGTTCTTCATGGCAACACCTTTTAAGAGCACAACTTGTGTGGTTTTTTCACGGGAGGATTTGGGGGTTTTCTGTTTCTCTGTTTGTTTCGTGTCATAAAGTTAGGGAATCCTGAACTTGTTTTCAATTAGATTGGAATTATTTCTAGATTTGAAACATGATTTATTTCCAGAGATTTCATATGTTAACATTGATTTAAAAATGTCAATTTCAGCAAAGCATACTTATAATTGGATTTTTAAAGTGATGAGCACTGCAGAAAATCTGGAGTAAAATATTTTCTATTGAAACACTTGCAGACTGCATTGGGAAAAGAGCCCATCCATAAACTGTTTCCAGTGTAACATCCAGCATCCATCCTTAGTTAACCGAGAATACTTCCCACACCTTGGTCCATGCAGAGAATTTTTGTCTTTATCACCAGTTTTTAAACAAGCATAGGTTTGAGTACATGGAGTACATTGGATTTTTATTCCCATTCTACAGTTAGTTACCTCAGAAATTCCAGGCATTGCCTTTCCCAGTCTGCACTGGAGATGCATTCCCCGAGAGCTGGACTGCAGGGCCACTGTGTCTCTGGAATATTTGTCTGTACACTGTTGAGATTCCTGAACAAATTCGTGGCACTTATGTTCCCTGGATTCCTCGCTCCAAAACCAGAACTATGAAGTGTAGGATTTGTCACTACCGTGCAAAGCACTTCGGCCTCACAGTTCTCCAAATTAACTCGAACGCCAGGAGCTTGGTGCTTGATGGAGGCTTTGATAAAACAAATTGTCCTGCTCCTGACACCATCTGGCTGAACTGCACTGCTTTTGTAGCTACACTGTCATATTCTGCAGGGCAGAGGCTTGTTCACAGTCCTAATAAAATCAGGTGAGGCTTCACGGGGTCCTGCACAAGACGGTGGTTTTGACAGGGTAAAGCATGTTGTAGCAACCCAGCATTAGCTCAGCAATGAATCTGTCTCAGTGCAAACACCCAGCACCTGTCCTGACCTCTGCCCCCACTCCAGGATTGCTGGGCCTGAAGGGCACAAGCCCTGCCCAGATCTCTCAGGGTCACTCAGTCCTGGCAGGTGCTGCCCAGCCAGTTTATCAACACTTCCTGCCAGATTCTGACAATGCAGACACTTTTGTCCTATTTTTCCCCCCAACAAAAACCATTTTAACCGGAGTCCTGAACACAAAAAGTGCTGAAAATGTTTCACATCCGTTACATGCAAGACCTTCTAAATAACAACAGTCCCTAGACAGACACTTGTAGTGTGATTTTAACTCTGCCCAGCAATTTTACTAACAGGTGTGGTGCAAGAAGGAAACCAGACTAATTAAAACTATTTCTAAGTAAAAGAGTGGGAAATGGATAAGGTATTATGAATAATAGAATTGCCGTATCCTGCCCTACAAGGAGTGCCAACACAGATCATTACCATGAACTGGCAGGACCTGTGCATTATGTTTGATATAATTTGAATTTTTATTCCAGGACACAGATTAGGCAAGGAGATACTGAGTAATCTATTACGGCATCATGATTTTCTTACTGGACTTGTACCTATTCTGAGCCCAACTTGAAGGCATCCCCTATTATTTTTTGGTTTTGCTGTACTTCTAATCAAAACACCACTCATCTCCTCCATGGAATTTATATGCTCTGTGGTGAACTCCATGGAAACCATCTGGATAACAGCTGAAATGCTGGAGCTAATTATTAGTAACTTGTGCTACCAAACGAGAATGGTTTATCCTGTGTCCAAAGCAACCACTCAGGGGTTTGGTCTTAGGGGTTCTCAGAGAATTATTTCCCAAAATTTTACATCCCAGGCTACCCTGGGACAGCTCTGGTTTTACCACTTTCAAGGATCTCTGCAATATTAAGAAGAGAGAAAAAATTACATGGTCACTACAGTCCATTGGATTTTACGCTAACTTCATTCTTTATAAGACTGTTAAAGATTTTGCTCTTCAAGCAGCAGCCTGTGGTGGTATAAAAAAATGCAGTCTGAGCACTTGAGCGAATTGCTGAAGTGCCCAGAGGTGTGTGCATCCAATGTTGAGAACCCAGGAGCAATTCTGACCTTTCTGCCCAGAATTGGGTATTTCTTCAGTAATGGATTTTCCCCCTACTTCTCTGCTTGGGTTTTTATAATAAAGGGAATTCTTTGGCCACGCTGGCAAACATTAGTTGCTATAGAAATGTGTAACTGTTTACAGGTGCATTATTGAATCGTGCTCCCTTCCTGGGACTAACTAGTGACTTGTGTTTATTTGTTATGGACCAAACAGCCTCCAGCAGCGAGGGGAATGGGGGCACACGGGTTAGAGGGGCTGAATGCCTCAAAGCCTTTGTCTTTAAGGAGAATGTCCGCCAGCTGCAGTGTCTTAGACAATTCCTTATGAAACTTCAGCTGTAAGCTCTGCTAAAATGCAAGCATTGCACTCATAGCTCTGCAGGTACGAAGGGAAGAGCACAAACCTTTCTGATGTAGATGGTTTTTGCTGTGTTCCCTGTTCCACCCATGAGGAGAGCAGGAAGGCACCATTTTTCATGGCACATGTTTTTCCGTGCACTCCTGAGAGGACACACTGCTCAGACAGATCTTGTGAACATAGTGTTCCAAACTTTGTTACAGTAGTGCTCAAAACATATTTAATAATACTAGATTTCCATTTTAGGGCCCAACAATCTGTTTCAGAGGTTTCAGGGGTCCTCATTTGATGCCAAATGCAGTTTTCCAATATGAACACAGGGCAAAGGGCACAGGAATCACCTGTTGCTTCTGCCTGCCAGAAAACACGGATTGTTTTCCTATACCTGCCTTCTCCATGGTGCGTTTCAGCTTTAATGACAGTAGTTCACTCTCAAATGAAAAATTACTTTTTTACACACTCATTTTTCCAAGTTCTTAGGCAAAAAACGTTGTTAATTGTCAAAGCCATCGCTTTTACTATTTAATTTCTTAGGTATATGTTAAAAATCTCCAAATCAATCATGTATAATTCTAGCATAGTGATTTTATAACCAAATTTTTAATAGCTTTAATTTAATAAAACTTTGAATTAATCTTTTTACTCCACGGGAGCTACATCTTTAAAATGGTATGAAATGAGGATCTGGTCCTGCAGAGCAGTTAATCAGGTATTTAATTTTTGTACACTGAGTTGTAACAAAGAGCTGCTCTCAGTCTGCAAGTGCCCCATTAAATCATATTTAGGAAAAAAGCAAGAAGATGTGAGCAGGAAGAAGCGTGTCCTCCAAGGATTTCAATACTCTAATGGATTTTTGTGCTTGACTTGGCTGTACAAGGTCACTTTGCCACTGAATTCCTTTTCAAATATAGGCCTCCAATGGTACCTTTTGTTTAAAGGAAGATGTTGCAGTAGCTGTACCTGTTCGCACAGCTTGGCTGAGGTGAGACAGTTGTGCTGATCAATTCATGCCCACAATTCCTCTCTTCTTCTTCTTGGCAAACAAACTCAGCTTTATCAAGGTAACTTCCAGACAAGGGACAAGGTCAGGTGTTGCCTTCCAGACAAGCAGGCAAAAGCACGATTTCCCAGGATCTGCTCTGCTTGTTCGCTGTGCCACTTCTATTCGTGCAAACCACAAGGAGAGGGTTGGGTTTGCACGTTCCTCTTTTCGAGGGAGAAGTTTGGGTTTGGGGGTTTTCCCTACCATTGTTATCATCTAACTCTGGCCCCTTTCCCTGCCTAAGTCAGCAAAGAACCCATGAAGGAGGAGGGAATGAGCAGGGCACTCCCTGGGAATGCCTCGATCCCAGCTCACTCAGAGCAAGGACTTTGCTTTGTAACCACTGGAGGAGACGGCTCTTTCCAAAGGAGAGATTCCCACTCTTGGACAGCTCACAGAACAAGAACCTGCACTGTTAAGTTTGGGATTTAGGGGCTTTAAGAGCTGAAGTTATGAGATTTAATTCCGCTTTGCTTCGCATCTTCTCCTGTCAGGCACTGAATGACACCACCAAGGTGGGAAGCTTCAGCTCCTGGTGTTCCTGGGCGTCTCATCTTTCGTGTGCTCAGTTGGTTTTGCTCCCAGAATGTAACACTTACATGTCCACTCCCACACATGCATAAAAATAAAATGGTATGTCTAAAGCAGCAGAACAAATGTAACTGGAGTCTTGGTATTTAAATTCATCTTTTTAAGTTTTTTTTTCCATATAAAAATTAAGAGAGTTATTTGAAGATATTCGGTTTTCAAAGAGCAAAACGCCATAATTTGTTACACAGACACAGAAAATCTTTTCCTTTTTTCTTGGTTTAGGTAGACCAACAGAGTTATCTGAGTTTGACAGGAAAAAAGGTGAGGGGATTTTGATCTTTGGGAGCAACTTAACATTAAAAATGCTGTAACATGACAGCTGATGCATAGATTGATTTCCTTTTTCCCCAGTTCGGAGCTTTTCACTGCCAATCCGCCAGTAATGACAGAAATGCAACAGTGCCATCTCTAGGACAGACTCACTCCCCTTCCTTGTGGGATATTTCCAGGAAGTTCGGGAACAGATGACAGAGGATGGATGTGAATTCACCCTTAGACTGTTACAGAAAACCGAGATGATTGCAACACGAAAAGGCTCATGGGATTGGGGACTTTTCCCCCCTTGTTCTGAAGTCAGATCAAAGTGTTCGAGGCTCACCAAAGCTGACCTTCCCAGACCCCTGGGTGAGCCCTTGGCAGTCCCTGGGTGTTTTCAATCAGGAAGAACAGACCTGAAGCTTTCGGAGAAAATGCTTCCAGGAGTTTCAGGAGGCAGCCTTGGATGACAGTGAGAGGAAAGCCCAGACTTATTTTTCACATTCAGAAACTTCTAAACCACCACAAATACTGTTGGACTGACATGACCGTACATCCTTTCCATCCCGGTTCTGGTTTCATTAGTTTTTCCACACCATCATTTTCTTTGTTCAGTTAGAAAAGTAAAATATCTGCATTAGAACACCAAAGTATTTGATTGGGTCTGCTAGAATTTTTTCAGTTCATTTTCTTCTAGTGTATTTTTAATTTTCCATACTATTGGTAAACCGCCATCCAAAAAAAAAAATAAAAAAAAAAAATCTATTTTTTAAAAATAAAATTCAGACTTGTGTGATGATGATTTTTATTAAGTACATGTTTGCAAATACCTATAATTTGGGACTTGATATATGAAACAGAATTTATTAAAGAAAAAATAAGCCATATACTTTAAGTTAATTCAGTGGATGGAAAGACCTTCACTAACTTTGTCAGGTTTGAATTTTCAGTTTTCCACAGTGCGCACTTTATTTCAGAACTTCTGGCACAGATTTAGGCAAGTTTTGATGCTAATTATCTATGTATGTCCTCAAGTGCACCTCGAAATGCCCTGCCACGTGCTTTATTTAGGAACGGTGGATTTCTGCTCTGGGCACTGCTCAATTAAAAAGGTTCACTTGCTTGAAAATGCAAACACATACACAGACCCAAAAGAGGATTTGTATCCAGGAAATGATTTCTACAGAGAAGGTAGATGATGATCCAAATAACCTCTCCTTTAATGTGCTTGGGAAGAAATAAACTTTTAGGGAATTCTCTTCAAGGAAGATCATTTCTTACTTGACTCTGTGGCTGAAGTTGCTTCCGGCAGCTTTGCAGACACAACAGTGTCCAATGAAATCCTGGAATTCCTCTTCCATTCCCCGCTCTGATCTATATCCAAGAACCATGTGTATTCCTCACAATACCTCACCTTGTTGTTTTTATTTCCAGGAAGGTCATGAGAGAGAGATTAAAGAAAGGAGCGTTGTCTCAGACCCTACAGAGAGAGCATAGAGCAAGGCAATAGGGAAACAATCAAAGAGTGAGAGCAAAGAACTATTTCATAGCTTCTTTTGAACTGCAAAATGTCTTAAGAAACAATGACCTGTAGATGTTGTATGAGACATCTTGTTATAGGCTTAATATACACAAAATGTGCTTCTGGATCACCACTTTCCTTTCAAATCATGCCAAAGCAACATTTGCTGCCTCTCCTCTTTACAGAAAATTCTGTTAATTTGTTTGATGAGGAAATATTTTTTTAAATAAGTGTTTTATATAATTGAATTGAAATAGAATAGAATAGAATTGAAAATTGAATAAGTTTTTTATATAATACTTTGGAAATTTGGGGGCCAAAAGTCTTCCTATTTAAAAGAAAATACTACCATAGTATATCTGCCTTCATTTTAAACTCTTCCTATTTTTAAAAAGAAAAGATCTTGACCACTTCATCTCATCAGTCCATCACAGCCATTCCCCAGTTAAACAAGGACTATGGAATATTCTTGTAGCCTTTCTTTCCTTGGAAATAAGAAATGAAGGAAGTGTTTATGCTTCACCTAACCTTTTCCTGCCCTTTTCCTTTAGGAAAGCACAGCACGTTGTGTTCTCCTCAAAAGTTTCTATTTCTCCTCCCTCCTTTTATCAACACTCTTCAGTGAAAGGACTTTTTTTTTTCTCCCACCAGCTGAGCCGAAGAACACTTTAGTCTTCATTTACTCTTTCACATTGAGCCTTGGGGGTCACAGTCCCTCCTCTTTTCCTTTTTCCTTTTTCCCCCCACACAATCCAAAGGGATACATTTTGTTCCTGGTCACTACCAGTAACAGGTCGTTGGATCAGGGACTCAATGCCCCTCCTTGACTCATCTCTTGTTTAAAAACACTGTAAATGAAGGAAAAGGCAGGAAGAGCAGAGCCTTTAATCCTGGATCTTCTGCCTGATCTTCAGGAGGCAGGGAAAGATAATTCAGCATTATTTTGGTGTGCAGAATCCTGGTTTCTGGTGTGGTGGCTCATGGCCACAGCTCTGTGTGACAGAGCTGATCTACCCAGACAAATCCTGTGTTGTGCCTTTAGCCAGACCTCGACACCAGTCCCGCAGTTTCTTGCGGATATGGAGAGCTTGGAGGACTTTGGGCATTAGAAAAGGACAATGCTGATTTCCTCTGCCTGAAGGATTACATTAATATCTTCTGTCAGTAACAGATGAAAGTGTTGGGAATACAGACGTGCCGTAATGAGCTCAATAAAACAGAATTATTCTATGCTGCGTTAATATATTAGAATCCCTCCTAACTACCATTTTAATGTTACTCGGGCTATGTGCTGACAAGAATTGTCCACAAAATGGATGAGTTAATTGTTCTTCTAATTGTTTTATTTCTGAACTGGAGCTCCTTCCAGACTTCACCACTCTTTCACGACCTTATGCTTTCAGCCTCGTGCTGCTGACTGATGTGTGCCTTTGGAAGCCTCGTGGTGGATCTCCACCTGTAATCTCATATCTTTCCAAGCTGACAGTTCTGTCTCTACTGTGACACTTTGTCCATTTATTTCAAATGTTTCTGCACAACATCTGTCCCCGTTTTTTCCCTTCATCTTTTACTCCAAACCAAGCGCTCGTTTGTCACTGGGTTACGTGCCGTGTTTTCATATGCATCACAATGATTAGTGGTGCATGCAGAGGCAGGAGCAGTCAAGTCTTACCTGAAGGAAACATTTGTCCATGTTATTGATGGTAAAATGTTGTTTGGACAGCTCTCCAAATACATTTGTGCTTAATTGCCTTAGGAATTCTATTTTTGCTGTCAGTTGGCGTGGCAGGAGCTGCTCAGGGGGATGGAGTCTCCTGGGATGGCAGGCTGGGAGCTGGCGAAACGAGGGGCTCGGGCTGTGAGCTCGGCACGTGCCTGGAGCCCACTGAGGTGCCAGCCCTGCCCATGTGGGACTCAGTGGGACACCACAGCAGGGTGAGCTCCCTGCCTGCCCTGCCTATTCCTGGTTTTACGAGGATTTAGGGCACGGGTTGCTGCAGGTTCTTCCTGGCACAGTTGCAAGGACTGGACAAACGAACAAGGATTTTTAAATACTTTGGACGTCCACATAATCTCGAGCCCTCAGGAAATGCAGATGGCAGCTGTGGCATGTTTGTACAGCTTCTGTGGGATGATCCCTTTAAAATGTGTATTTTCATCATCTCCCTCTTCTCCAGGTCTTCCAGGAATTACTCTGAAGGAGAGTGTACCAATTTAAGCACCTCAATAGTGTCGTGTGACAGTTAATTAAAAATTAGCGATAAATGTTAAGTAGAACACGGAGAAAATTTGGTGAACTGTGTTCAAATCTCTTTGAGGCACCTGTGTGATATTTACAGTATTATATTTGCAAATCTGTGTGGTGCTTTATCACCCTGCTGTGTCCACTCAATCTCCTCTACACAGGAATTTAGAGGTTTTAATGTATTAAATGCTTCTTCATTATCGGGATGTTCTGCTGACATAATCCAGATACTTTCAGGTGAAATACTCATATTCTGTTATTAATTTGAAAGTATAAAAGAAATACATCTAAAGCATTGCAAATAAAGCTGTACCACAGATGAATGCAAAACTCAATTTCTTATTCCTCGTCTTGCATGCAGCACATCCTACATGGGTTTCCACTATAATATTTTATGCTGTCAAGTTCTCCTAAGGTCTTGCAGAGCCTTCAAAAAGGAGAGGGAAACATTCTGTACTTGCATTTATATTTTACATGTAGAACATGCCTTCAAAATCTCTATGCTTCAATTTTACAATTTCAAAACACATAAGAGATGTCATCCATGAAGGGTGCTGCGTGTCTTTCAAAAGTGTGAAGGACCCATAACTCAAAAGACCCTCAGGTATAAATGAATTATGAAGGACTTTCTCATGAGTGAAAGGAATGTAATCACTCTTCAGGGATGAGATATTTTATTAACTCCACTGATATTCATTTTAGTCTCTTTAGAAAACATCAAAAATAATATCTATTTAAATCTCGGTGTGTGTCCTAAGGGGAAAAGGTGAAAAAATGTGTTAGAGTCACCAAAATATCTCTTTATTTCATTTTCACTTTCCTGAACATCATGATGGAAACAGTGGATTAACTGTGCTTCTCTATTGAACTGCTAAAAGCCTGGGATGGCATGGAAAAGAGGAGCTGTGCTTGAAAAATAGTTACCTGTATCTTGAACCAGACAGAAAAATATGAGGGAGATACTGGGCTGCTTTCTGAGATGGATTGGAAATTAGCTATGTTGGTCTGGATAAATTTAGAACCGCTGATAAACTTAGAATTGATTTGGCTTTATCTCGGCTTGATTGTAATTTTGTTTGTAACAATTATTGGGGGCCATTCAACTATCTGTAGACTGAAAAGGATCCGTGATTAAGGTTTTAAATGATAATTTTAAATGTCATTCTACAGAGAGGGGATGTAAAGAGCATTTGATTGACAGGTGGTGGATTGGTGCCAGAGCCAGAAATAGATGCCAGGTCTCATGCATCTTTATCCAGGACATCACCCACCACGCTACACTTTTAGACCTTAAAACTGAAGTTGATCCTTGCAGATATTAAGAATTTTCTATAAAGTAGCACAGGTTCCAGCTTCGACATTAGTAGAAGTTCCTTTGCTCAGAAGGGGATGGAACTGATCTTTAACAGAACAGAACACAAACACAGATGCAAAAA